>CAWVRF010001229.1:1200000-1800000 GCA_963932465.1 Maratus speciosus | reverse complement strand
ATAACGCTAAATAGTATAATTGCGTAAACAAATTCAAAAAAATCACGCGTGGAGCACAGATTATGAAACAATTTCCAGCACATTGAGAATAGCCTCTATAGACATCACCTTTAAATAACGCGAAATAGTATAAATCTGTAAACAAATTGAAAAAAAAAAAAAGAATCACGCTTGGAGAATAAATTGTGAAAGAATTTCCAGCACATTGAAAATAGTCTCGATAGACACCACCTTTAAATAACTTGAAATAATATAAATCCGTAAACGAATTTAAAAAAATCACGCGTGGAGCACAGATTATGAAACAATTTCCAGCACATTGAGAATAGCCTCGATAGACATCACCTTTAAATAACGCGAAATAGTATAAATGCGTAAACAAATTCAAAAAAGTCACGCTTGGAGCACAGATTATGAAACAATTTCCAGCACATTGAGAATAGCCTCGATAGACATCGCCTTTAAATAACGCGAAATCTTATAAATTTGTAAATAAATTTTAAAAAATCACGCGTGGAGCACAGATTATGAAACAATTTCCAGCACATCGAGAATAGCCTCGATAGACATCGCCTTTAAATAACGCGAAATAGTATAAATCTCTAAATAAATTCAAAAAAATAACGCGTGGAGCACAGATTATGAAGCAATATCCAGCACATTGAGAATAGCCCCGATAGACATCACCTTTAAATAACGCGAAATAGTATAAATATGTAAACAAATTGAAAAAAAATCAAGATTGGAGCATAGATTGTGAAACAATTTCCAGCACATTGAGAATAGCCCCGATAGACATCACCTTTAAATAACGCGAAGTAGTATAAATATGTAAACAAATTGAAAGAAAAAATCAAGATTGGAGCATAGATTGTGAAACAATTTCCAGCACATTGAAAATAGTCTCGATAGACATCACCTTTAAATAACGCGGAATAGTATAAATATGTAAACAATTTGAAAAAAAAAAACAAAAAAAAAATTACGCTTGGGGTATAAATTGTGAAACAATTTCCAGCACATTGAAAATAGCCTCGATAGACATCGCCTTTAAATAAGGCGAAATAGTATAAATCTGTAAATAAATTCAAAAAAATAACGCGTGGAGCACAGATTATGAAACAATTTCCAGCACATTGACAATAGTCTCGATAGACATCGCCTATAAATACGCAAAATAGTATAAATCCGTAAACAAATTCAAAAAAATCACGCGTGGAGCACAGATTATGAAACAATTTCCAGCACATTGAGAATAGCCTCGATAGACATCGCCTTTAAATAAGGCGAAATAGTATAAATCTGTAAATAAATTCAAAAAAATAACGCGTGGAGCACAGATTATGAAACAATTTCCAGCACATTGAGAATAGTCTCGATAGACATCGCCTATAAATACGCAAAATAGTATAAATCCGTAAACAAATTCAAAAAAATCACGCGTGGAGCACAGATTATGAAACAATTTCCAGCACATTGAGAATAGCCTCGATAGACATCACCTTTAAATAACGCGAAATTGTATAAATCTGTAAATAAAATTGAAAAAAAAATCACGCTTGGAGCATAGATTGTGAATGAATTTCCAGCATATTGAAAATAGTCTCGAGAGACATCGCATTTAAATAACGCTAAATAGTATAAATCCATAAAAAAATTCAAAAAATCATGCGTGGAGCACAGATTATGAAACAATTTCCAGCACATTGAGAATAGCTTCGATAGACATCACCTTTAAATAACGCGAAAAGTATAAATCTGTAAACAATTTGAAAAAAAAAAAACAAAAAAAATCACGCTTGGGGTATAAATTGTGAAACAATTTCCAGCACATTGAAAACAGCCTCGATAGATATCGCCCTTAAATAACGCGAAATAGTATAAATCTGTAAATAAAATTGAAAAAAAATCACGCTTGGAGCATAGATTGTGAAACAATTTCCAGCATATTGAAAATAGTCTCGAGAGACATCGCATTTAAATAACGCTAAATAGTATAAATCCGTAAACAAATTTTAAAAAATCACGCGTGGAGCACAGATTATGAAACAATTTCCAGGACATTGAGAATAGCCTCGATAGACATCACCTTTAAATAACGCTAAATAGTATAATTGCGTAAACAAATTCAAAAAAATCACGCGTGGAGCACAGATTATGAAACAATTTCCAGCACATTGAGAATAGCCTCTATAGACATCACCTTTAAATAACGCGAAATAGTATAAATCTGTAAACAAATTGAAAAAAAAAAAAAGAATCACGCTTGGAGAATAAATTGTGAAAGAATTTCCAGCACATTGAAAATAGTCTCGATAGACACCACCTTTAAATAACTTGAAATAATATAAATCCGTAAACGAATTTAAAAAAAATCACGCGTGGAGCACAGATTATGAAACAATTTCCAGCACATTGAGAATAGCCTCGATAGACATCACCTTTAAATAACGCGAAATAGTATAAATGCGTAAACAAATTCAAAAAAGTCACGCTTGGAGCACAGATTATGAAACAATTTCCAGCACATTGAGAATAGCCTCGATAGACATCGCCTTTAAATAACGCGAAATCTTATAAATTTGTAAATAAATTTAAAAAAAATCACGCGTGGAGCACAGATTATGAAACAATTTCCAGCACATTGAGAATAGCCTCGATAGACATCACCTTTAAATAACGCGAAATAGTATAAATGCGTAAACAAATTCAAAAAAGTCACGCTTGGAGCACAGATTATGAAACAATTTCCAGCACATTGAGAATAGCCTCGATAGACATCGCCTTTAAATAACGCGAAATCTTATAAATTTGTAAATAAATTTAAAAAAAATCACGCGTGGAGCACAGATTATGAAACCATTTCCAGCACATTGAGAATAGCTTCGATAGACATCACCTTTAAATAACGCGAAAAGTATAAATCTGTAAACAATTTGAAAAAAAAAAAAAAAAAAAATCACGCTTGGGGTATAAATTGTGAAACAATTTCCAGCACATTGAAAACAGCCTCGATAGATATTGCCCTTAAATAACGCGAAATAGTATAAATCTGTAAATAAAATTGAAAAAAAATCACGCTTGGAGCATAGATTGTGAAACAATTTCCAGCATATTGAAAATAGTCTCGAGAGACATCGCATTTAAATAACGCTAAATAGTATAAATCCGTAAACAAATTTTAAAAAATCACGCGTGGAGCACAGATTATGAAACAATTTCCAGGACATTGAGAATAGCCTCGATAGACATCACCTTTAAATAACGCTAAATAGTATAATTGCGTAAACAAATTCAAAAAAATCACGCGTGGAGCACAGATTATGAAACAATTTCCAGCACATTGAGAATAGCCTCTATAGACATCACCTTTAAATAACGCGAAATAGTATAAATCTGTAAACAAATTGAAAAAAAAAAAAGAATCACGCTTGGAGAATAAATTGTGAAAGAATTTCCAGCACATTGAAAATAGTCTCGATAGACACCACCTTTAAATAACTCTAAATAATATAAATCCGTAAACGAATTTAAAAAAATCACGCGTGGAGCACAGATTATGAAACAATTTCCAGCACATTGAGAATAGCCTCGATAGACATCACCTTTAAATAACGCGAAATAGTATAAATGCGTAAACAAATTCAAAAAAGTCACGCTTGGAGCACAGATTATGAAACAATTTCCAGCACATTGAGAATAGCCTCGATAGACATCGCCTTTAAATAACGCGAAATCTTATAAATTTGTAAATAAATTTTAAAAAATCACGCGTGGAGCACAGATTATGAAACAATTTCCAGCACATCGAGAATAGCCTCGATAGACATCGCCTTTAAATAACGCGAAATAGTATAAATCTCTAAATAAATTCAAAAAAATAACGCGTGGAGCACAGATTATGAAGCAATTTCCAGCACATTGAGAATAGCCCCGATAGACATCACCTTTAAATAACGCGAAATAGTATAAATATGTAAACAAATTGAAAAAAAATCAAGATTGGAGCATAGATTGTGAAACAATTTCCAGCACATTGAGAATAGCCCCGATAGACATCACCTTTAAATAACGCGAAGTAGTATAAATATGTAAACAAATTGAAAGAAAAAATCAAGATTGGAGCATAGATTGTGAAACAATTTCCAGCACATTGAAAATAGTCTCGATAGACATCACCTTTAAATAACGCGGAATAGTATAAATATGTAAACAATTTGAAAAAAAAACAAAAAAAAAATTACGCTTGGGGTATAAATTGTGAAACAATTTCCAGCACATTGAAAATAGTCTCGATAGATATCGCCCTTAAATAACACGAAATAGTATAAATGCGTAAACAAATTCAAAAAAATCACGCGTGGAGCACAGATTATGAAACAATTTCCAGCACATTGAGAATAGCCTCTATAGACATCACCTTTAAATAACGCGAAATAGTATAAATATGTAAACAAATTGAAAAAAAAATCAAGCTTGGAGCATAGATTGTTAAACAAATTCCAACACATTGAAAATAGTCTCGATAGACATCGCCTTTAAATAAAGCGAAATAGTATAAATGCGTAAACAAATTAAAAAAAATCACGCTTGGAGCACAGATTATGAAACAATTTCCAGCACATTGAGAATTGCCTCGATAGACATCGCCTTTAAATAACGCGAAATAGTATTATATATCCGTAAACAAATTTAAAAATATCACGCGTGGAGCACAGATTATGAAACAATTTCCAGCACATTGAGAATAGCCTCGATAGATATCACCTTTAAATAGCGCTAAATAGTATAAATGCGTAAACAATTTTTAAAAAAAATCAAGCGTGGAGCACAGATTATGAAAAAAATTACAGCACATTGAGAATAGCCTCGATAGACATCGCCTTTAAATAACGCGAAATCTTATAAATTTGTAAATAAATTTAAAAAAATCACGCGTGGAGCACAGATTATGAAACAATTTCCAGCACATTGAGAATAGCCTCGATAGACATCACCTTTAAATAACACGAAATAGTATAAATGCGTAAACAAATTAAAAAAAATCACGCTTGGAGCACAGATTATGAAACAATTTCCAGCACATTGAGAATAGCCTCGATAGACATCGCCTTTAAATAACGCGAAATAGTATAAATCCGTAAACAAATTCAAAAAAATCACGCTTGGATCACAGATTATGAAACAATTTCCAGCACATTGAGAATAGCCTCGATAGACATCGCCTTTAAATAACGCGAAATAGTATAAATCCGTAAACAAATTTAAAAAAAACACGCGTGGAACACAGATTATGAAACAATTTCCAGCACATTGAGAATAGCTTCGATAGACATCACCTTTAAATAACGCGAAAAAGTATAAATCTGTAAACAAATTGAGAAAAAAAATCACGCTTGGAGCATAAATTGTGAAACAATTTCCAACACATTGAAAATAGACTCGATAGACATCGCCTTTAAATAACGCGAAATCTTATAAATTTGTAAATAAATTTAAAAAAAATCACGCGTGGAGCACAGATTATGAAACCATTTCCAGCACATTGAGAATAGCTTCGATAGACATCACCTTTAAATAACGCGAAAAGTATAAATCTGTAAACAATTTGAAAAAAAAAAAAAAACAAAAAAAATCACGCTTGGGGTATAAATTGTGAAACAATTTCCAGCATATTGAAAATAGTCTCGAGAGACATCGCATTTAAATAACGCTAAATAGTAAAAATCCGTAAACAAATTTTAAAAAATCACGCGTGGAGCACAGATTATGAAACAATTTCCAGGACATTGAGAATAGCCTCGATAGACATCACCTTTAAATAACGCTAAATAGTATAATTGCGTAAACAAATTCAAAAAAATCACGCGTGGAGCACAGATTATGAAACAATTTCCAGCACATTGAGAATAGCCTCTATAGACATCACCTTTAAATAACGCGAAATAGTATAAATCTGTAAACAAATTGAAAAAAAAAAAAGAATCACGCTTGGAGAATAAATTGTGAAAGAATTTCCAGCAGATTGAAAATAGTCTCGATAGACACCACCTTTAAATAACTTGAAATAATATAAATCCGTAAACGAATTTAAAAAAATCACGCGTGGAGCACAGATTATGAAACAATTTCCAGCACATTGAGAATAGCCTCGATAGACATCACCTTTAAATAACGCGAAATAGTATAAATGCGTAAACAAATTCAAAAAAGTCACGCTTGGAGCACAGATTATGAAACAATTTCCAGCACATTGAGAATAGCCTCGATAGACATCGCCTTTAAATAACGCGAAATCTTATAAATTTGTAAATAAATTTTAAAAAATCACGCGTGGAGCACAGATTATGAAACAATTTCCAGCACATCGAGAATAGCCTCGATAGACATCGCCTTTAAATAACGCGAAATAGTATAAATCTCTAAATAAATTCAAAAAAATAACGCGTGGAGCACAGATTATGAAGCAATATCCAGCACATTGAGAATAGCCCCGATAGACATCACCTTTAAATAACGCGAAATAGTATAAATATGTAAACAAATTGAAAAAAAATCAAGATTGGAGCATAGATTGTGAAACAATTTCCAGCACATTGAGAATAGCCCCGATAGACATCACCTTTAAATAACGCGAAGTAGTATAAATATGTAAACAAATTGAAAGAAAAAATCAAGATTGGAGCATAGATTGTGAAACAATTTCCAGCACATTGAAAATAGTCTCGATAGACATCACCTTTAAATAACGCGGAATAGTATAAATATGTAAACAATTTGAAAAAAAAAACAAAAAAAAAATTACGCTTGGGGTATAAATTGTGAAACAATTTCCAGCACATTGAAAATAGCCTCGATAGACATCGCCTTTAAATAAGGCGAAATAGTATAAATCTGTAAATAAATTCAAAAAAATAACGCGTGGAGCACAGATTATGAAACAATTTCCAGCACATTGACAATAGTCTCGATAGACATCGCCTATAAATACGCAAAATAGTATAAATCCGTAAACAAATTCAAAAAAATCACGCGTGGAGCACAGATTATGAAACAATTTCCAGCACATTGAGAATAGCCTCGATAGACATCGCCTTTAAATAAGGCGAAATAGTATAAATCTGTAAATAAATTCAAAAAAATAACGCGTGGAGCACAGATTATGAAACAATTTCCAGCACATTGAGAATAGTCTCGATAGACATCGCCTATAAATACGCAAAATAGTATAAATCCGTAAACAAATTCAAAAAAATCACGCGTGGAGCACAGATTATGAAACAATTTCCAGCACATTGAGAATAGCCTCGATAGACATCACCTTTAAATAACGCGAAATTGTATAAATCTGTAAATAAAATTGAAAAAAAAATCACGCTTGGAGCATAGATTGTGAATGAATTTCCAGCATATTGAAAATAGTCTCGAGAGACATCGCATTTAAATAACGCTAAATAGTATAAATCCATAAAAAAATTCAAAAAATCATGCGTGGAGCACAGATTATGAAACAATTTCCAGCACATTGAGAATAGCTTCGATAGACATCACCTTTAAATAACGCGAAAAGTATAAATCTGTAAACAATTTGAAAAAAAAAAAACAAAAAAAATCACGCTTGGGGTATAAATTGTGAAACAATTTCCAGCACATTGAAAACAGCCTCGATAGATATCGCCCTTAAATAACGCGAAATAGTATAAATCTGTAAATAAAATTGAAAAAAAATCACGCTTGGAGCATAGATTGTGAAACAATTTCCAGCATATTGAAAATAGTCTCGAGAGACATCGCATTTAAATAACGCTAAATAGTATAAATCCGTAAACAAATTTTAAAAAATCACGCGTGGAGCACAGATTATGAAACAATTTCCAGGACATTGAGAATAGCCTCGATAGACATCACCTTTAAATAACGCTAAATAGTATAATTGCGTAAACAAATTCAAAAAAATCACGCGTGGAGCACAGATTATGAAACAATTTCCAGCACATTGAGAATAGCCTCTATAGACATCACCTTTAAATAACGCGAAATAGTATAAATCTGTAAACAAATTGAAAAAAAAAAAAAGAATCACGCTTGGAGAATAAATTGTGAAAGAATTTCCAGCACATTGAAAATAGTCTCGATAGACACCACCTTTAAATAACTTGAAATAATATAAATCCGTAAACGAATTTAAAAAAATCACGCGTGGAGCACAGATTATGAAACAATTTCCAGCACATTGAGAATAGCCTCGATAGACATCACCTTTAAATAACGCGAAATAGTATAAATGCGTAAACAAATTCAAAAAAGTCACGCTTGGAGCACAGATTATGAAACAATTTCCAGCACATTGAGAATAGCCTCGATAGACATCGCCTTTAAATAACGCGAAATCTTATAAATTTGTAAATAAATTTAAAAAAAATCACGCGTGGAGCACAGATTATGAAACAATTTCCAGCACATTGAGAATAGCCTCGATAGACATCACCTTTAAATAACGCGAAATAGTATAAATGCGTAAACAAATTCAAAAAAGTCACGCTTGGAGCACAGATTATGAAACAATTTCCAGCACATTGAGAATAGCCTCGATAGACATCGCCTTTAAATAACGCGAAATCTTATAAATTTGTAAATAAATTTAAAAAAAATCACGCGTGGAGCACAGATTATGAAACCATTTCCAGCACATTGAGAATAGCTTCGATAGACATCACCTTTAAATAACGCGAAAAGTATAAATCTGTAAACAATTTGAAAAAAAAAAAACAAAAAAAATCACGCTTGGGGTATAAATTGTGAAACAATTTCCAGCACATTGAAAACAGCCTCGATAGATATCGCCCTTAAATAACGCGAAATAGTATAAATCTGTAAATAAAATTGAAAAAAAATCACGCTTGGAGCATAGATTGTGAAACAATTTCCAGCATATTGAAAATAGTCTCGAGAGACATCGCATTTAAATAACGCTAAATAGTATAAATCCGTAAACAAATTTTAAAAAATCACGCGTGGAGCACAGATTATGAAACAATTTCCAGGACATTGAGAATAGCCTCGATAGACATCACCTTTAAATAACGCTAAATAGTATAATTGCGTAAACAAATTCAAAAAAATCACGCGTGGAGCACAGATTATGAAACAATTTCCAGCACATTGAGAATAGCCTCTATAGACATCACCTTTAAATAACGCGAAATAGTATAAATCTGTAAACAAATTGAAAAAAAAAAAAGAATCACGCTTGGAGAATAAATTGTGAAAGAATTTCCAGCACATTGAAAATAGTCTCGATAGACACCACCTTTAAATAACTCTAAATAATATAAATCCGTAAACGAATTTAAAAAAATCACGCGTGGAGCACAGATTATGAAACAATTTCCAGCACATTGAGAATAGCCTCGATAGACATCACCTTTAAATAACGCGAAATAGTATAAATGCGTAAACAAATTCAAAAAAGTCACGCTTGGAGCACAGATTATGAAACAATTTCCAGCACATTGAGAATAGCCTCGATAGACATCGCCTTTAAATAACGCGAAATCTTATAAATTTGTAAATAAATTTTAAAAAATCACGCGTGGAGCACAGATTATGAAACAATTTCCAGCACATCGAGAATAGCCTCGATAGACATCGCCTTTAAATAACGCGAAATAGTATAAATCTCTAAATAAATTCAAAAAAATAACGCGTGGAGCACAGATTATGAAGCAATTTCCAGCACATTGAGAATAGCCCCGATAGACATCACCTTTAAATAACGCGAAATAGTATAAATATGTAAACAAATTGAAAAAAAATCAAGATTGGAGCATAGATTGTGAAACAATTTCCAGCACATTGAGAATAGCCCCGATAGACATCACCTTTAAATAACGCGAAGTAGTATAAATATGTAAACAAATTGAAAGAAAAAATCAAGATTGGAGCATAGATTGTGAAACAATTTCCAGCACATTGAAAATAGTCTCGATAGACATCACCTTTAAATAACGCGGAATAGTATAAATATGTAAACAATTTGAAAAAAAAACAAAAAAAAAATTACGCTTGGGGTATAAATTGTGAAACAATTTCCAGCACATTGAAAATAGTCTCGATAGATATCGCCCTTAAATAACACGAAATAGTATAAATGCGTAAACAAATTCAAAAAAATCACGCGTGGAGCACAGATTATGAAACAATTTCCAGCACATTGAGAATAGCCTCTATAGACATCACCTTTAAATAACGCGAAATAGTATAAATATGTAAACAAATTGAAAAAAAAATCAAGCTTGGAGCATAGATTGTTAAACAAATTCCAACACATTGAAAATAGTCTCGATAGACATCGCCTTTAAATAAAGCGAAATAGTATAAATGCGTAAACAAATTAAAAAAAATCACGCTTGGAGCACAGATTATGAAACAATTTCCAGCACATTGAGAATTGCCTCGATAGACATCGCCTTTAAATAACGCGAAATAGTATTATATATCCGTAAACAAATTTAAAAATATCACGCGTGGAGCACAGATTATGAAACAATTTCCAGCACATTGAGAATAGCCTCGATAGATATCACCTTTAAATAGCGCTAAATAGTATAAATGCGTAAACAATTTTTAAAAAAAATCAAGCGTGGAGCACAGATTATGAAAAAAATTACAGCACATTGAGAATAGCCTCGATAGACATCGCCTTTAAATAACGCGAAATCTTATAAATTTGTAAATAAATTTAAAAAAATCACGCGTGGAGCACAGATTATGAAACAATTTCCAGCACATTGAGAATAGCCTCGATAGACATCACCTTTAAATAACACGAAATAGTATAAATGCGTAAACAAATTAAAAAAAATCACGCTTGGAGCACAGATTATGAAACAATTTCCAGCACATTGAGAATAGCCTCGATAGACATCGCCTTTAAATAACGCGAAATAGTATAAATCCGTAAACAAATTCAAAAAAATCACGCTTGGATCACAGATTATGAAACAATTTCCAGCACATTGAGAATAGCCTCGATAGACATCGCCTTTAAATAACGCGAAATAGTATAAATCCGTAAACAAATTTAAAAAAAACACGCGTGGAACACAGATTATGAAACAATTTCCAGCACATTGAGAATAGCTTCGATAGACATCACCTTTAAATAACGCGAAAAAGTATAAATCTGTAAACAAATTGAGAAAAAAAATCACGCTTGGAGCATAAATTGTGAAACAATTTCCAACACATTGAAAATAGTCTCGATAGACATCGCCTTTAAATAAAGCGAAATATTATAAATCCGTATACAAATTTAAAAGAAATCACGCGTGGAGCACAGATTATGAAACAATTTCCAGCACATTGAGAATAGTCTCGATAGACATCGCCTTTAAATAACGCGAAATCTTATAAATTTGTAAATAAATTTGAAAAAATCACACGTGGAGCACAGATTATGAAACAATTTCCAGCACATTGAGAATAGTCTCGATAGACATCGCCTATAAATACGCAAAATAGTATAAATCCGTAATCAAATTCAAAAAAATCACGCGTGGAGCACAGATTATGAAACAATTTCCAGCACATTGAGAATAGCCTCGATAGACATCACCTTTAAATAACGCGAAATTGTATAAATCTGTAAATAAAATTGAAAAAAAAATCACGCTTGGAGCATAGATTGTGAATCAATTTCCAGCATATTGAAAATAGTCTCGAGAGACATCGCATTTAAATAACGCTAAATAGTATAAATCCGTAAAAAATTTCAAAAAATCATGTGTGGAGCACAGATTATGAAACAATTTCCAGCACATTGAGAATAGCCTCGATAGACATCGCCTTTAAATAACGCGAAATCTTATAAATTTGTAAATAAATTTAAAAAAAATCACGCGTGGAGCACAGATTATGAAACCATTTCCAGCATTTCCAGCTTCGATAGACATCACCTTTAAATAACGCGAAAAGTATAAATCTGTAAACAATTTGAAAAAAAAAACAAAAAAAATCACGCTTGGGGTATAAATTGTGAAACAATTTCCAGCACATTGAAAATAGCCTCGATAGATATCGCCCTTAAATAACGCGAAATAGTATAAATCTGTAAATAAAATTGAAATAAAATCACGCTTGGAGCATAGATTGTGAAACAATTTCCAGCATATTGAAAATAGTCTCGAGAGACATCGCATTTAAATAACGCTAAATAGTATAAATCCGTAAACAAATTTTAAAAAATCACGCGTGGAGCACAGATTATGAAATAATTTCCAGGACATTGAGAATAGCCTCGATAGACATCACCTTTAAATAACGCTAAATAGTATAATTGCGTAAACAAATTCAAAAAAATCACGCGTGGAGCACAGATTATGAAACAATTTCCAGCACATTGAGAATAGCCTCTATAGACATCACCTTTAAATAACGCGAAATAGTATAAATCTGTAAACAAATTGAAAAAAAAAAGAATCACGCTTGGAGAATAAATTGTGAAAGAATTTCCAGCACATTGAGGATAGTCTCGATAGATATCGCCCTTAAATAACACGAAATAGTATAACTCCGTAAAAAAAATTAAAAAAAATCACGCGTGGAGCACAGATTATGAAACAATTTCCAGCACATTGAGAATAGCCTCGATAGACATCACCTTTAAATAACGCGAAATAGTATAAATGCGTAAACAAATTTAAAAAAATCACGCTTGGAGCACAGATTATGAAACAATTTCCAGCACATTGAGAATAGCCTCGATAGACATCGCCTTTAAATAACGCGAAATAGTATAAATCCGTAAACAAATTTAAAAGAAATCACGCGGGGAGCACAGATTATGAAACAATTTCCAGCACATTGAGAATAGCCTCTATAGACATCGCCTTTAAATAACGCGAAATAGTATTATATATCCGTAATCAAATTTAAAAATATCACGCGTGGAGCACAGATTATGAAACAATTTCCAGCACATTGAGAATAGCCTCGATAGATATCACCTTTAAATAGCGTGAAATAGTATAAATGCGTAAACAATTAAAAAAAAAAATCAAGCGTGGAGCACAGATTATGAAAAAAATTACAGCACATTGAGAATAGCCTCGATAGACATCGCCTTTAAATAACGCGAAATCTTATAAATTTGTAAATAAATTTTAAAAAATCACGCGTGGAGCACAGATTATGAAACAATTTCCAGCACATTGATAATAGCCTCGATAGACATCACCTTTAAATAACGCGAAATAGTATAAATGCGTAAACAAATTTTAAAAAATCACGCTTGGAGCACAGATTATGAAACAATTTCCAGCACATTGAGAATAGCCTCGATAGACATCGCCTTTAAATAACGCGAAATGGTATAAATCCGTAAACAAATTCAAAAAAATCACGCTTGGAGCACAGATTATGAAACAATTTCCAGCACATTGAGAATAGCCTCGATAGACATCTCCTTTAAATAACGCGAAATAGTATAAATCCGTAAACAAATTAATAAAAAACACGCGTGGAGCACAGATTATGAAACAATTTCCAGCACATTGAGAATAGCTTCGATAGACATCACCTTTAAATAACGCGAAAAAGTATAAATCTGTAAACAAATTGAGAAAGAAATCACGCTTGGAGCATAAATTGTGAAACAATTTCCAACACATTGAAAATAGTCTCGATAGACATCGCCTTTAAATAAAGCGAAATATTATAAATCCGTAAAAAAATTTAAAAGGAATCACGCGTGGAGCACAGATTATGAAACACTTTCCAGCACATTGAGAATAGCCTCTGTAGACATCGCCTTTAAATAACGCGAAATAGTATTATATATCCGTAAACAAATTTAAAAATATCACGCGTGGAGCACAGATTATGAAACAATTTCATGCACATTGAGAATAGCCTCGATAGATATCACCTTTAAATAACGCGAAATAGTATAAATGCGTAAACAATTTTTAAAAAAATCAAGCGTGGAGCACAGATTATGAAAAAATTTACAGCACATTGAGAATAGCCTCGATAGACATCACCTTTAAATAACGCGAAATCTTATAAATTTGTAAATAAATTTAAAAAAATCACACGTGGAGCACAGATTATGAAACAATTTCCAGCACATTGAGAATAGCCTCGATAGACATCGCCTTTAAATAACGCGAAATAGTATAAATATGTAAACAATTTGAAAAAAAAAACAAAAAAATCACGCTTGGGGTATAAATTGTGAAACAATTTCCAGCACATTGAAGATAGTCTCGATAGATATCGCCCTTAAATAACACGAAATAGTATAAATCCGTAAAAAAAATAAAAAAAAAATCACGCGTGGAGCACAGATTATGAAAAAATTTCCAGCACATTGAGAATAGCCTCTATAGACATCACCTTTAAATAACGCGAAATAGTATAAATATGTAAACAAATTGAAAAAAAAATCAAGCTTGGAGCATAGATTGTTAAACAATTTCCAGCACATTGAAAATAGTCTCGATAGACATCGCCTTTAAATAACGCGAAATATTGTAAATCCGTAAACAAATTTTAAAAAATCACGCGTGGAGCACAGATTATGAAACAATTTCCAGAACATTGAGAATAGCCCCCATAGACATCACCTTTAAATAACGCGAAATAGTATAAATATGTAAACAATTTGAAAAAAAAAACAAAAAAAATCACGCTTGGGGTATAAATTGTGAAACAATTTCCAGCACATTGAAAATAGTCTCGATAGATATCGCCCTTAAATAACACGAAATAGTATAAATCCGTAAAAAAAATTAAAAAAAATCACGCGTGGAGCACAGATTATGAAACAATTTCCAGCACATTGAGAATAGCCTCTATAGACATCACCTTTAAATAACGCGAAATAGTATAAACATGTAAACAATCTGAAAAAAAATTCAAGCTTGGAGCATAGATTGTTAAACAATTTCCAACACATTGAAAATAGTCTCGATAGACATCGCCTCTAAATAAAGCGAATTATTATAAATCCGTAAACAAATTTAAAAAAATCACGCGTGCACCACAGATTATGAAACAATTTCCAGCACATTGAGAATAGCCTCGATAGACATCACCTTTAAATAACGCGAAATAGTATAAATGCGTAAACAAATTAAAAAAAATCACGCTTGGAGCACAGATTATGAAACAATTTCCAGCACATTGAGAATAGCCTCGATAGACATCGCCTTTAAATAACGCGAAATAGTATAAATCCGTAAACAAATTTAAAAGAAATCACGCGTGGAGCACAGATTATGAAACAATTTCCAGCACATTGAGAATAGCCTCTATAGACATCGCCTTTAAATAACGCGAAATAGTATTATGTATCCGTAAACAAATTTAAAAATATCACGCGTGGAGCACAGATTATGAAACAATTTCCAGCACATTGAGAATAGCCTCGATAGACATCTCCTTTAAATAACGCGAAATAGTATAAATCCGTAAACAAATTAATAAAAAACACGCGTGGAGCACAGATTATGAAACAATTTCCAGCACATTGAGAATAGCTTCGATAGACATCCCCTTTAAATAACGCGAAAAATTATAAATCTGTAAACAAATTGAGAAACAAAATCACGCTTGGAGCATAAATTGTGAAACAATTTCCAACACATTGAAAATAGTCTCGATAGACATCGCCTTTAAATAAAGCGAAATATTATAAATCCGTAAGCAAATTTAAAAGAAATCAGGCGTGGAGCACAGATTATGAAACAATTTCCAGCACATTGAGAATAGCCTCTATAGACATCGCATTTAAATAACGCGAAATAGTATTATATATCCGTAAACAAATTTAAAAATATCACGCTTGGAGCACAGATTATGAAACAATTTTATGCATATTGATAATAGCCTCGATAGATATCACCTTTAAATAACGCGAAATAGTATAAATCCGTAAAATTATTAACAAAAAACACGCGTGGAGCACAGATTATGAAACAATTTCCAGCACATTGAGAATAGCTTCGATAGACATCGAATTTAAATAACGCGAAATAGTATAAATCCGTAAACAAATTAAAAAAAAACACGCGTGGAGCACAGATTATGAAACAATTTCCAGCACATTGAGAATAGATTCGATAGACATCACCTTTAAATAACGCGAAAAAGTATAAATCTGTAAAAAAATTGAGAAAAAAAATCACGCTTGGAGCATAAATTTTGAAACAATTTCCAACACATTGAAAATAGCCTCGATAGATATCACCTTTAAATAACGCGAAATAGTATAAATCCGTAAACAAATTAACAAAAAACACGCGTGGAGCACAGATTATGAAACAATTTCCAGCACATTGAGAATAGCTTCGATAGACATCGCCTTTAAATAACGCGAAATAGTATAAATCCGTAAACAAATTAAAAAAAAACACGCGTGGAGCACAGATTATGAAACAATTTCCAGCACATTGAGAATAGCTTCGATAGACATCACTTTTAAATAACGCGAAAAAGTATAAATCTGTAAACAAATTGAAAAAAAAATCACGCTTGGAGCATTAATTGTGCAACAATTTCCAGCACATCGAAAATAATCTCGATAGACATCGCCTTTAAATAAAGCGAAATATTATAAATCCGTAAACAAATTTAAAAAAATCACGCGTGGAGCACAGATTATGAAACAATTTCCAGCACATTGAGAATAACCTCGATAGACATCACCTTTAAATAACGCGAAATATTATAAATGCGTAAACAAATTCAAAAAAATCACGCGTGGAGCATAGATTATGAAACAATTTCCAGAACATTGAGAATAGCGTCGATAGACATCGCCTTTAAATAACGCGAAATCTTATAAATTTGTAAATAAATTTTAAAAAATCACGCGTGGAGCACAGATTATGAAACAATTTCCAGCACATTGAGAATAGCCTCTATAGACATCACATTTAAATAACGCGAAATAGTATAAATATGTAAACAAATTGAAAAACAAATCAAGCTTGGAGCATAGATTGTTAAACAAATTCCAACACATTGAAAATAGTCTCGATAGACATCGCCTTTAAATAAAGCGAAATAGTATAAATGCGTAAACAAATTCAAAAAAATCACGCTTGGAGCACAGATTATGAAACAATTTCCAGCACATTGAAAATAGCCTCGATAGACATCGCCTTTAAATAACGCGAAATAGTATAAATCCGTAAACAAATTCAAAAAAATCACGCTTGGAGCACAGATTATGAAACAATTTCCAGCACATTGAGAATAGCCTCTATAGACATCGCCTTTAAATAACGCGAAATAGTATTATATATCCGTAAACAAATTTAAAAATATCACGCGTGGAGCACAGATTATGAAACAATTTCCAGCACATTGAGAATAGCCTCGATAGATATCACCTTTAAATAGCACTAAATAGTATAAATGCGTAAACAATTTTAAAAAAAAATCAAGCGTGGAGCACAGATTATGAAAATATTTCCAGCACATTGAGAATAGTTTCGATAGACATCACCTTTAAATAACGCGAAAAAGTATAAATCTGTAAACAAATTTAGAAAAAAAATCACGCTTGGAGCATAAATTGTGAAACAATTTCCAACACATTGAAAATAGTCTCGATAGACATCGCCTTTAAATAAAGCGAAATATTATAAATCCGTAAACAAATTTAAAAGGAATCACGCGTGGAGCACAGATTATGAAACAATTTCCAGCACATTTAGAATAGCCTCTGTAGACATCGCCTTTAAATAACGCGAAATAGTATTATATATCCGTAAACAAATTTAAAAATATCACGCGTGGAGCACAGATTATGAAACAATTTCATGCACATTGAGAATAGCTTCGATAGATATCACCTTTAAATAACGCGAAATAGTGTAAATGCGTAAACAATTTTTAAAAAAATCAAGCGTGGAGCACAGATTATGAAAAAATTTACAGCACATTGAGAATAGCCTCGATAGACATCACCTTTAAATAACGCGAAATCTTATAAATTTGTAAATAAATTTAAAAAAATCACACGTGGAGCACAGATTATGAAACAATTTCCAGCACATTGAGAATAGCCTCGATAGACATCGCCTTTAAATAACGCGAAATAGTATAAATATGTAAACAATTTGAAAAAAAAAAAACAAAAAAAATCACGCTTGGGGTATAAATTGTGAAACAATTTCCAGCACATTGAAGATAGTCTCGATAGATATCGCCCTTAAATAACACGAAATAGTATAAATCCGTAAACAAATTTAAAAAAATCACGCGTGGAGCACAGATTATGAAACAATTTCCAGGACATTGAGAATAGCCTCGATAGACATCACCTTTAAATAACGCTAAATAGTATAAATGCGTAAACAAATTAAAAAAAATCACGCGTGGAGCACAGATTATGAAACAATTTCCCGCACATTGAGAATAGCCTCTATAGACATCACCTTTAAATAACGCGAAATAGTATAAATCTGTAAACAAATTGAAAAAAAAAAAGAATCACGCTTGGAGAATAAATTGTGAAACAATTTCCAGCACATTGAAAATAGTCTCGATAGACACCACCTTTAAATAACTCGAAATAATATAAATCCGTAAACGAATTTAAAAAAATCACGCGTGGAGCACAGATTATGAAACAATTTCCAGCACATATAGAATAGCCTCGATAGACATCACCTTTAAATAACGCGAAATAGTATAAATGCGTAAACAAATTCAAAAAAGTCACGCTTGGAGCACAGATTATGAAACAATTTCCAGCACCTTAAGAATAGCCTCGATAGACATCGCCTTTAAATAACGCGAAATCTTATAAATTTGTAAATAAATTAAAAAAAAATCACGCGTGGAGCACAGATTATGAAACAATTTCCAGCACATTGAGAATAGCCTCGATAGACATCGCCTTTAAATAACGCGAAATAGTATAAATCTGTAAATAAATTAAAAAAAATAACGCGTGGAGCACAGATTATGAAACAATTTCCAGCACATTGAGAATAGCCCCGATAGACATCACCTTTAAATAACGCGAAATAGTATAAATGCGTAAACAAATTAAAAAAAAAATCACCCGTAGAGCACAGATTATGAAACAATTTCCAGCACATTGAGAATAGCCTCGATAGACATCCCCTTTAAATAACGCGAAATAGTATAAATATGTAAACAAATTGAAAAAAAAATCAAGATTGGAGCATAGATTTTGAAACAATTTCCAGCACATTGAAAATAGTCTCGATAGACATCACCTTTAAATAACGCGGAATAGTATAAATATGTAAACAATTTGAAAAAAAAAACAAAAAAAAATCACGCTTGGGGTATAAATTGTGAAACAATTTCCAGCACATTGAAAATAGTCTCGATAGATATCGCCCTTAAATAACACGAAATAGTATAAATGCGTAAACAAATTCAAAAAAATCACGCGTGGAGCACAGATTATGAAACAATTTCCAGCACATTGAGAATAGCCTCTATAGACATCACCTTTAAATAACGCGAAATAGTATAAATATGTAAACAAATTGAAAAAAAAATCAAGCTTGGAGCATAGATTGTTAAACAAATTCCAACACATTGAAAATAGTCTCGATAGACATCGCCTTTAAATAAAGCGAAATAGTATAAATGCGTAAACAAATTCAAAAAAATCACGCTTGGAGCACAGATTATGAAACAATTTCCAGAACATTGAGAATAGCCTCGATAGACATCGCCTTTAAATAACGCGAAATAGTATTATATATCCGTAAACAAATTTAAAAATATCACGCGTGGAGCACAGATTATGAAACAATTTCCAGCACATTGAGAATAGAATCGATAGATATCACCTTTAAATAGCGCTAAATAGTATAAATGCGTAAACAATTTTTAAAAAAAATCAAGCGTGGAGCACAGATTATGAAAAAAATTACAGCACATTGAGAATAGCCTCGATAGACATCGCCTTTAAATAACGCGAAATCTTATAAATTTGTAAATAAATTTAAAAAAATCACGCGTGGAGCACAGATTATGAAACAATTTCCAGCACATTGAGAATAGCCTCGATAGACATCACCTTTAAATAACGCGAAATAGTATAAATGCGTAAACAAATTAAAAAAAATCACGCTTGGAGCACAGATTATGAAACAATTTCCAGCACATTGAGAATAGCCTCGATAGACATCGCCTTTAAATAACGTGAAATAGTATAAATCCGTAAACAAATTCAAAAAAATCACGCTTGGATCACAGATTATGAAACAATTTCCAGCACATTGAGAATAGCCTCGATAGACATCGCCTTTAAATAACGCTAAATAGTATAAATCCGTAAACAAATTTTAAAAAAACACGCGTGGAACACAGATTATGAAACAATTTCCAGCACATTGAGAATAGCTTCGATAGACATCACCTTTAAATAACGCGAAAAAGTATAAATCTGTAAACAAATTGAGAAAAAAAATCACGCTTGGAGCATAAATTGTGAAACAATTTCCAACACATTGAAAATAGTCTCGATAGACATCGCCTTTAAATAAAGCGAAATATTATAAATCCGTATACAAATTTAAAAGAAATCACGCGTGGAGCACAGATTATGAAACAATTTCCAGCACATTGAGAATAGTCTCGATAGACATCGCCTTTAAATAACGCGAAATCTTATAAATTTGTAAATAAATTTAAAAAAATCACGCGTGGAGCACAGATTATGAAACAATTTCCAGCACATTGAGAATAGCTTCGATAGACATCACTTTTAAATAACGCGAAAAAGTATAAATCTGTAAACAAATTGAAAAAAAAAAATCACGCTTGGAGCATTAATTGTGCAACAATTTCCAGCACATCGAAAATAGTCTCGATAGACATCGCCTTTAAATAAAGCGAAATATTATAAATCCGTAAACAAATTTAAAAAAATCACGCGTGGAGCACAGATTATGAAACAATTTCCAGCACATTGAGAATAACCTCGATAGACATCACCTTTAAATAACGCGAAATAGTATAAATGCGTAAACAAATTCTAAAAAATCACGCGTGGAGCATAGGTTATGAAACAATTTCCAGAACATTGAGAATAGCGTCGATAGACATCGCCTTTAAATAACGCGAAATCTTATAAATTTGTAAATAAATTTTAAAAAATCACGCGTGGAGCACAGATTATGAAACAATTTCCAGCACATTGAGAATAGCCTCTATAGACATCACATTTAAATAACGCGAAATAGTATAAATATGTAAACAAATTGAAAAACAAATCAAGCTTGGAGCATAGATTGTTAAACAAATTCCAACACATTGAAAATAGTCTCGATAGACATCGCCTTTAAATAAAGCGAAATAGTATAAATGCGTAAACAAATTCAAAAAAATCACGCTTGGAGCACAGATTATGAAACAATTTCCAGCACATTGAAAATAGCCTCGATAGACATCGCCTTTAAATAACGCGAAATAGTATAAATCCGTAAACAAATTCAAAAAAATCACGCTTGGAGCACAGATTATGAAACAATTTCCAGCACATTGAGAATAGCCTCTATAGACATCGCCTTTAAATAACGCGAAATAGTATTATATATCCGTAAACAAATTTAAAAATATCACGCGTGGAGCACAGATTATGAAACAATTTCCAGCACATTGAGAATAGCCTCGATAGATATCACCTTTAAATAGCACTAAATAGTATAAATGCGTAAACAATTTTAAAAAAAAAATCAAGCGTGGAGCACAGATTATGAAAATATTTCCAGCACATTGAGAATAGTTTCGATAGACATCACCTTTAAATAACGCGAAAAAGTATAAATCTGTAAACAAATTGAGAAAAAAAATCACGCTTGGAGCATAAATTGTGAAACAATTTCCAACACATTGAAAATAGTCTCGATAGACATCGCCTTTAAATAAAGCGAAATATTATAAATCCGTAAACAAATTTAAAAGGAATCACGCGTGGAGCACAGATTATGAAACAATTTCCAGCACATTTAGAATAGCCTCTGTAGACATCGCCTTTAAATAACGCGAAATAGTATTATATATCCGTAAACAAATTTAAAAATATCACGCGTGGAGCACAGATTATGAAACAATTTCATGTACATTGAGAATAGCTTCGATAGATATCACCTTTAAATAACGCGAAATAGTGTAAATGCGTAAACAATTTTTAAAAAAATCAAGCGTGGAGCACAGATTATGAAAAAATTTACAGCACATTGAGAATAGCCTCGATAGACATCACCTTTAAATAACGCGAAATCTTATAAATTTGTAAATAAATTTAAAAAAATAACACGTGGAGCACAGATTATGAAACAATTTCCAGCACATTGAGAATAGCCTCGATAGACATCGCCTTTAAATAACGCGAAATAGTATAAATATGTAAACAATTTGAAAAAAAAAACAAAAAAAAATCACGCTTGGGGTATAAATTGTGAAACAATTTCCAGCACATTGAAGATAGTCTCGATAGATATCGCCCTTAAATAACACGAAATAGTATAAATCCGTAAACAAATTTAAAAAAATCACGCGTGGAGCACAGATTATGAAACAATTTCCAGGACATTGAGAATAGCCTCGATAGACATCACCTTTAAATAACGCTAAATAGTATAAATGCGTAAACAAATTCAAAAAAATCACGCGTGGAGCACAGATTATGAAACAATTTCCAGCACATTGAGAATAGCCTCTATAGACATCACCTTTAAATAACGCGAAATAGTATAAATCTGTAAACAAATTGAAAAAAAAAAAGAATCACGCTTGGAGAATAAATTGTGAAACAATTTCCAGCACATTGAAAATAGTCTCGATAGACACCACCTTTAAATAACTCGAAATAATATAAATCCGTAAACGAATTTAAAAAAATCACGCGTGGAGCACAGATTATGAAACAATTTCCAGCACATATAGAATAGCCTCGATAGACATCACCTTTAAATAACGCGAAATAGTATAAATGCGTAAACAAATTCAAAAAAGTCACGCTTGGAGCACAGATTATGAAACAATTTCCAGCACCTTAAGAATAGCCTCGATAGACATCGCCTTTAAATAACGCGAAATCTTATAAATTTGTAAATAAATTTTAAAAAAATCACGCGTGGAGCACAGATTATGAAACAATTTCCAGCACATTGAGAATAGCCTCGATAGACATCGCCTTTAAATAACGCGAAATAGTATAAATCTGTAAATAAATTAAAAAAAATAACGCGTGGAGCACAGATTATGAAACAATTTCCAGCACATTGAGAATAGCCCCGATAGACATCACCTTTAAATAACGCGAAATAGTATAAATGCGTAAACAAATTTAAAAAAAAATCACGCGTAGAGCACAGATTATGAAACAATTTCCAGCACATTGAGAATAGCCTCGATAGACATCCCCTTTAAATAACGCGAAATAGTATAAATATGTAAACAAATTGAAAAAAAAATCAAGATTGGAGCATAGATTTTGAAACAATTTCCAGCACATTGAAAATAGTCTCGATAGACATCACCTTTAAATAACGCGGAATAGTATAAATATGTAAACAATTTGAAAAAAAAAAAAACAAAAAAAAATCACGCTTGGGGTATAAATTGTGAAACAATTTCCAGCACATTGAAAATAGTCTCGATAGATATCGCCCTTAAATAACACGAAATAGTATAAATGCGTAAACAAATTCAAAAAAATCACGCGTGGAGCACAGATTATGAAACAATTTCCAGCACATTGAGAATAGCCTCTATAGACATCACCTTTAAATAACGCGAAATAGTATAAATATGTAAACAAATTGAAAAAAAAATCAAGCTTGGAGCATAGATTGTTAAACAAATTCCAACACATTGAAAATAGTCTCGATAGACATCGCCTTTAAATAAAGCGAAATAGTATAAATGCGTAAACAAATTCAAAAAAATCACGCTTGGAGCACAGATTATGAAACAATTTCCAGCACATTGAGAATAGCCTCGATAGACATCGCCTTTAAATAACGCGAAATAGTATTATATATCCGTAAACAAATTTAAAAATATCACGCGTGGAGCACAGATTATGAAACAATTTCCAGCACATTGAGAATAGAATCGATAGATATCACCTTTAAATAGCGCTAAATAGTATAAATGCGTAAACAATTTTTAAAAAAAATCAAGCGTGGAGCACAGATTATGAAAAAAATTACAGCACATTGAGAATAGCCTCGATAGACATCGCCTTTAAATAACGCGAAATCTTATAAATTTGTAAATAAATTTAAAAAAATCACGCGTGGAGCACAGATTATGAAACAATTTCCAGCACATTGAGAATAGCCTCGATAGACATCACCTTTAAATAACGCGAAATAGTATAAATGCGTAAACAAATTAAAAAAAATCACGCTTGGAGCACAGATTATGAAACAATTTCCAGCACATTGAGAATAGCCTCGATAGACATCGCCTTTAAATAACGTGAAATAGTATAAATCCGTAAACAAATTCAAAAAAATCACGCTTGGATCACAGATTATGAAACAATTTCCAGCACATTGAGAATAGCCTCGATAGACATCGCCTTTAAATAACGCTAAATAGTATAAATCCGTAAACAAATTTTAAAAAAACACGCGTGGAACACAGATTATGAAACAATTTCCAGCACATTGAGAATAGCTTCGATAGACATCACCTTTAAATAACGCGAAAAAGTATAAATCTGTAAACAAATTGAGAAAAAAAATCACGCTTGGAGCATAAATTGTGAAACAATTTCCAACACATTGAAAATAGTCTCGATAGACATCGCCTTTAAATAAAGCGAAATATTATAAATCCGTATACAAATTTAAAAGAAATCACGCGTGGAGCACAGATTATGAAACAATTTCCAGCACATTGAGAATAGTCTCGATAGACATCGCCTTTAAATAACGCGAAATCTTATAAATTTGTAAATAAATTTAAAAAAATCACACGTGGAGCACAGATTATGAAACAATTTCCAGCACATTGAGAATAGTCTCGATAGACATCGCCTATAAATACGCAAAATAGTATAAATCCGTAAACAAATTCAAAAAAATGACGCGTGGAGCACAGATTATGAAACAATTTCCAGCACATTGAGAATAGCCTCGATAGACATCACCTTTAAATAACGCGTATTTGTATAAATCCGTAAATAAAATTGAAAAAAAAATCACGCTTGGAGCATAGATTGTGAATCAATTTCCAGCATATTGAAAATAGTCTCGAGAGACATCGCATTTAAATAACGCTAAATAGTATAAATCCGTAAAAAAATTCAAAAAAAAAAAACAAAAAAAATCACGCTTGGGGTATAAATTGTGAAACAATTTCCAGCACATTGAAAATAGCCTCGATAGATATCGCCCTTAAATAACGCGAAATAGTATAAATCTGTAAATAAAATTGAAAAAAAATCACGCTTGGAGCATAGATTGTGAAACAATTTCCAGCATATTGAAAATAGTCTCGAGAGACATCGCATTTAAATAACGCTAAATAGTATAAATCCGTAAACAAATTTTAAAAAATCACGCGTGGAGCACAGATTATGAAACAATTTCCAGGACATTGAGAATAGCCTCGATAGACATCACCTTTAAATAACGCTAAATATTATAATTGCGTAAACAAATTCAAAAAAATCACGCGTGGAGCACAGATTATGAAACAATTTCCAGCACATTGAGAATAGCCTCGATAGACATCGCCTTTAAATAACGCGAAATAGTATTATATATCCGTAAACAAATTTAAAAATATCACGCGTGGAGCACAGATTATGAAACAATTTCCAGCACATTGAGAATAGAATCGATAGATATCACCTTTAAATAGCGCTAAATAGTATAAATGCGTAAACAATTTTTTAAAAAAATCAAGCGTGGAGCACAGATTATGAAAAAAATTACAGCACATTGAGAATAGCCTCGATAGACATCGCCTTTAAATAACGCGAAATCTTATAAATTTGTAAATAAATTTAAAAAAATCACGCGTGGAGCACAGATTATGAAACAATTTCCAGCACATTGAGAATAGCCTCGATAGACATCACACTGTAAAAATTAAATCCCAAAACAGAGCAACTCCAAATTAGTCTTGTACCCAATTTAGGTTTAAAAAATAATAAAATCCCCAAATCGGATAAAATCATATCCAAATCAAATCTTTCAGCAAAAGTCATTCCAAAATGAGTAAAAACTTCATACGCAAATGTCCTCCAGCAAACGTCACCCTGAAATAGACACGCACTCTAACTAATTTAGGTTCCATGGCTTCCCCGTTTTGAGATTGAAGAAATGGCAACGATTGAACGCGCCATCTTGAAATATTTACGTCTGAGGCATGTTGTGTGTGGCGGTATGTTGTACCGGAAATCGTTTCGTTATGCAGTGATGTTTGTGCTACAGACTGCAGCTTATAACTGGATTTATTCATAGGTATGTATTTATCTGTATTTTATTTATTGTATCTTAATCATTTAAGTAATCACGTTAAAAATGTTTCTTTTTTTATGCGTAACCTTTCGAACTCTTGCATGTTGAAAGTTCCAAAGTTGTATTATCTGTTCTTATGCATCATTACGTAATTCTGATATGTAAAACATTACTGTTTTTTTACATTGCTAAAGCATGTTTAATAATGCATTATATATAGCTAATGCTAAATAAGTAATAAAAATCTTTATATGATTTCATAAACAATTCCTTTTTCAAAAATAAATATAAACCAGAATAAAAAAGGTGGTCGCTTTTTTAAAATATGAGATTAGAATCTTTTACTCATAGTTAACTTTATCTTATAAGCAATGTAATGGATAAATGCAGCATAGACACATATAAATGTGCTAGAAGCTACATTTTGATATTTTTAAACCATTATATTTGATAAAAAGTAAAAACCGTGAAACACAATTATTGGTATTTGTAAATATAAAATTACACGATTCAGATATACAACTGTAAAACTGTTTTTTACATTGCTGAAGCATGTTTAATAATGCAATATATATTAAGCAATAGAAATAAGTAATAGTAAGTAATAAATAAGTAATAGAAAGCTTTATATGATTTTATAAACGATTCATTTTTCAAAAATAAATGTAAGACAGAATAAAAAAGGTGGTCGCTTTTTGAAATTATGAGATTACAATTTTTTATTCATAATTAACTTTATCTTTATAAGCAATGTAATGAATATGTGCAGCATCGACACCCTATAAATGTGCTACAAGCTACATTTTGATATTTTTAAACCATTATAATTGGTAAAAAGTAAAAACCGTGAAACACAATTTTTGGTATTTGTAAATATACTATTACACGATTCAGATATGCAACTATAAAACTGTTTTTTATGATGCTGAAGCATGTTTAATAATCCAATATATAGAGCTAAATAAGTAATGGAAAGCTTTATATGATTTTATAAACAATTTATTTTTCAAAAATAATTGTAAACCAGAATAAAAAAGGTTGTCGCTTTTTTAAATTATGAGATTAGAATTTTTTATTCATAATTAACTTTATCTTATAAGCAATGTAATGGATAAATGCAGCATATACACCTATACATGTGGTAGAAGCTATATTTTGATATTATTAAACCATTATATTTGATAAAAAGTAAAAACCGTGAAACACAATTATTGGTATTTGTAAATATACTATTACAGGATTCAGATATACAACTGTAAAACTGTTTTTTACATTGCTGAAGCATGTTTAATAATGCAATATATATTAAGTAATAGAAATAAGTAATAGTAAGTAATAAATAAGTAATAGAAAGCTTTATATGATTTTATAAACGATTCATTTTTCAAAAATAAATGTAAGACAGAATAAAAAAGGTGGTCGCTTTTTGAAATTATGAGATTACAATTTTTTATTCATAATTAACTTTATCTTTATAAGCAATGTAATGAATATGTGCAGCATCGACACCCTATAAATGTGCTACAAGCTACATTTTGATATTTTTAAACCATTATAATTGGTAAAAAAGTAAAAACCGTGAAACACAATTTTTGGTATTTGTAAATATACTATTACACGATTCAGATATACAACTGTAAAACTGTTTTTTATGATGCTGAAGCATGTTTAATAATCCAATATATAGAGCTAAATAAGTAATGGAAAGCTTTATATGATTTTATAAACAATTTATTTTTCAAAAATAATTGTAAACCAGAATAAAAAAGGTTGTCGCTTTTTTAAATTATGAGATTAGAATTTTTTATTCATAATTAACTTTATCTTATAAGCAATGTAATGGATATCTGCAGCATATACACCTATACATGTGCTAGAAGCTATATTTTGATATTATTAAACAATTATATTTGATAAAAAGTAAAAACCGTGAAACACAATTATTGGTATTTGTAAATATACTATTACAGGATTCAGATATACAACTGTAAAACTGTTTTTTACATTGCTGAAGCATGTTTAATAATGCAATATATATTAAGTAATAGAAATAAGTAATAGTAAGTAATAGAAATAAGTAATAGAAAGCTTTATATGATTTTATAAACGATTCATTTTTCAAAAATAAATGTAAGACAGAATAAAAAAGGTGGTCGCTTTTTGAAATTATGAGATTACAATTTTGCTTTATATGCTTTATATGATTTTATAAACAATTTATTTTTCAAAAATAATTGTAAACCAGAATAAAAAAGGTTGTCGCTTTTTTAAATTATGAGATTAGAATTTTTTATTCATAATTAACTTTATCTTATAAGCAATGTAATGGATATCTGCAGCATATACACCTATACATGTGGTAGAAGCTATATTTTGATATTATTAAACCATTATATTTGATAAAAAGTAAAAACCGTGAAACACAATTATTGGTATTTGTAAATATACTATTACAGGATTCAGATATACAACTGTAAAACTGTTTTTTACATTGCTGAAGCATGTTTAATAATGCAATATATATTAAGTAATAGAAATAAGTAATAGTAAGTAATAAATAAGTAATAGAAAGCTTTATATGATTTTATAAACGATTCATTTTTCAAAAATAAATGTAAGACAGAATAAAAAAGGTGGTCGCTTTTTGAAATTATGAGATTACAATTTTTTATTCATAATTAACTTTATCTTTATAAGCAATGTAATGAATATGTGCAGCATCGACACCCTATAAATGTGCTACAAGCTACATTTTGATATTTTTAAACCATTATAATTGGTAAAAAGTAAAAACCGTGAAACACAATTTTTGGTATTTGTAAATATACTATTACACGATTCAGATATACAACTGTAAAACTGTTTTTTATGATGCTGAAGCATGTTTAATAATCCAATATATAGAGCTAAATAAGTAATGGAAAGCTTTATATGATTTTATAAACAATTTATTTTTCAAAAATAATTGTAAACCAGAATAAAAAAGGTTGTCGCTTTTTTAAATTATGAGATTAGAATTTTTTATTCATAATTAACTTTATCTTATAAGCAATGTAATGGATATCTGCAGCATATACACCTATACATGTGCTAGAAGCTATATTTTGATATTATTAAACCATTATATTTGATAAAAAGTAAAAACCGTGAAACACAATTATTGGTATTTGTAAATATACTATTACAGGATTCAGATATACAACTGTAAAACTGTTTTTTACATTGCTGAAGCATGTTTAATAATGCAATATATATTAAGTAATAGAAATAAGTAATAGTAAGTAATAGAAATAAGTAATAGAAAGCTTTATATGATTTTATAAACGATTCATTTTTCAAAAATAAATGTAAGACAGAATAAAAAAGGTGGTCGCTTTTTGAAATTATGAGATTACAATTTTGCTTTATATGCTTTATATGATTTTATAAACAATTTATTTTTCAAAAATAATTGTAAACCAGAATAAAAAAGGTTGTCGCTTTTTTAAATTATGAGATTAGAATTTTTTATTCATAATTAACTTTATCTTTATAAGCAATGTAATTAATATGTGCAGCATATACACCTATACATGTGCTAGAAGCTACATTTTGATATTTTTAAACCATTATATTTGATAAAAAGTAAAAACTGTGAAACACAATTAGGGGAAGACGGGGTACAATGAAACAAAATTTACTAATTTTTTTTTCCTATCCAACATTTTGCATGCACAAAAATATAATTAATGCATATTTTTAATCTTGTATTTTCCCCATCTAAATAAATTTTTATTAGGTTCTAAACAATATCTTTATGCTTGAAAAATAACAAAAAATAAATGTCTTACAGTGTTTCATTGTACCCCGTATGCCTGGGTACAATGAAACACATACTGGGGTACAATGAAACACTCCAAATGATGGAAGCAATTTTCACCCGGTATAGTTTATTTTATTAAAAATGAGATAAATACAAAAACAAAACTTTATTAATATGGAACTTGATAAAAATATTATAGTCTAAGATGAAAAAGATAATTCTATTAGTTTAAGAAATACCTTTCATTTTATATTAAATTGGCTCAAGTCAGTTTCAAAAATTAGCGTTTCTGCTTATATTTCAGTTGCTCATGAAGGAATATGGGATGGAAGTTTCAACACAATGAGTTTTTTTTTTAATGTAAGTTTCTAAAAAAATAAAATAAAATAAATAAAACTGGGTTGGAGTCTTTTTATATCAAGTATTTTACATTTGACTTCATTTAAATGTATGATTTCTCCAACGGTATATATTTCCTTATGTTTCCATTTATATGGATACTGCTTGTGCCATGCATGTTGTGTGTGGATATCTCATTCTTAGTACCTCGATGACCAGCTGGACCTAGAAAAAAAATCTGGATAATCATTAGAGTCTGTAGCAGGCAGAGTTTGTTTTCAAAACAGTCCCTTTTTAGCTTTTTTTTTCTCTTTCTATTTTTTAATTGCTTAACAAGAGCATTTCTTACTGACCTGGTTAGAACAAAACTCTTTTTTTTTCTGTTTTCCTACTCTTACTTCTAATATATTATATTTACTACTTTTATTACTATAATAAAACATGTTTCATTGTACCCCGTCTGCAAGTGTTTCATTGTACCCCGCACTGAGGTTACTAAGTAAAAATTTATTTTCAAACTTCTAATATTTATTTTTTTTTTAGTTTGGTTTTGGAGGTATGAAGACAACAACCCAAAGATAACAATGCACAGAAAAAATAATTATTACATATAAAAACAAGGAAAAAGAAACAAAATTACTTTTAGTAAAGAAAGTTACTTTCAATGGTGTAAAAGCAATAATCTTCTATTGCTACTGTTGTAGAAGTGTGAATGTATCCAAATCACATCAGTAATTGGAACATATAGTTGTATAACATATATATAAACCAGGGTTGGCACGGTTTAAACCAAGTGGTTTTAACCATGGTTTAAACCAATTGGTTTTTTTGTCAAAAAAACCATTTGGTTTTTTTAGAAAAAATCTAATCTAATATTTTCTCTTTTTTGTAATTTAATTTTTTTAAATTATAGATAAAAGTAATTTCTACTTTTAACACTTCATCTCAGCAGTCAATATGAGACATAATGAGCCTAGGTCATGTTTCTATGCATGTAGAATGAAAATTAGCATGTGCTGATGAACATATCTGGTATCCTAAAGATTTTTCTTAAAACATGTGAAATTAGAAAAGATAAAATAGGTAAATAGTATTCAATACTTAGCATAAAATATTTTCATTTAAAAAATGCAAATTATTTACAGCAGTTAATAACAAAATACAAATCTTTTAGATTTTGGTTAAATTGTAAAAGAGAATTTTCTGGATTGGGATTGGGGAAGATTATCCTTAAAGAATTTAAAAAGAGTGACTTAAGATATCAAATTGAATAACACAGCTTGCAAAAATTGAGTACTAGTTATAGCATTTCAATAATACCAATCAATCTTTTCTGTTAGTTGCTGAATCTAATGGTCAAAAATGTTGACTTTGGACACTTGGGTTATCACTCAGAAAACAAAATAATCAGAGGTATTTGGATATTAAAAAAATAATAATAACAACAACCACAGAATAATATATTATATTCATGAAACTGCATCAAATGTTTATTAATTGATTATTATATTATTAATCAAAGGGTTCTTCATATGATTTTCAAGGTATCAATGTTTCACTGTGTAGAGCAGTTTACTTTGAACACAAGACATAGCTGTTACTAATAATGTTTAAATTAGAAATGATTTCAATTTTCTATATAATTGACTGTAATGATTTAATTTAAATATTTTCAAAAGTTATATTACTTACATAATATCCAAAAATGTTTATTTTATCAGCAGATATGCATCAGTATGCAATAGGAAATTATATTTAAAAAAAACCCGGTTTAAACCAAAAAAACCTGGTTTAAACCAAATAAACCGGTTTTTTTGGTTTTTTACAAAAAAAACCCGGTTTTTTTTCCAACCCTGATATAAACTGCACCTCTCTATGACAAATTTGACTGATTTTACAAGTAATATTTCATTGTACCCCGTCTTCCCCTATTGGTATTTGTAAATATACTATTACACGATTCAGAAATACAACTGTAAAACTGTTTTTTACATTGCTGAAGAATGTTTAATAATGCAATATATAGATCTAAATAAGTAATAAAAAGCTTTATAGTATTTTATAAACAATTCATTTTTCAAAAATAAATGAAAGCCATAAAAAAACAGTGGATGTTTTTTTAAATTATGAGATAATTATGAGTGCCTGTAGAGGTAACCAATTTTTTATTAGTGCAATATAGTTATGAGCATCAATGTTTTTTGTTTTGTTTTTCTCGCCCATTCCTTGCTGATTAATTTTAAGAAACATTTTTTTTATTGAAAAATATTTTAAAGTTAATTTTATTTTAACAAAAGCAATTAGAACTTAAATGAAGCAAATTTGTTTCCATAAAATACAAAAGTAAAATAAGGTTAATTAATTGTAAGCTTTAAATTGTGTGTTGAGTAAATTTAAGTTTTTTGACAAATGTGTTTCAGAAAAAAAAGCGAAAAATTTGTTTTTTATGATGTTTATCATATTTTACATTTTTGTTTGTAGTTGCTGTTTGCTTTCGAAATTCAAAAAATTAGTAAATGCCCCCCTGAAGAAACATTGATTAAGAAATGGAATGATGCTATTGAGTGTTCGAGACATTATTTAAAGAGGACTGAACGTTTTAGCCCCATGACAAAAAACCTATAAATGGGATTCGGTAACCAGGTGTACATTATATACCAGGAATAATCATATGGTATGAGACACTTATTTATTTTTTTCATTTGGTTACTTTCCATGTTATTTATTTTTAACGAGATAATATATTAAGATAAGTGATGCTGCTAAATTTATCAAATCATTGGGAGTCTATTGGCTCTAAAATCTGATTTTGGGGGAGGGGGAGAATGTGAAATATTTAGTAAGGTACTTTCAAGTTATGAATGAATAGAAACTTCATTTAGAAGTACTACTTATAAAAATGTTTGTTTAAAGAAAATACTGCTGCATGGATCGGGGGGGGGGGGGGGTTGGCATGGTTCCAAGACCTTTAGTCTCAAAACCGATTTTAGTTCAGTGGAGATTCTTGATTGATATTAAAATTTTCTTTGTATCCTTAAGGACCTTTTCTAGCAAAATTGTTTAATCACTTTATTTTATCATAAAAGATAAATTTTAGTCATAATATAAGTACAAGATATAGAAATCATTAAGCCCATTTGCATTTAGTTATATCTAATACTCGGAGATTTTCTGTATTGACTAGGACATGCTTTTATATCCATGGGACTTTTGATGGTGGGGGGGGGGGGGTGGCTTTGACGAAAAAAAACAGGATAAAAAATGTTATACTTTTATACAATGCAACGGGGGAGGGGCGTGGGGAGCTTTGAAGAAGAAAATCAGGATATAAAAAGTTTAAAAAATTTTATGTTAAAAAAATTCATCTGGCTGATATTGCAAAAGTGACCCCCCCCCCCCCTCTTCAAAAAGCTACTTAGTTAGGCAACTTTTAACATTGATGATCATGAACGTAGTAAAGTTGAGATGTTACTTGGTATATTTTAAAAAGTTGGGATCTGAGGAAAATCTGACACATTTTAAAAATTGCATGCAGGGGTCGATCCAGGCAAAATTTGGGGCCTGTCGAGGGCCCTTTCACAAAAATCTATTTAATAAAATAGGCCCCTTCACAAAAATAAATTAAATAAAATGGGCTCCTTCACAAAAATAAATTAAATAAAATGGGCACCTTCACAAAAATAAATTCAATAAAATGGCCCCTTCGTAAAATTCTTTTTCATATAAACTGTTTTAAAATGTGAAATTTGTAAACAAAACCAGGTCATGAAAAACAAAGTTTAGCAAGGGGATTTAAAGAAGATTTTGTTAATAAATTCTTGCTTCGAATTTCAGTAACTGGATTTCAACTTTCGTTACAAAATGTTACTTTTCACAAAAGTATAATAAAATTCACAAAAATAACTTATACCCTTCACAAAAGGGGCCCCAAGAATAAAAATCTGCATCGACCCCTGGCATGGTATACTTAAAATGTCATAAGTCTTCTTTGAAAATCGCACAGTACAGTGTCATGCTCAATATGCCTAAAATAAACTCTTAAAATTTGTGAATCTCTGAAAAAATTATGTATGCTACAATATGAATTGCTTGATTGATATATGTACATGTGTATATAATACAGGGTCACCGACAAATGCCTAGATTAAAAAAAAAAATAACATCGAAACCTTTTATGTTAAATGAGTAATACTTTCACTACACGATAACTGTTGAACGCAAGTTTGGTTTTTGTTCACCAGAATTCGTTTACGTGTCTGTGTTATGCGCGGATTAGTTGCACAGTCGTCAAGGTCAGCCGACATGCCAGACTGCAGCTGCTCAGTACAATGTTGACTGTGCAACAAAAAGCACAGTGCGTGATTTGGTATGTGGGGTCAGTCAATAGTCAGTGTATAGCGGAATTCAAAATAAGCGCAGCAAATATAATGAATTTCTGCATGTAAAAGAATAAAATAGCCAGAATGTTATTTTCTCATTATATTTTTGCAATAATAAATTTATAGCAAATACTGTAGCCAAAGAAGAATGAAAGAATGACATCGCCTGAACCGCTATTGTAAAAGGATTGTATAAGAGAAAAAGAACCATCTGGTATAAAATGTTAAACAGAGAAAGAGATTCTTCAGTAAACGTTGAATTATGTTTTTAATTTTTGAACTCGCATACATCAAATGAAAATTGTTATGGATTAAAAAGTCGGCAAAACGTTTTGAAACACTGATGCTGAGATTTTGCACTGAGTGCTAATAATCAGGGCTGCGGAGTTGGTGGGGGAAAATGGACGACTCCGACTCTCGATGAAAAATGGGCCCGATTCCGACAACACGGCCCTGCTTGTAAAATGGACGACTCCACTCAGACTCCTGGAATTTTAACAGATCAGACTCTGACTCTTTCGCTCAAAAATGGGCCCAACTCATACTCCGCTAATAATGCTGCTGTTTAATGTTTTGAGGATTTTAGATTTACTCTGTATATGTATATGAATGGGTTAAAACATTTTTTTGTGGGGGGTGGGGGTTGTAGTATATTCATATGTGTGTAAGAATAGATTTGGGTGATTAAATGTACAAATGCAAAATGAGCTGGAAATAATGTTTGTTAGTTTTGTTATCTGTGCTATTAACTAATGAAATAACTTATTTGCAGTTTTTATTAATTCTGTAATTATTTATTGCTATAATAATTATAATTTTCCTCTGTCTTTTTAGGGCACCACAACTTGCCTCTTTTGAAATTGCCAATAAGCACCCTTACTTTTGAAAAATAATGAAATTCACCTGTAGTTGTAGACAGAGATTTCACGCAAAAATCTTCCTAATTCAACAGTATTTCTAGTGCCCAAGACCTTGCAAAAATGATCATCTTTATTTCTTTAGGGGGGAAAAATGTTATTTAATTGTATTTTTCAACTTGTAATTCATAAAATTAATGACATTTATTATACTAAAGCTATATACTATTTTTTTTTCTTGTATAATTACTAAACACATTAGTACTATTACATTTCCTCATGAAATAATACCCTTTTTTGCAACTAGCATCCTGTCCTTTACTTTCTAGAATGAATAGTAAATTATTACTTATCTTAGTAATTAAGGCATAAAAATGTGTATTATGTCTCTAATTACACAGTTAATTGTTTAATAATTATTAATTTTAAATTGTGTTAAGAAATTTAATATTAAATGCAATTATTAATAATTTTAATAAATGTAAATATCACTAGTATTTAATTCAGTGTTACATAATTATTACAAAATATAAATGTAGGTATATAACGTTGTATGCAATGAAACCACCAATTTGCAGTTTTTATAATTTATGTAATTACAAACTAATAATTATAATTTTATTAATTAAAGTGCAAAAACACAGATTGCATGTGCAATTACAAGTTTGTTTTGGAAACCTAAAACTGTTGGTAGCTATTCAGTATTTGAACGATGGGGGAAAAAAATATTAAAATCCGATTTAAATAAAAAAAATCATTTAAATAAAAAAAGATCCGATTTTTTAAAATGATTTTTTATACCCTAATCAAATAGCACATTTAAAAATAAAAATTCTAAATTAAATATAAAGAATCTCAGCTGACACATCATTATACAGGTACACACTGAATACATTGTGAAACATATTAAACGATTAATGCATATTTTTACCTATTGGAAAATATTTGTCTTATTTGATTTTCTGGTACTTTTCAGTTAGCCGGGCACCAGTGTTATATATAGTATGCATACGTACCTGTATATATACATGTGTATGTATATATATCGTACACACACACATATATGTATATATACATATACAGGGTGTATCTGAAATGCTTCAACAAACTTAGGGGGGATGATAGTACTCATCAAGACGAAAAAAAAAAATACAATGGAATATGGGGTCGCAAACCACTTATTGGGTCACAAATACAGGGTGTTTCACCCTAACTGAAGTCAGCTTGTGTGTAATAATTTTGCGAGAAATTGAAATATTGCAATAAAAAAATGTAACGATATGTACATTATTTTGTATGAAATGTGATAACATCACGAAAAGTTCTGGAAAACAGGGTACTCATACAATCGATGATACTGTATGAACTGATGATCACTGTCCAAAATGCGGAGCGTCCAATGCATACTGCTGGCGCTTATAATGGAAACTTCTATCAATTTTTTGTGATGTTATCACATTTCATACAAAGTAAGGTACATATCGTTACATTTTTATTGCAATATTTCAATTTTTCGCAAAATTATTACACACAAGCTGACTTCAGTTTGGGTGAAACACCCTCTATTTGTGACTCAATAAGTGGTTTGCGACCCCATGTTCCACTGCATTTTTTGTACGTCTTGATGAGTACTATCATCCCCCTAAGTTTGTTGAAGCATTTCCGATGCACCTTGTATATGTATATATAACATCGACGCCCGGCTAGCTGAAAAGTACAGATTTTTTTTTTAATAAAAGATTTTCTACAAGGATATGGGAAACTTTGAAATAATTTAATATAGGTCATTCAAAAGTATTTTTATTCATATTATGTAGAGATCTCATTATGTCCTTATGAACATGTAAATAACAAATTGTTAATATAATTCATTTGTGGACAAATTTGGAAAATAAAAATAAGGATTTTATGGTTAGTCTGAAATATATTTGTTTTTTAAATATAAGCCGACTTCCAAAGCTGACGCAGTGAGTTTTCAAAAAATGTTTCCTTAAATGTGTTAAAATATATAGTTTTAAAACCTTGTAAACTAGAAAATTTTTACATGGGGAATTTTTTCAAATTTTATCTTCTTCTTTTTTTTTTTTTTTTAATACTGAGATATCATTAATCATTACTTTGCTGCTGTTCTGTTTTTGTCCAATGAAATGTACATAATGACTAGCAATTAGTTCAGTAAAATTTGCTATTAATATTATTATTATTACAGGATAATACTGCTGTGGGCAACGCCATTCCAGTTAAAAGCCACCCTCCATGTCTTATAGCATTTGGAATGTAAAAAGGGGTAAGGTGCTGTTCTTGTATGTCAATGAGGTAGCAGTTTTTTCAGAGAAATGCCTAATAAAGGTAGTTGGTTGCTGCTAGCAGCATGTATGGTTTGTTACAACAGTTTGACTTGTAGTTGTGTTTTAAATAAATATTCTTTTACTGTATAATTGTTACTTTTATTTATTTTTTCTGTTCTTTATAGTTAAACAGAACAAAAATACACAACTAAATATTTAATATATTTATATTTACTGTCCCATTATTCTTAAAAATTTTTTGAATTTCAAATATGATGGTGAATATTCTTAACATCAAACGGATTTTAAAAACTAAAAATCATTGATATTAAAAACATATGTAAAGAAAAGAAAGACCTTACATTAACTCCAAGGTCTTTTGAAAGGATAGCTGTCGTGAAAAATTACATGAAAATGATCATATTTGTGCTCGTTAGATCTCGGTGTTAATTAACATCTTTCTTTTCTTTACATTGTTTTGAATACCACTGGTTTTGAGTTTTTAAGACCAATTCATTTGTAATGGAATAGTAAATAAATTTTAAGCATCTTTTTTACAAAATTTAGGATTATTTTAGTTATATTAATGCAGTGTGAATGTAACATTCTGCTTTAAACTCTTTTTGAGTTTTTCTATTCTATTGTTATCGTCTTCAGTCAGTAGTTGAGTAAATGAAATGAGATCGGGTTATTTTGCTAAATTTAAAAAAAAAAAAAAAAATTGCACATACATATTTACCAAGTCTGATTTTTTTTTTATTGCATACTCTTGTTTTTAAATTATTTTAAGTGACGCATCGCTGAGGAATTAAAAAAAAATGTCAAAGATTACTTTCTTTGTGATTGATCACGGGAAAAAATTTTCTTTTTAAATATTACATATTTTTACCAGCAATTGGGCTCCAATTGTAACAAAGTGCTTATATTTCCTTATTTTTCTTTCATTTTTAAGAATTTTTACAAGTACTCTTCCCAAGTTCATGCTTTACTTTCAGAGTAGGATGCAGTTTTCAAATAATAAAATTTGCTTATGATAGTTTAACTGATCCAGTGGTGTTAAAACTGCTTACTTGATATTTTTGTTAATGCAAGAGATTTAAAAAAAAATAATATATATTACTTTTTTCAGCAGTTGATAAATGTGGCATTGTTTAAAATCTAAACATAGTTTCATTGACAGTATCTGTAATAATATCTGGTCATATAGTATGGAAAGACTAGAAATACATAACTAAAAACTTTAAATCAATAACTAAAATTACCTTTCAACTTTAATCTCAATTTAAATTAAATGATTGCTAAGTGAAACCTATTTTTATAGCCTGAAAATTTTTAATAAAGATTTTCATTTAGTTTAAAAAATTTCATTTTATTTTATACAGAAGATTTTTATTACTTAATTTTTCTGTGTGTTTTGTCTGGGTTCAAAATCTTGTAAATTTTCAAATTGTTTGGTTTGTAAAAATTTGTTTTATAAAGCTATATTTAATATGGTTAATTAAATTGTATATTTTCTTATAATTTACTGGCCTTCAGAATTTTTATTCTTTTGCTATGAAGATTTCAATTTAGACAGCTGAAAAAATGTATATTTTCCATTACAAAAATTTAAAGTTTTAATGCTGTGCTTTATAAATTTTCAGAATCTGTAATATATCTTATGGATTTTTTTTTCTTTTTAAATAGAGCAAAAAGGGACCCAAATTGGGTTGTAAGATTGCTGGGTAATGCAATATTCCAAATTGGAAAGTGTCTGTTTATAACTCAAAATGGGTATAAAAAGTATCCATTTTAAGTTTATTGCTGATCCTAAATTAGAGTACATAGTTTCCATTAAAGAGTGAAATCTTAACCCATTTTGGTTAACTGGATTCTAAGTTGGGTTTCTTACAGGATCCAAATTGGAGATATCCAAAATGGGTAGATATCCAAAATAGGTTTATCTGGTACCCATTTTGGATAAACTCAGAATTCCAATTTGGGTTCTGCTATGAACCCAAAGTAGACAGTTTTTAAAACCATTTTGGGTTACAAAGAGACACTTCCAATTTAGAACATTGCTGTACCCAGCAATCTTACAACCCAATTTGGGTCATTTTTTGTTCCATTTTAGATTTTTTTTTTTACAGTGCACCTTTAAATAACGCGAAATAGTATAAATGCGTAAACAAATTAAAAAAAATCTCGCTTGGAGCACAGATTATGAAACAATTTCCAGCACATTGAGAATAGCCTCTATAGACATCGCCTTTAAATAACGTGAAATAGTATAAATCCGTAAACAAATTCAAAAAAATCACGCTTGGATCACAGATTATGAAACAATTTCCAGCACATTGAGAATAGCCTCGATAGACATCGCCTTTAAATAACGCTAAATAGTATAAATCCGTAAACAAATTTTAAAAAAACACGCGTGGAACACAGATTATGAAACAATTTCCAGCACATTGAGAATAGCTTCGATAGACATCACCTTTAAATAACGCGAAAAAGTATAAATCTGTAAACAAATTGAGAAAAAAAATCACGCTTGGAGCATAAATTGTGAAACAATTTCCAACACATTGAAAATAGTCTCGATAGACATCGCCTTTAAATAAAGCGAAATATTATAAATCCGTATACAAATTTAAAAGAAATCACGCGTGGAGCACAGATTATGAAACAATTTCCAGCACATTGAGAATAGTCTCGATAGACATCGCCTATAAATACGCAAAATAGTATAAATCCGTAAACAAATTAAAAAAAATGACGCGTGGAGCACAGATTATGAAACAATTTCCAGCACATTGAGAATAGCCTCGATAGACATCACCTTTAAATAACGCGTATTTGTATAAATCTGTAAATAAAATTGAAAAAAAAATCACGCTTGGAGCATAGATTGTGAATCAATTTCCAGCATATTGAAAATAGTCTCGAGAGACATCGCATTTAAATAACGCTAAATAGTATAAATCCGTAAAAAAATTCAAAAAAACCATGCGTGGAGCACAGATTATGAAACAATTTCCAGCACATTGAGAATAGCCTCGATAGACATCGCCTTTAAATAACGCGAAATCTTATAAATTTGTAAATAAATTTTAAAAAAATCACGCGTGGAGCACAGATTATGAAACAATTTCCAGCACATTGAGAATAGCTTCGATAGACATCACCTTTAAATAACGCGAAAAGTATAAATCTGTAAACAATTTGAAAAAAAAAAAACAAAAAAAATCACGCTTGGGGTATAAATTGTGAAACAATTTCCAGCACATTGAAAATAGCCTCGATAGACATCGCCTTTAAATAACGCGAAATCTTATAAATTTGTAAATAAATTAAAAAAAAATCACGCGTGGAGCACAGATTATGAAACAATTTCCAGCACATTGAGAATAGCCTCGATAGACATCGCCTTTAAATAACGCGAAATAGTATAAATCTGTAAATAAATTAAAAAAAATAACGCGTGGAGCACAGATTATGAAACAATTTCCAGCACATTGAGAATAGCCCCGATAGACATCACCTTTAAATAACGCGAAATAGTATAAATGCGTAAACAAATTAAAAAAAAAATCACGCGTAGAGCACAGATTATGAAACAATTTCCAGCACATTGAGAATAGCCTCGATAGACATCCCCTTTAAATAACGCGAAATAGTATAAATATGTAAACAAATTGAAAAAAAAATCAAGATTGGAGCATAGATTTTGAAACAATTTCCAGCACATTGAAAATAGTCTCGATAGACATCACCTTTAAGTAACGCGGAATAGTATAAATATGTAAACAATTTGAAAAAAAAAAAACAAAAAAAAAATCACGCTTGGGGTATAAATTGTGAAACAATTTCCAGCACATTGAAAATAGTCTCGATAGATATCGCCCTTAAATAACACGAAATAGTATAAATGCGTAAACAAATTCAAAAAAATCACGCGTGGAGCACAGATTATGAAACAATTTCCAGCACATTGAGAATAGCCTCTATAGACATCACCTTTAAATAACGCGAAATAGTATAAATATGTAAACAAATTGAAAAAAAAATCAAGCTTGGAGCATAGATTGTTAAACAAATTCCAACACATTGAAAATAGTCTCGATAGACATCGCCTTTAAATAAAGCGAAATAGTATAAATGCGTAAACAAATTCAAAAAAATCACGCTTGGAGCACAGATTATGAAACAATTTCCAGCACATTGAGAATAGCCTCGATAGACATCGCCTTTAAATAACGCGAAATAGTATTATATATCCGTAAACAAATTTAAAAATATCACGCGTGGAGCACAGATTATGAAACAATTTCCAGCACATTGAGAATAGAATCGATAGATATCACCTTTAAATAGCGCTAAATAGTATAAATGCGTAAACAATTTTTAAAAAAAATCAAGCGTGGAGCACAGATTATGAAAAAAATTACAGCACATTGAGAATAGCCTCGATAGACATCGCCTTTAAATAACGCGAAATCTTATAAATTTGTAAATAAATTTAAAAAAATCACGCGTGGAGCACAGATTATGAAACAAATTCCAGCACATTGAGAATAGCCTCGATAGACATCACCTTTAAATAACGCGAAATAGTATAAATGCGTAAACAAATTATAAAAAATCACGCTTGGAGCACAGATTATGAAACAATTTCCAGCACATTGAGAATAGCCTCGATAGACATCGCCTTTAAATAACGTGAAATAGTATAAATCCGTAAACAAATTCAAAAAAATCACGCTTGGATCACAGATTATGAAACAATTTCCAGCACATTGAGAATAGCCTCGATAGACATCGCCTTTAAATAACGCTAAATAGTATAAATCCGTAAACAAATTTAAAAAAAACACGCGTGGAACACAGATTATGAAACAATTTCCAGCACATTGAGAATAGCTTCGATAGACATCACCTTTAAATAACGCGAAAAAGTATAAATCTGTAAACAAATTGAGAAAAAAAATCACGCTTGGAGCATAAATTGTGAAACAATTTCCAACACATTGAAAATAGTCTCGATAGACATCGCCTTTAAATAAAGCGAAATATTATAAATCCGTATACAAATTTAAAAGAAATCACGCGTGGAGCACAGATTATGAAACAATTTCCAGCACATTGAGAATAGTCTCGATAGACATCGCCTTTAAATAACGCGAAATCTTATAAATTTGTAAATAAATTTAAAAAAATCACACGTGGAGCACAGATTATGAAACAATTTCCAGCACATTGAGAATAGTCTCGATAGACATCGCCTATAAATACGCAAAATAGTATAAATCCGTAAACAAATTCAAAAAAATGACGCGTGGAGCACAGATTATGAAACAATTTCCAGCACATTGAGAATAGCCTCGATAGACATCACCTTTAAATAACGCGTATTTGTATAAATCCGTAAATAAAATTGAAAAAAAAATCACGCTTGGAGCATAGATTGTGAATCAATTTCCAGCATATTGAAAATAGTCTCGAGAGACATCGCATTTAAATAACGCTAAATAGTATAAATCCGTAAAAAAATTAGAAAAAAAAAACAAAAAAAATCACGCTTGGGGTATAAATTGTGAAACAATTTCCAGCACATTGAAAATAGCCTCGATAGATATCGCCCTTAAATAACGCGAAATAGTATAAATCTGTAAATAAAATTGAAAAAAAATCACGCTTGGAGCATAGATTGTGAAACAATTTCCAGCATATTGAAAATAGTCTCGAGAGACATCGCATTTAAATAACGCTAAATAGTATAAATCCGTAAACAAATTTTAAAAAATCACGCGTGGAGCACAGATTATGAAACAATTTCCAGCACATTGAGAATAGCCTCGATAGACATCGCCTTTAAATAACGCGAAATAGTGTTATATATCCGTAAACAAATTTAAAAATATCACGCGTGGAGCACAGATTATGAAACAATTTCCAGCACATTGAGAATAGAATCGATAGATATCACCTTTAAATAGCGCTAAATAGTATAAATGCGTAAACAATTTTTTAAAAAAATCAAGCGTGGAGCACAGATTATGAAAAAAATTACAGCACATTGAGAATAGCCTCGATAGACATCGCCTTTAAATAACGCGAAATCTTATAAATTTGTAAATAAATTTAAAAAAATCACGTGTGGAGCACAGATTATGAAACAATTTCCAGCACATTGAGAATAGCCTCGATAGACATCACCTTTAAATAACGCGAAATAGTATAAATGCGTAAACAAATTTAAAAAAAATCACGCTTGGAGCACAGATTATGAAACAATTTCCAGCACATTGAGAATAGCCTCTATAGACATCGCCTTTAAATAACGTGAAATAGTATAAATCCGTAAACAAATTCAAAAAAATCACGCTTGGATCACAGATTATGAAACAATTTCCAGCACATTGAGAATAGCCTCGATAGACATCGCCTTTAAATAACGCTAAATAGTATAAATCCGTAAACAAATTTTAAAAAAACACGCGTGGAACACAGATTATGAAACAATTTCCAGCACATTGAGAATAGCTTCGATAGACATCACCTTTAAATAACGCGAAAAAGTATAAATCTGTAAACAAATTGAGAAAAAAAATCACGCTTGGAGCATAAATTGTGAAACAATTTCCAACACATTGAAAATAGTCTCGATAGACATCGCCTTTAAATAAAGCGAAATATTATAAATCCGTATACAAATTTAAAAGAAATCACGCGTGGAGCACAGATTATGAAACAATTTCCAGCACATTGAGAATAGTCTCGATAGACATCGCCTATAAATACGCAAAATAGTATAAATCCGTAAACAAATTAAAAAAAATGACGCGTGGAGCACAGATTATGAAACAATTTCCAGCACATTGAGAATAGCCTCGATAGACATCACCTTTAAATAACGCGTATTTGTATAAATCTGTAAATAAAATTGAAAAAAAAATCACGCTTGGAGCATAGATTGTGAATCAATTTCCAGCATATTGAAAATAGTCTCGAGAGACATCGCATTTAAATAACGCTAAATAGTATAAATCCGTAAAAAAATTCAAAAAAACCATGCGTGGAGCACAGATTATGAAACAATTTCCAGCACATTGAGAATAGCCTCGATAGACATCGCCTTTAAATAACGCGAAATCTTATAAATTTGTAAATAAATTTTAAAAAAATCACGCGTGGAGCACAGATTATGAAACAATTTCCAGCACATTGAGAATAGCTTCGATAGACATCACCTTTAAATAACGCGAAAAGTATAAATCTGTAAACAATTTGAAAAAAAAAAAAACAAAAAAAATCACGCTTGGGGTATAAATTGTGAAACAATTTCCAGCACATTGAAAATAACCTCGATAGACATCGCCTTTAAATAACGCGAAATCTTATAAATTTGTAAATAAATTAAAAAAAAATCACGCGTGGAGCACAGATTATGAAACAATTTCCAGCACATTGAGAATAGCCTCGATAGACATCGCCTTTAAATAACGCGAAATAGTATAAATCTGTAAATAAATTAAAAAAAATAACGCGTGGAGCACAGATTATGAAACAATTTCCAGCACATTGAGAATAGCCCCGATAGACATCACCTTTAAATAACGCGAAATAGTATAAATGCGTAAACAAATTAAAAAAAAAATCACGCGTAGAGCACAGATTATGAAACAATTTCCAGCACATTGAGAATAGCCTCGATAGACATCCCCTTTAAATAACGCGAAATAGTATAAATATGTAAACAAATTGAAAAAAAAATCAAGATTGGAGCATAGATTTTGAAACAATTTCCAGCACATTGAAAATAGTCTCGATAGACATCACCTTTAAATAACGCGGAATAGTATAAATATGTAAACAATTTGAAAAAAAAAAAACAAAAAAAAATCACGCTTGGGGTATAAATTGTGAAACAATTTCCAGCACATTGAAAATAGTCTCGATAGATATCGCCCTTAAATAACACGAAATAGTATAAATGCGTAAACAAATTCAAAAAAATCACGCGTGGAGCACAGATTATGAAACAATTTCCAGCACATTGAGAATAGCCTCTATAGACATCACCTTTAAATAACGCGAAATAGTATAAATATGTAAACAAATTGAAAAAAAAATCAAGCTTGGAGCATAGATTGTTAAACAAATTCCAACACATTGAAAATAGTCTCGATAGACATCGCCTTTAAATAAAGCGAAATAGTATAAATGCGTAAACAAATTCAAAAAAATCACGCTTGGAGCACAGATTATGAAACAATTTCCAGCACATTGAGAATAGCCTCGATAGACATCGCCTTTAAATAACGCGAAATAGTATTATATATCCGTAAACAAATTTAAAAATATCACGCGTGGAGCACAGATTATGAAACAATTTCCAGCACATTGAGAATAGAATCGATAGATATCACCTTTAAATAGCGTTAAATAGTATAAATGCGTAAACAATTTTTTAAAAAAATCAAGCGTGGAGCACAGATTATGAAAAAAATTACAGCACATTGAGAATAGCCTCGATAGACATCGCCTTTAAATAACGCGAAATCTTATAAATTTGTAAATAAATTTAAAAAAATCACGCGTGGAGCACAGATTATGAAACAATTTCCAGCACATTGAGAATAGCCTCGATAGACATCGCCTTTAAATAACGTGAAATAGTATAAATCCGTAAACAAATTCAAAAAAATCACGCTTGGATCACAGATTATGAAACAATTTCCAGCACATTGAGAATAGCCTCGATAGACATCGCCTTTAAATAACGCTAAATAGTATAAATCCGTAAACAAATTTTAAAAAAACACGCGTGGAACACAGATTATGAAACAATTTCCAGCACATTGAGAATAGCTTCGATAGACATCACCTTTAAATAACGCGAAAAAGTATAAATCTGTAAACAAATTGAGAAAAAAAATCACGCTTGGAGCATAAATTGTGAAACAATTTCCAACACATTGAAAATAGTCTCGATAGACATCGCCTTTAAATAAAGCGAAATATTATAAATCCGTATACAAATTTAAAAGAAATCACGCGTGGAGCACAGATTATGAAACAATTTCCAGCACATTGAGAATAGTCTCGATAGACATCGCCTTTAAATAACGCGAAATCTTATAAATTTGTAAATAAATTTAAAAAAATCACACGTGGAGCACAGATTATGAAACAATTTCCAGCACATTGAGAATAGTCTCGATAGACATCGCCTATAAATACGCAAAATAGTATAAATCCGTAAACAAATTCAAAAAAATGACGCGTGGAGCACAGATTATGAAACAATTTCCAGCACATTGAGAATAGCCTCGATAGACATCACCTTTAAATAACGCGTATTTGTATAAATCCGTAAATAAAATTGAAAAAAAAATCACGCTTGGAGCATAGATTGTGAATCAATTTCCAGCATATTGAAAATAGTCTCGAGAGACATCGCATTTAAATAACGCTAAATAGTATAAATCCGTAAAAAAATTCAAAAAAAAAAACAAAAAAAATCACGCTTGGGGTATAAATTGTGAAACAATTTCCAGCACATTGAAAATAGCCTCGATAGATATCGCCCTTAAATAACGCGAAATAGTATAAATCTGTAAATAAAATTGAAAAAAAAATCACGCTTGGAGCATAGATTGTGAAACAATTTCCAGCATATTGAAAATAGTCTCGAGAGACATCGCATTTAAATAACGCTAAATAGTATAAATCCGTAAACAAATTTTAAAAAATCACGCGTGGAGCACAGATTATGAAACAATTTCCAGCACATTGAGAATAGCCTCGATAGACATCGCCTTTAAATAACGCGAAATAGTATTATATATCCGTAAACAAATTTAAAAATATCACGCGTGGAGCACAGATTATGAAACAATTTCCAGCACATTGAGAATAGAATCGATAGATATCACCTTTAAATAGCGCTAAATAGTATAAATGCGTAAACAATTTTTTAAAAAAATCAAGCGTGGAGCACAGATTATGAAAAAAATTACAGCACATTGAGAATAGCCTCGATAGACATCGCCTTTAAATAACGCGAAATCTTATAAATTTGTAAATAAATTTAAAAAAATCACGTGTGGAGCACAGATTATGAAACAATTTCCAGCACATTGAGAATAGCCTCGATAGACATCACCTTTAAATAACGCGAAATAGTATAAATGCGTAAACAAATTTAAAAAAATCACGCTTGGAGCACAGATTATGAAACAATTTCCAGCACATTGAGAATAGCCTCTATAGACATCGCCTTTAAATAACGTGAAATAGTATAAATCCGTAAACAAATTCAAAAAAATCACGCTTGGATCACAGATTATGAAACAATTTCCAGCACATTGAGAATAGCCTCGATAGACATCGCCTTTAAATAACGCTAAATAGTATAAATCCGTAAACAAATTTTAAAAAAACACGCGTGGAACACAGATTATGAAACAATTTCCAGCACATTGAGAATAGCTTCGATAGACATCACCTTTAAATAACGCGAAAAAGTATAAATCTGTAAACAAATTGAGAAAAAAAATCACGCTTGGAGCATAAATTGTGAAACAATTTCCAACACATTGAAAATAGTCTCGATAGACATCGCCTTTAAATAAAGCGAAATATTATAAATCCGTATACAAATTTAAAAGAAATCACGCGTGGAGCACAGATTATGAAACAATTTCCAGCACATTGAGAATAGTCTCGATAGACATCGCCTATAAATACGCAAAATAGTATAAATCCGTAAACAAATTAAAAAAAATGACGCGTGGAGCACAGATTATGAAACAATTTCCAGCACATTGAGAATAGCCTCGATAGACATCACCTTTAAATAACGCGTATTTGTATAAATCTGTAAATAAAATTGAAAAAAAAATCACGCTTGGAGCATAGATTGTGAATCAATTTCCAGCATATTGAAAATAGTCTCGAGAGACATCGCATTTAAATAACGCTAAATAGTATAAATCCGTAAAAAAATTCAAAAAAACCATGCGTGGAGCACAGATTATGAAACAATTTCCAGCACATTGAGAATAGCCTCGATAGACATCGCCTTTAAATAACGCGAAATCTTATAAATTTGTAAATAAATTTTAAAAAAATCACGCGTGGAGCACAGATTATGAAACAATTTCCAGCACATTGAGAATAGCTTCGATAGACATCACCTTTAAATAACGCGAAAAGTATAAATCTGTAAACAATTTGAAAAAAAAAAAAACAAAAAAAATCACGCTTGGGGTATAAATTGTGAAACAATTTCCAGCACATTGAAAATAACCTCGATAGACATCGCCTTTAAATAACGCGAAATCTTATAAATTTGTAAATAAATTAAAAAAAAATCACGCGTGGAGCACAGATTATGAAACAATTTCCAGCACATTGAGAATAGCCTCGATAGACATCGCCTTTAAATAACGCGAAATAGTATAAATCTGTAAATAAATTAAAAAAAATAACGCGTGGAGCACAGATTATGAAACAATTTCCAGCACATTGAGAATAGCCCCGATAGACATCACCTTTAAATAACGCGAAATAGTATAAATGCGTAAACAAATTAAAAAAAAAATCACGCGTAGAGCACAGATTATGAAACAATTTCCAGCACATTGAGAATAGCCTCGATAGACATCCCCTTTAAATAACGCGAAATAGTATAAATATGTAAACAAATTGAAAAAAAAATCAAGATTGGAGCATAGATTTTGAAACAATTTCCAGCACATTGAAAATAGTCTCGATAGACATCACCTTTAAATAACGCGGAATAGTATAAATATGTAAACAATTTGAAAAAAAAAAAACAAAAAAAAATCACGCTTGGGGTATAAATTGTGAAACAATTTCCAGCACATTGAAAATAGTCTCGATAGATATCGCCCTTAAATAACACGAAATAGTATAAATGCGTAAACAAATTCAAAAAAATCACGCGTGGAGCACAGATTATGAAACAATTTCCAGCACATTGAGAATAGCCTCTATAGACATCACCTTTAAATAACGCGAAATAGTATAAATATGTAAACAAATTGAAAAAAAAATCAAGCTTGGAGCATAGATTGTTAAACAAATTCCAACACATTGAAAATAGTCTCGATAGACATCGCCTTTAAATAAAGCGAAATAGTATAAATGCGTAAACAAATTCAAAAAAATCACGCTTGGAGCACAGATTATGAAACAATTTCCAGCACATTGAGAATAGCCTCGATAGACATCGCCTTTAAATAACGCGAAATAGTATTATATATCCGTAAACAAATTTAAAAATATCACGCGTGGAGCACAGATTATGAAACAATTTCCAGCACATTGAGAATAGAATCGATAGATATCACCTTTAAATAGCGTTAAATAGTATAAATGCGTAAACAATTTTTTAAAAAAATCAAGCGTGGAGCACAGATTATGAAAAAAATTACAGCACATTGAGAATAGCCTCGATAGACATCGCCTTTAAATAACGCGAAATCTTATAAATTTGTAAATAAATTTAAAAAAATCACGCGTGGAGCACAGATTATGAAACAATTTCCAGCACATTGAGAATAGCCTCGATAGACATCGCCTTTAAATAACGTGAAATAGTATAAATCCGTAAACAAATTCAAAAAAATCACGCTTGGATCACAGATTATGAAACAATTTCCAGCACATTGAGAATAGCCTCGATAGACATCGCCTTTAAATAACGCTAAATAGTATAAATCCGTAAACAAATTTTAAAAAAACACGCGTGGAACACAGATTATGAAACAATTTCCAGCACATTGAGAATAGCTTCGATAGACATCACCTTTAAATAACGCGAAAAAGTATAAATCTGTAAACAAATTGAGAAAAAAAATCACGCTTGGAGCATAAATTGTGAAACAATTTCCAACACATTGAAAATAGTCTCGATAGACATCGCCTTTAAATAAAGCGAAATATTATAAATCCGTATACAAATTTAAAAGAAATCACGCGTGGAGCACAGATTATGAAACAATTTCCAGCACATTGAGAATAGTCTCGATAGACATCGCCTTTAAATAACGCGAAATCTTATAAATTTGTAAATAAATTTAAAAAAATCACACGTGGAGCACAGATTATGAAACAATTTCCAGCACATTGAGAATAGTCTCGATAGACATCGCCTATAAATACGCAAAATAGTATAAATCCGTAAACAAATTCAAAAAAATGACGCGTGGAGCACAGATTATGAAACAATTTCCAGCACATTGAGAATAGCCTCGATAGACATCACCTTTAAATAACGCGTATTTGTATAAATCCGTAAATAAAATTGAAAAAAAAATCACGCTTGGAGCATAGATTGTGAATCAATTTCCAGCATATTGAAAATAGTCTCGAGAGACATCGCATTTAAATAACGCTAAATAGTATAAATCCGTAAAAAAATTCAAAAAAAAAAACAAAAAAAATCACGCTTGGGGTATAAATTGTGAAACAATTTCCAGCACATTGAAAATAGCCTCGATAGATATCGCCCTTAAATAACGCGAAATAGTATAAATCTGTAAATAAAATTGAAAAAAAAATCACGCTTGGAGCATAGATTGTGAAACAATTTCCAGCATATTGAAAATAGTCTCGAGAGACATCGCATTTAAATAACGCTAAATAGTATAAATCCGTAAACAAATTTTAAAAAATCACGCGTGGAGCACAGATTATGAAACAATTTCCAGCACATTGAGAATAGCCTCGATAGACATCGCCTTTAAATAACGCGAAATAGTATTATATATCCGTAAACAAATTTAAAAATATCACGCGTGGAGCACAGATTATGAAACAATTTCCAGCACATTGAGAATAGAATCGATAGATATCACCTTTAAATAGCGCTAAATAGTATAAATGCGTAAACAATTTTTTAAAAAAATCAAGCGTGGAGCACAGATTATGAAAAAAATTACAGCACATTGAGAATAGCCTCGATAGACATCGCCTTTAAATAACGCGAAATCTTATAAATTTGTAAATAAATTTAAAAAAATCACGTGTGGAGCACAGATTATGAAACAATTTCCAGCACATTGAGAATAGCCTCGATAGACATCACCTTTAAATAACGCGAAATAGTATAAATGCGTAAACAAATTTAAAAAAATCACGCTTGGAGCACAGATTATGAAACAATTTCCAGCACATTGAGAATAGCCTCTATAGACATCGCCTTTAAATAACGTGAAATAGTATAAATCCGTAAACAAATTCAAAAAAATCACGCTTGGATCACAGATTATGAAACAATTTCCAGCACATTGAGAATAGCCTCGATAGACATCGCCTTTAAATAACGCTAAATAGTATAAATCCGTAAACAAATTTTAAAAAAACACGCGTGGAACACAGATTATGAAACAATTTCCAGCACATTGAGAATAGCTTCGATAGACATCACCTTTAAATAACGCGAAAAAGTATAAATCTGTAAACAAATTGAGAAAAAAAATCACGCTTGGAGCATAAATTGTGAAACAATTTCCAACACATTGAAAATAGTCTCGATAGACATCGCCTTTAAATAAAGCGAAATATTATAAATCCGTATACAAATTTAAAAGAAATCACGCGTGGAGCACAGATTATGAAACAATTTCCAGCACATTGAGAATAGTCTCGATAGACATCGCCTATAAATACGCAAAATAGTATAAATCCGTAAACAAATTAAAAAAAATGACGCGTGGAGCACAGATTATGAAACAATTTCCAGCACATTGAGAATAGCCTCGATAGACATCACCTTTAAATAACGCGTATTTGTATAAATCTGTAAATAAAATTGAAAAAAAAATCACGCTTGGAGCATAGATTGTGAATCAATTTCCAGCATATTGAAAATAGTCTCGAGAGACATCGCATTTAAATAACGCTAAATAGTATAAATCCGTAAAAAAATTCAAAAAAACCATGCGTGGAGCACAGATTATGAAACAATTTCCAGCACATTGAGAATAGCCTCGATAGACATCGCCTTTAAATAACGCGAAATCTTATAAATTTGTAAATAAATTTTAAAAAAATCACGCGTGGAGCACAGATTATGAAACAATTTCCAGCACATTGAGAATAGCTTCGATAGACATCACCTTTAAATAACGCGAAAAGTATAAATCTGTAAACAATTTGAAAAAAAAAAAACAAAAAAAAATCACGCTTGGGGTATAAATTGTGAAACAATTTCCAGCACATTGAAAATAGCCTCGATAGATATCGCCCTTAAATAACGCGAAATAGAAAAAATCTGTAAATAAAATTGAAAAAAAAATCACGCTTGGAGCATAGATTGTGAAACAATTTCCAGCATATTGAAAATAGTCTCGAGAGACATCGCATTTAAATAACGCTAAATAGTATAAATCCGTAAACAAATTTTAAAAAATCACGCGTGGAGCACAGATTATGAAACAATTTCCAGGACATTGAGAATAGCCTCGATAGACATCACCTTTAAATAACGCTAAATATTATAATTGCGTAAACAAATTCAAAAAAATCACGCGTGGAGCACAGATTATGAAACAATTTCCAGCACATTGAGAATAGCCTCTATAGACATCACCTTTAAATAACGCGAAATAGTATAAATCTGTAAACAAATTGAAAAAAAAAAAAGAATCACGCTTGGAGAATAAATTGTAAAAGAATTTCCAGCATATTGAAAATAGTCTCGATAGACACCACCTTTAAATAACTCGAAATAATATAAATCCGTAAACGAATTTAAAAAAATCACGCGTGGAGCACAGATTATGAAACAATTTCCAGCACATTGAGAATAGCCTCGATAGACATCACCTTTAAATAACGCGAAATAGTATAAATGCGTAAACAAATTCAAAAAAGTCACACTTGGAGCACAGATTATGAAACAATTTCCAGCACATTGAGAATATCCTCGATAGACATCGCCTTTAAATAACGCGAAATCTTATAAATTTGTAAATAAATTTAAAAAAATCACGCGTGGAGCACAGATTATGAAACAATTTCCAGCACATCGAGAATAGCCTCGATAGATATCGCCTTTAAATAACGCGAAATAGTATAAATCTCTAAATAAATTCAAAAAAATAACGCGTGGAGCACAGATTATGAAGCAATTTCCAGCACATTTAGAATAGCCCCGATAGACATCACCTTTAAATAACGCGAAATAGTATAAATATGTAAACAAATTGAAAAAAAAATCAAGATTGGAGCATAGATTGTGAAACAATTTCCAGCACATTGAGAATAGCCCCGATAGACATCACCTTTAAATAACGCGAAGTAGTATAAATATGTAAACAAATTGAAAGAAAAAATCAAGATTGGAGCATAGATTGTGGAACAATTTCCAGCACATTGAGAATAGCCTCGATAGACACCACCTTTAAATAACTCGAAATAGTATAAATCCGTAAACAAATTTAAAAAAATCACGCGTGGACCACAGATTATGAAACAATTTCCAGCACATTATGAATAGCCTCGATAGACATCACATTTAAATAACGCGAAATATTATAAATGCGTAAACAAATTCAAAAAAATCACGCTTGGAGCACAGATTATAAAAAAAATTTCCAGCACATTGAGAATAGCCTCGATAGACATCGCCTTTAAATAACGTGAAATAGTATAAATATGTAAACAATTTGAAAAAAAAACAAAAAAAATCACGCTTGGGGTATAAATTGTGAAACAATTTCCAGCACATTGAAGATAGTCTCGATAGATATCGCCCTTAAATAACACGAAATAGTATAACTCCGTAAAAAAAAATTAAAAAAAATCACGCGTGGAGCACAGATTATGAAACAATTTCCAGCACATTGAGAATAGCCTCGATAGATATCGCCTTTAAATAACGCTAAATAATATAAATGCGTAAACAAATTCAAAAAAATCACGCGTGGAGCACAGATTATGAAACAATTTCCAGCACATTGAGAATAGCCTCTATAGACATCGCCTTTAAATAAAGCGAAATATTATAAATCCGTAAACAAATTTAAAAATATCACGCGTGGACCACAGATTATGAAACAATTTCCAGCACATTTAGAATAGCCTCGATAGACATCACCTTTAAATAACGCGAAATAGTATAAATGCGTAAACAAATTTAAAAAAATCACGCTTGGAGCACAGATTATGAAACAATTTCCAGCACATTGAGAATAGCCTCGATAGACATCGCCTTTAAATAACGCGAAATAGTATAAATCCGTAAACAAATTTAAAAGAAATCACGCGTGGAGCACAGATTATGAAACAATTTCCAGCACATTGAGAATAGCCTCTATAGACATCGCCTTTAAATAACGCGAAATAGTATTATATATCCGTAATCAAATTTAAAAATATCACGCGTGGAGCACAGATTATGAAACAATTTCCAGCACATTGAGAATAGCCTCGATAGATATCACCTTTAAATAGCGCGAAATGGTATAAATGCGTAAACAATTTTTAAAAAAAAATCAAGCGTGGAGCACAGATTATGAAAAAAATTACAGCACATTGAGAATAGCCTCGATAGACATCGCCTTTAAATAACGCGAAATCTTATAAATTTGTAAATAAATTTTAAAAAATCACGCTTGGAGCACAGATTATGAAACAATTTCCAGCACATTGAGAATAGCCTCGATAGACATCGCCTTTAAATAACGCGAAATAGTATAAATCCGTAAACAAATTAATAAAAAACACGCGTGGAGCACAGATTATGAAACAATTTCCAGCACATTGAGAATAGCTTCAATAGACATCACCTTTAAATAACGCGAAAAAGTATAAATCTGTAAACAAATTGAGAAAAAAAATCACGCTTGGAGCATAAATTGTGAAACAATTGCCAACACATTGAAAATAGTCTCGATAGACATCGCCTTTAAATAAAGCGAAATATTATAAATCCGTAAACAAATTTAAAAGGAATCACGCGTGGAGCACAGATTATGAAACAATTTCCAGCACATTGAGAATAGCCTCTGTAGACATCGCCTTTAAATAACGCGAAATAGTATTATATATCCGTAAACAAATTTAAAAATATCACGCGTGGAGCACAGATTATGAAACAATTTCATGCACATTGAGAATAGCCTCGATAGATATCACCTTTAAATAACGCGAAATAGTATAAATGCGTAAACAATTTTTAAAAAAATCAAGCGTGGAGCACAGATTATGAAAAAATTTACAGCACATTGAGAATAGCATCGATAGACATCACCTTTAAATAACGCGAAATCTTATAAATTTGTAAATAAATTTAAAAAAATCACACGTGGAGCACAGATTATGAAACAATTTCCAGCACATTGAGAATAGCCTCGATAGACATCGCCTTTAAATAACGCGAAATAGTATAAATATGTAAACAATTTGAAAAAAAAACAAAAAAAATCACGCTTGGGGTATAAATTTTGAAACAATTTCCAGCACATTGAAGATAGTTTCGTTAGATATCGCCCTTAAATAGCACGAAATATTATAAATCCGTAAAAAAAATAAAAAAAAATCACGCGTGGAGCACAGATTATGAAACAATTTCCAGCACATTGAGAATAGCCTCTACAGACATCACCTTTAAATAACGCGAAATAGTATAAATATGTAAACAAATTGAAAAAAAAATCAAGCTTGGAGCATAGATTGTTAAACAATTTCCAACACATTGAAAATAGTCTCGATAGACATCGCCTTTAAATAAAGCGAAATATTATAAATCCGTAAACAAATTTAAAAAAATCACGCATGGACCACAGATTATGAAACAATTTCCAGCACATTGAGAATAGCCTCGATAGACATCACCTTTAAATAACGCGAAATAGTATAAATGCGTAAACAAATTCAAAAAATTCACGCTTGGAGCACAGATTATGAAACAATTTCCAGCACATTGAGAATAGCCTCGATAGACATCGCCTTTAAATAACGCGAAATAGTATAAATCCGTAAACAAATTTAAAAGAAATCACGCGTGGAGCACAGATTATGAAAAAATTTCCAGCACATTGAGAATAGCCTCTATAGACATCGCCTTTAAATAACGCGAAATAGTATAAATGCGTAAACAAATTCAAAAAAATCACGCTTGGAGCACAGATTATGAAACAATTTCCAGCACATTGAGAATAGCCTCGATAGACATCACCTTTAAATAACGCGAAATCTTATAAATTTGTAAATAAATTTTAAAAAATCACGCTTGGAGCACAGATTATGAAACAATTTCCAGCACATTGAGAATAGCCTCGATAGACATCGCCTTTAAATAACGCGAAATAGTATAAATCCGTAAACAAATTAATAAAAAACACGCGTGGAGCACAGATTATGAAACAATTTCCAGCACATTGAGAATAGCTTCAATAGACATCACCTTTAAATAACGCGAAAAAGTATAAATCTGTAAACAAATTGAGAAAAAAAATCACGCTTGGAGCATAAATTGTGAAACAATTGCCAACACATTGAAAATAGTCTCGATAGACATCGCCTTTAAATAAAGCGAAATATTATAAATCCGTAAACAAATTTAAAAGGAATCACGCGTGGAGCACAGATTATGAAACAATTTCCAGCACATTGAGAATAGCCTCTGTAGACATCGCCTTTAAATAACGCGAAATAGTATTATATATCCGTAAACAAATTTAAAAATATCACGCGTGGAGCACAGATTATGAAACAATTTCATGCACATTGAGAATAGCCTCGATAGATATCACCTTTAAATAACGCGAAATAGTATAAATGCGTAAACAATTTTTAAAAAAAGCAAGCGTGGAGCACAGATTATGAAAAAATTTACAGCACATTGAGAATAGCATCGATAGACATCACCTTTAAATAACGCGAAATCTTATAAATTTGTAAATAAATTTAAAAAAATCACACGTGGAGCACAGATTATGAAACAATTTCCAGCACATTGAGAATAGCCTCGATAGACATCGCCTTTAAATAACGCGAAATAGTATAAATATGTAAACAATTTGAAAAAAAAACAAAAAAAATCACGCTTGGGGTATAAATTTTGAAACAATTTCCAGCACATTGAAGATAGTTTCGTTAGATATCGCCCTTAAATAGCACGAAATAGTATAAATCCGTAAAAAAAATAAAAAAAAATCACGCGTGGAGCACAGATTATGAAACAATTTCCAGCACATTGAGAATAGCCTCTACAGACATCACCTTTAAATAACGCGAAATAGTATAAATATGTAAACAAATTGAAAAAAAAATCAAGCTTGGAGCATAGATTGTTAAACAATTTCCAACACATTGAAAATAGTCTCGATAGACATCGCCTTTAAATAAAGCGAAATATTATAAATCCGTAAACAAATTTAAAAAAATCACGCATGGACCACAGATTATGAAACAATTTCCAGCACATTGAGAATAGCCTCGATAGACATCACCTTTAAATAACGCGAAATAGTATAAATGCGTAAACAAATTCAAAAAATTCACGCTTGGAGCACAGATTATGAAACAATTTCCAGCACATTGAGAATAGCCTCGATAGACATCGCCTTTAAATAACGCGAAATAGTATAAATCCGTAAACAAATTTAAAAGAAATCACGCGTGGAGCACAGATTATGAAAAAATTTCCAGCACATTGAGAATAGCCTCTATAGACATCGCCTTTAAATAACGCGAAATAGTATAAATGCGTAAACAAATTCAAAAAAATCACGCTTGGAGCACAGATTATGAAACAATTTCCAGCACATTGAGAATAGCCTCGATAGACATCGCCTTTAAATAACGCGAAATAGTATAAATCCGTAAACAAATTTAAAAGAAATCACGCGTGGAGCACAGATTATGAAAAAATTTCCAGCACATTGAGAATAGCCTCGATAGACATCGCCTTTAAATAACGCGAAATATTATAAATCCGTAAACAAATTTTAAAAAATCACGCGTGGAGCACAGATTATGAAACAATTTCCGGAACATTGAGAATAGCCTCGATAGGCATCACCTTTAAATAACGCGAAATATTATAAATCCGTAAACAAATTGAGAAAAAAAATCACGCTTGGAGCATAAATTGTGAAACAATTGCCAACACATTGAAAATAGTCTCGATAGACATCGCCTTTAAATAAAGCGAAATATTATAAATCCGTAAACAAATTTAAAAGGAATCACGCGTGGAGCACAGATTATGAAACAATTTCCAGCACATTGAGAATAGCCTCTGTAGACATCGCCTTTAAATAACGCGAAATAGTATTATATATCCGTAAACAAATTTAAAAATATCACGCGTGGAGCACAGATTATGAAACAATTTCATGCACATTGAGAATAGCCTCGATAGATATCACCTTTAAATAACGCGAAATAGTATAAATGCGTAAACAATTTTTAAAAAAATCAAGCGTGGAGCACAGATTATGAAAAAATTTACAGCACATTGAGAATAGCATCGATAGACATCACCTTTAAATAACGCGAAATCTTATAAATTTGTAAATAAATTTAAAAAAATCACACGTGGAGCACAGATTATGAAACAATTTCCAGCACATTGAGAATAGCCTCGATAGACATCGCCTTTAAATAACGCGAAATAGTATAAATATGTAAACAATTTGAAAAAAAAACAAAAAAAAATCACGCTTGGGGTATAAATTTTGAAACAATTTCCAGCACATTGAAGATAGTTTCGTTAGATATCGCCCTTAAATAGCACGAAATAGTATAAATCCGTAAAAAAAATAAAAAAAAATCACGCGTGGAGCACAGATTATGAAACAATTTCCAGCACATTGAGAATAGCCTCTACAGACATCACCTTTAAATAACGCGAAATAGTATAAATATGTAAACAAATTGAAAAAAAAATCAAGCTTGGAGCATAGATTGTTAAACAATTTCCAACACATTGAAAATAGTCTCGATAGACATCGCCTTTAAATAAAGCGAAATATTATAAATCCGTAAACAAATTTAAAAAAATCACGCGTGGACCACAGATTATGAAACAATTTCCAGCACATTGAGAATAGCCTCGATAGACATCACCTTTAAATAACGCGAAATAGTATAAATGCGTAAACAAATTCAAAAAATTCACGCTTGGAGCACAGATTATGAAACAATTTCCAGCACATTGAGAATAGCCTCGATAGACATCGCCTTTAAATAACGCGAAATAGTATAAATCCGTAAACAAATTTAAAAGAAATCACGCGTGGAGCACAGATTATGAAAAAATTTCCAGCACATTGAGAATAGCCTCTATAGACATCGCCTTTAAATAACGCGAAATAGTATAAATGCGTAAACAAATTAATAAAAAACACGCGTGGAGCACAGATTATGAAACAATTTCCAGCACATTGAGAATAGCTTCAATAGACATCACCTTTAAATAACGCGAAAAAGTATAAATCTGTAAACAAATTGAGAAAAAAAATCACGCTTGGAGCATAAATTGTGAAACAATTGCCAACACATTGAAAATAGTCTCGATAGACATCGCCTTTAAATAAAGCGAAATATTATAAATCCGTAAACAAATTTAAAAGGAATCACGCGTGGAGCACAGATTATGAAACAATTTCCAGCACATTGAGAATAGCCTCTGTAGACATCGCCTTTAAATAACGCGAAATAGTATTATATATCCGTAAACAAATTTAAAAATATCACGCGTGGAGCACAGATTATGAAACAATTTCATGCACATTGAGAATAGCCTCGATAGATATCACCTTTAAATAACGCGAAATAGTATAAATGCGTAAACAATTTTTAAAAAAATCAAGCGTGGAGCACAGATTATGAAAAAATTTACAGCACATTGAGAATAGCATCGATAGACATCACCTTTAAATAACGCGAAATCTTATAAATTTGTAAATAAATTTAAAAAAATCACACGTGGAGCACAGATTATGAAACAATTTCCAGCACATTGAGAATAGCCTCGATAGACATCGCCTTTAAATAACGCGAAATAGTATAAATATGTAAACAATTTGAAAAAAAAACAAAAAAAATCACGCTTGGGGTATAAATTTTGAAACAATTTCCAGCACATTGAAGATAGTTTCGTTAGATATCGCCCTTAAATAGCACGAAATATTATAAATCCGTAAAAAAAATAAAAAAAAATCACGCGTGGAGCACAGATTATGAAACAATTTCCAGCACATTGAGAATAGCCTCTACAGACATCACCTTTAAATAACGCGAAATAGTATAAATATGTAAACAAATTGAAAAAAAAATCAAGCTTGGAGCATAGATTGTTAAACAATTTCCAACACATTGAAAATAGTCTCGATAGACATCGCCTTTAAATAAAGCGAAATATTATAAATCCGTAAACAAATTTAAAAAAATCACGCGTGGACCACAGATTATGAAACAATTTCCAGCACATTGAGAATAGCCTCGATAGACATCACCTTTAAATAACGCGAAATAGTATAAATGCGTAAACAAATTCAAAAAATTCACGCTTGGAGCACAGATTATGAAACAATTTCCAGCACATTGAGAATAGCCTCGATAGACATCGCCTTTAAATAACGCGAAATAGTATAAATCCGTAAACAAATTTAAAAGAAATCACGCGTGGAGCACAGATTATGAAAAAATTTCCAGCACATTGAGAATAGCCTCTATAGACATCGCCTTTAAATAACGCGAAATAGTATAAATGCGTAAACAAATTCAAAAAAATCACGCTTGGAGCACAGATTATGAAACAATTTCCAGCACATTGAGAATAGCCTCGATAGACATCACCTTTAAATAACGCGAAATCTTATAAATTTGTAAATAAATTTTAAAAAATCACGCTTGGAGCACAGATTATGAAACAATTTCCAGCACATTGAGAATAGCCTCGATAGACATCGCCTTTAAATAACGCGAAATAGTATAAATCCGTAAACAAATTAATAAAAAACACGCGTGGAGCACAGATTATGAAACAATTTCCAGCACATTGAGAATAGCTTCAATAGACATCACCTTTAAATAACGCGAAAAAGTATAAATCTGTAAACAAATTGAGAAAAAAAATCACGCTTGGAGCATAAATTGTGAAACAATTGCCAACACATTGAAAATAGTCTCGATAGACATCGCCTTTAAATAAAGCGAAATATTATAAATCCGTAAACAAATTTAAAAGGAATCACGCGTGGAGCACAGATTATGAAACAATTTCCAGCACATTGAGAATAGCCTCTGTAGACATCGCCTTTAAATAACGCGAAATAGTATTATATATCCGTAAACAAATTTAAAAATATCACGCGTGGAGCACAGATTATGAAACAATTTCATGCACATTGAGAATAGCCTCGATAGATATCACCTTTAAATAACGCGAAATAGTATAAATGCGTAAACAATTTTTAAAAAAATCAAGCGTGGAGCACAGATTATGAAAAAATTTACAGCACATTGAGAATAGCATCGATAGACATCACCTTTAAATAACGCGAAATCTTATAAATTTGTAAATAAATTTAAAAAAATCACACGTGGAGCACAGATTATGAAACAATTTCCAGCACATTGAGAATAGCCTCGATAGACATCGCCTTTAAATAACGCGAAATAGTATAAATATGTAAACAATTTGAAAAAAAAAACAAAAAAAATCACGCTTGGGGTATAAATTTTGAAACAATTTCCAGCACATTGAAGATAGTTTCGTTAGATATCGCCCTTAAATAGCACGAAATAGTATAAATCCGTAAAAAAAATAAAAAAAAATCACGCGTGGAGCACAGATTATGAAACAATTTCCAGCACATTGAGAATAGCCTCTACAGACATCACCTTTAAATAACGCGAAATAGTATAAATATGTAAACAAATTGAAAAAAAAATCAAGCTTGGAGCATAGATTGTTAAACAATTTCCAACACATTGAAAATAGTCTCGATAGACATCGCCTTTAAATAAAGCGAAATATTATAAATCCGTAAACAAATTTAAAAAAATCACGCATGGACCACAGATTATGAAACAATTTCCAGCACATTGAGAATAGCCTCGATAGACATCACCTTTAAATAACGCGAAATAGTATAAATGCGTAAACAAATTCAAAAAATTCACGCTTGGAGCACAGATTATGAAACAATTTCCAGCACATTGAGAATAGCCTCGATAGACATCGCCTTTAAATAACGCGAAATAGTATAAATCCGTAAACAAATTTAAAAGAAATCACGCGTGGAGCACAGATTATGAAAAAATTTCCAGCACATTGAGAATAGCCTCTATAGACATCGCCTTTAAATAACGCGAAATAGTATAAATGCGTAAACAAATTCAAAAAAATCACGCTTGGAGCACAGATTATGAAACAATTTCCAGCACATTGAGAATAGCCTCGATAGACATCGCCTTTAAATAACGCGAAATAGTATAAATCCGTAAACAAATTTAAAAGAAATCACGCGTGGAGCACAGATTATGAAAAAATTTCCAGCACATTGAGAATAGCCTCGATAGACATCGCCTTTAAATAACGCGAAATAGTATTATATATCCGTAAACAAATTTAAAAATATCACGCGTGGAGCACAGATTATGAAACAATTTCATGCACATTGAGAATAGCCTCGATAGATATCACCTTTAAATAACGCGAAATAGTATAAATGCGTAAACAATTTTTAAAAAAATCAAGCGTGGAGCACAGATTATGAAAAAATTTACAGCACATTGAGAATAGCATCGATAGACATCACCTTTAAATAACGCGAAATCTTATAAATTTGTAAATAAATTTAAAAAAATCACACGTGGAGCACAGATTATGAAACAATTTCCAGCACATTGAGAATAGCCTCGATAGACATCGCCTTTAAATAACGCGAAATAGTATAAATATGTAAACAATTTGAAAAAAAAAACAAAAAAAAATCACGCTTGGGGTATAAATTTTGAAACAATTTCCAGCACATTGAAGATAGTTTCGTTAGATATCGCCCTTAAATAGCACGAAATAGTATAAATCCGTAAAAAAAATAAAAAAAAATCACGCGTGGAGCACAGATTATGAAACAATTTCCAGCACATTGAGAATAGCCTCTACAGACATCACCTTTAAATAACGCGAAATAGTATAAATATGTAAACAAATTGAAAAAAAAATCAAGCTTGGAGCATAGATTGTTAAACAATTTCCAACACATTGAAAATAGTCTCGATAGACATCGCCTTTAAATAAAGCGAAATATTATAAATCCGTAAACAAATTTAAAAAAATCACGCGTGGACCACAGATTATGAAACAATTTCCAGCACATTGAGAATAGCCTCGATAGACATCACCTTTAAATAACGCGAAATAGTATAAATGCGTAAACAAATTCAAAAAATTCACGCTTGGAGCACAGATTATGAAACAATTTCCAGCACATTGAGAATAGCCTCGATAGACATCGCCTTTAAATAACGCGAAATAGTATAAATCCGTAAACAAATTTAAAAGAAATCACGCGTGGAGCACAGATTATGAAAAAATTTCCAGCACATTGAGAATAGCCTCTATAGACATCGCCTTTAAATAACGCGAAATAGTATAAATGCGTAAACAAATTAATAAAAAACACGCGTGGAGCACAGATTATGAAACAATTTCCAGCACATTGAGAATAGCTTCAATAGACATCACCTTTAAATAACGCGAAAAAGTATAAATCTGTAAACAAATTGAGAAAAAAAATCACGCTTGGAGCATAAATTGTGAAACAATTGCCAACACATTGAAAATAGTCTCGATAGACATCGCCTTTAAATAAAGCGAAATATTATAAATCCGTAAACAAATTTAAAAGGAATCACGCGTGGAGCACAGATTATGAAACAATTTCCAGCACATTGAGAATAGCCTCTGTAGACATCGCCTTTAAATAACGCGAAATAGTATTATATATCCGTAAACAAATTTAAAAATATCACGCGTGGAGCACAGATTATGAAACAATTTCATGCACATTGAGAATAGCCTCGATAGATATCACCTTTAAATAACGCGAAATAGTATAAATGCGTAAACAATTTTTAAAAAAATCAAGCGTGGAGCACAGATTATGAAAAAATTTACAGCACATTGAGAATAGCATCGATAGACATCACCTTTAAATAACGCGAAATCTTATAAATTTGTAAATAAATTTAAAAAAATCACACGTGGAGCACAGATTATGAAACAATTTCCAGCACATTGAGAATAGCCTCGATAGACATCGCCTTTAAATAACGCGAAATAGTATAAATATGTAAACAATTTGAAAAAAAAACAAAAAAAATCACGCTTGGGGTATAAATTTTGAAACAATTTCCAGCACATTGAAGATAGTTTCGTTAGATATCGCCCTTAAATAGCACGAAATATTATAAATCCGTAAAAAAAATAAAAAAAAATCACGCGTGGAGCACAGATTATGAAACAATTTCCAGCACATTGAGAATAGCCTCTACAGACATCACCTTTAAATAACGCGAAATAGTATAAATATGTAAACAAATTGAAAAAAAAATCAAGCTTGGAGCATAGATTGTTAAACAATTTCCAACACATTGAAAATAGTCTCGATAGACATCGCCTTTAAATAAAGCGAAATATTATAAATCCGTAAACAAATTTAAAAAAATCACGCGTGGACCACAGATTATGAAACAATTTCCAGCACATTGAGAATAGCCTCGATAGACATCACCTTTAAATAACGCGAAATAGTATAAATGCGTAAACAAATTCAAAAAATTCACGCTTGGAGCACAGATTATGAAACAATTTCCAGCACATTGAGAATAGCCTCGATAGACATCGCCTTTAAATAACGCGAAATAGTATAAATCCGTAAACAAATTTAAAAGAAATCACGCGTGGAGCACAGATTATGAAAAAATTTCCAGCACATTGAGAATAGCCTCTATAGACATCGCCTTTAAATAACGCGAAATAGTATAAATGCGTAAACAAATTCAAAAAAATCACGCTTGGAGCACAGATTATGAAACAATTTCCAGCACATTGAGAATAGCCTCGATAGACATCACCTTTAAATAACGCGAAATCTTATAAATTTGTAAATAAATTTTAAAAAATCACGCTTGGAGCACAGATTATGAAACAATTTCCAGCACATTGAGAATAGCCTCGATAGACATCGCCTTTAAATAACGCGAAATAGTATAAATCCGTAAACAAATTAATAAAAAACACGCGTGGAGCACAGATTATGAAACAATTTCCAGCACATTGAGAATAGCTTCAATAGACATCACCTTTAAATAACGCGAAAAAGTATAAATCTGTAAACAAATTGAGAAAAAAAATCACGCTTGGAGCATAAATTGTGAAACAATTGCCAACACATTGAAAATAGTCTCGATAGACATCGCCTTTAAATAAAGCGAAATATTATAAATCCGTAAACAAATTTAAAAGGAATCACGCGTGGAGCACAGATTATGAAACAATTTCCAGCACATTGAGAATAGCCTCTGTAGACATCGCCTTTAAATAACGCGAAATAGTATTATATATCCGTAAACAAATTTAAAAATATCACGCGTGGAGCACAGATTATGAAACAATTTCATGCACATTGAGAATAGCCTCGATAGATATCACCTTTAAATAACGCGAAATAGTATAAATGCGTAAACAATTTTTAAAAAAATCAAGCGTGGAGCACAGATTATGAAAAAATTTACAGCACATTGAGAATAGCATCGATAGACATCACCTTTAAATAACGCGAAATCTTATAAATTTGTAAATAAATTTAAAAAAATCACACGTGGAGCACAGATTATGAAACAATTTCCAGCACATTGAGAATAGCCTCGATAGACATCGCCTTTAAATAACGCGAAATAGTATAAATATGTAAACAATTTGAAAAAAAAAACAAAAAAAATCACGCTTGGGGTATAAATTTTGAAACAATTTCCAGCACATTGAAGATAGTTTCGTTAGATATCGCCCTTAAATAGCACGAAATAGTATAAATCCGTAAAAAAAATAAAAAAAAATCACGCGTGGAGCACAGATTATGAAACAATTTCCAGCACATTGAGAATAGCCTCTACAGACATCACCTTTAAATAACGCGAAATAGTATAAATATGTAAACAAATTGAAAAAAAAATCAAGCTTGGAGCATAGATTGTTAAACAATTTCCAACACATTGAAAATAGTCTCGATAGACATCGCCTTTAAATAAAGCGAAATATTATAAATCCGTAAACAAATTTAAAAAAATCACGCATGGACCACAGATTATGAAACAATTTCCAGCACATTGAGAATAGCCTCGATAGACATCACCTTTAAATAACGCGAAATAGTATAAATGCGTAAACAAATTCAAAAAATTCACGCTTGGAGCACAGATTATGAAACAATTTCCAGCACATTGAGAATAGCCTCGATAGACATCGCCTTTAAATAACGCGAAATAGTATAAATCCGTAAACAAATTTAAAAGAAATCACGCGTGGAGCACAGATTATGAAAAAATTTCCAGCACATTGAGAATAGCCTCTATAGACATCGCCTTTAAATAACGCGAAATAGTATAAATGCGTAAACAAATTCAAAAAAATCACGCTTGGAGCACAGATTATGAAACAATTTCCAGCACATTGAGAATAGCCTCGATAGACATCGCCTTTAAATAACGCGAAATAGTATAAATCCGTAAACAAATTTAAAAGAAATCACGCGTGGAGCACAGATTATGAAAAAATTTCCAGCACATTGAGAATAGCCTCGATAGACATCGCCTTTAAATAACGCGAAATATTATAAATCCGTAAACAAATTTTAAAAAATCACGCGTGGAGCACAGATTATGAAACAATTTCCGGAACATTGAGAATAGCCTCGATAGGCATCACCTTTAAATAACGCGAAATATTATAAATCCGTAAACAAATTGAGAAAAAAAATCACGCTTGGAGCATAAATTGTGAAACAATTGCCAACACATTGAAAATAGTCTCGATAGACATCGCCTTTAAATAAAGCGAAATATTATAAATCCGTAAACAAATTTAAAAGGAATCACGCGTGGAGCACAGATTATGAAACAATTTCCAGCACATTGAGAATAGCCTCTGTAGACATCGCCTTTAAATAACGCGAAATAGTATTATATATCCGTAAACAAATTTAAAAATATCACGCGTGGAGCACAGATTATGAAACAATTTCATGCACATTGAGAATAGCCTCGATAGATATCACCTTTAAATAACGCGAAATAGTATAAATGCGTAAACAATTTTTAAAAAAATCAAGCGTGGAGCACAGATTATGAAAAAATTTACAGCACATTGAGAATAGCATCGATAGACATCACCTTTAAATAACGCGAAATCTTATAAATTTGTAAATAAATTTAAAAAAATCACACGTGGAGCACAGATTATGAAACAATTTCCAGCACATTGAGAATAGCCTCGATAGACATCGCCTTTAAATAACGCGAAATAGTATAAATATGTAAACAATTTGAAAAAAAAACAAAAAAAATCACGCTTGGGGTATAAATTTTGAAACAATTTCCAGCACATTGAAGATAGTTTCGTTAGATATCGCCCTTAAATAGCACGAAATAGTATAAATCCGTAAAAAAAATAAAAAAAAATCACGCGTGGAGCACAGATTATGAAACAATTTCCAGCACATTGAGAATAGCCTCTACAGACATCACCTTTAAATAACGCGAAATAGTATAAATATGTAAACAAATTGAAAAAAAAATCAAGCTTGGAGCATAGATTGTTAAACAATTTCCAACACATTGAAAATAGTCTCGATAGACATCGCCTTTAAATAAAGCGAAATATTATAAATCCGTAAACAAATTTAAAAAAATCACGCGTGGACCACAGATTATGAAACAATTTCCAGCACATTGAGAATAGCCTCGATAGACATCACCTTTAAATAACGCGAAATAGTATAAATGCGTAAACAAATTCAAAAAATTCACGCTTGGAGCACAGATTATGAAACAATTTCCAGCACATTGAGAATAGCCTCGATAGACATCGCCTTTAAATAACGCGAAATAGTATAAATCCGTAAACAAATTTAAAAGAAATCACGCGTGGAGCACAGATTATGAAAAAATTTCCAGCACATTGAGAATAGCCTCTATAGACATCGCCTTTAAATAACGCGAAATAGTATAAATGCGTAAACAAATTCAAAAAAATCACGCTTGGAGCACAGATTATGAAACAATTTCCAGCACATTGAGAATAGCCTCGATAGACATCGCCTTTAAATAACGCGAAATAGTATAAATCCGTAAACAAATTTAAAAGAAATCACGCGTGGAGCACAGATTATGAAAAAATTTCCAGCACATTGAGAATAGCCTCGATAGACATCGCCTTTAAATAACGCGAAATATTATAAATCCGTAAACAAATTTTAAAAAATCACGCGTGGAGCACAGATTATGAAACAATTTCCGGAACATTGAGAATAGCCTCGATAGGCATCACCTTTAAATAACGCGAAATATTATAAATCCGTAAACAAATTTAAAAAAATCACGCGTGGAGCACAGATTATGAAACAATTTCCGGAACATTGAGAATAGCCTCCATAGACATCACCTTTAAATAACACGAAATAGTATAAATCCATAAACAAATTTAAAAAAATCACGCGTGGAGCACAGATTATGAATCAATTTCCAGCACATTGAGAATAGCTTCGATAGACATCACCTTTAAATAACGCGAAAGGTATAAATATGTAAACAATTTGAAAAAAAAAAAAAAATCACGCTTGGGGGATAAATTGTGAAACAATTTCCAGCACATTGAAAATAGTCTCGATAGATATCGCCTTTAAATAAGACGAAATAGTGTACATCCGTAAAAAAAATTAAAAAAAATCACGCGTGGAGCACAGATTATGAAACAATTTCCAGCACATTGAGAATAGCCTCGATAGACATCACCTTTAAATAACGTTAAATAGTATAAATGCGTAAACAAATTCAAAAAATCACGCGTGGAGCACAGATTACGAAACAATTTCCATCACATTGAGAATAGCCTCTATAGACATCACCTTTAAATAACGAAATAGTATAAATCTGTAAACAAATTGAAAAAAAAAAAAGAATCACGCTTGGAGAATAGATTATGAAACAATTTCCAGCACATTGAAAATAGTCTCGATAGACACCACCTTTAAATAACTCGAAATAATATAAATCCGTAAACAAATTTAAAAAAATCACGCATGGACCACAGATTATGAAACAATTTCCAGCACATTGAGAATAGCCTCGATAGACATTGCCTTTAAATAACGCGAAATAGTATAAATCCGTAAACAAATTAAAAAAAACACGCGTGGAACACAGATTATGAAACAATTTCCAGCACATTGAGAATAGCTTCGATAGACATCACCTTTAAATAACGCGAAAAAGTATAAATCTGTAAACAAATTGAGAAAAAAAATCACGCTTGGAGCATAAATTGTGAAACAATTTCCAACACATTGAAAATAGTCTCGATAGACATCGCCTTTAAATAAAGCGAAATATTATAAATCCGTAAACAAATTTAAAAGAAATCACGCGTGGAGCACAGATTATGAAAAAATTTCCAGCACATTGAGAATAGCCTCTATAGACATCGCCTTTAAATAACGCGAAATAGTATAAATGCGTAAACAAATTCAAAAAAATCACGCTTGGAGCACAGATTATGAAACAATTTCCAGCACATTGAGAATAGCCTCGATAGACATCGCCTTTAAATAACGCGAAATAGTATAAATCCGTAAACAAATTTAAAAGAAATCACGCGTGGAGCACAGATTATGAAAAAATTTCCAGCACATTGAGAATAGCCTCGATAGACATCGCCTTTAAATAACGCGAAATATTATAAATCCGTAAACAAATTTTAAAAAATCATGCGTGGAGCACAGATTATGAAACAATTTCCGGAACATTGAGAATAGCCTCGATAGGCATCACCTTTAAATAACGCGAAATATTATAAATCCGTAAACAAATTTAAAAAAATCACGCGTGGAGCACAGATTATGAAACAATTTCCGGAACATTGAGAATAGCCTCCATAGACATCACCTTTAAATAACACGAAATATTATAAATCCATAAACAAATTTAAAAAAATCACGCGTGGAGCACAGATTATGAATCAATTTCCAGCACATTGAGAATAGCTTCGATAGACATCACCTTTAAATAACGCGAAAGGTATAAATATGTAAACAATTTGAAAAAAAAAAAAAATCACGCTTGGGGGATAAATTGTGAAACAATTTCCAGCACATTGAAAATAGTCTCGATAGATATCGCCTTTAAATAAGACGAAATAGTGTACATCCGTAAAAAAAATTAAAAAAAATCACGCGTGGAGCACAGATTATGAAACAATTTCCAGCACATTGAGAATAGCCTCGATAGACATCACCTTTAAATAACGTTAAATAGTATAAATGCGTAAACAAATTCAAAAAATCACGCGTGGAGCACAGATTACGAAACAATTTCCATCACATTGAGAATAGCCTCTATAGACATCACCTTTAAATAACGAAATAGTATAAATCTGTAAACAAATTGAAAAAAAAAAAAGAATCACGCTTGGAGAATAGATTATGAAACAATTTCCAGCACATTGAAAATAGTCTCGATAGACACCACCTTTAAATAACTCGAAATAATATAAATCCGTAAACAAATTTAAAAAAATCACGCATGGACCACAGATTATGAAACAATTTCCAGCACATTGAGAATAGCCTCGATAGACATTGCCTTTAAATAACGCGAAATAGTATAAATCCGTAAACAAATTAAAAAAAACACGCGTGGAACACAGATTATGAAACAATTTCCAGCACATTGAGAATAGCTTCGATAGACATCACCTTTAAATAACGCGAAAAAGTATAAATCTGTAAACAAATTGAGAAAAAAAATCACGCTTGGAGCATAAATTGTGAAACAATTTCCAACACATTGAAAATAGTCTCGATAGACATCGCCTTTAAATAAAGCGAAATATTATAAATCCGTAAACAAATTTAAAAGAAAACACGCGTGGAGCACAGATTATGAAACAATTTCCAGCACATTGAGAATAGCCTCTATAGACATCGCCTTTAAATAACGCGAAATAGTATTATATATCCGTAAACAAATTTAAAAATATCACGCGTGGAGCACAGATTATGAAACAATTTCATGCACATTGAGAATAGCCTCGATAGACAACTCCTTTAAATAACGCGAAATCTTATAAATTTGTAAATAAATTAAAATAATCACACGTGGAGCACAGATTATGAAACAATTTCCAGCACATTGAGAATAGTCTCGATAGACATCGCCTATAAATACGCAAAATAGTATAAATCCATAAACAAATTCAAAAAAATCACGCGTGGAGCACAGATTATGAAACAATTTCCAGCACATTGAGAATAGCCTCGATAGACATCACCTTTAAATAACGCGAAATAGTATAAATCTGTAAATAAAATTGAAAAAAAAATCACGCTTGGAGCATAGATTGTGAAACAATTTCCAGCATATTGAAAATAGTCTCGAGAGACATCGCATTTAAATAACGCTAAATAGTATAAATCCGTAAACAAATTCAAAAAAATCATGCGTGGAGCACAGATTATGAAACAATTTCCAGCACATTGAGAATAGCCTCGATAGACATCGCCTTTAAATAACGCGAAATCTTATAAATTTGTAAATAAATTATAAAAAAAATCACGCGTGAATCACAGATTATGAAACAATTTCCAGCACATTGAGAATAGCTTCGATAGACATCACCTTTAAATAACGCGAAAAGTATAAATCTGTAAACAATTTGAAAAAAAAAAACAAAAAAAAATCACGCTTGGGGTATAAATTGTGAAACAATTTCCAGCACATTGAAAATAGTCTCGATAGATATCGCCCTTAAATAACACGAAATAGTATAAATCCGTAAACAAATTTAAAAAAATCACGCGTGGAGCACAGATTATGAAACAATTTCCAGGACATTGAGAATAGCCTCGATAGACATCACCTTTAAATAACGCTAAATACTATAAATGCGTAAACAAATTCAAAAAAATCACGCGTGGAGCACAGATTATGAAACAATTTCCAGCACATTGAGAATAGCCTCTATAGACATCACCTTTAAATAACGCGAAATAGTATAAATCTGTAAAGAAATTGAAAAAAAAAAAAGAATCACGCTTGGAGAATAAATTGTGAAAAATTTCCAGCACATTGAAAATAGTCTCGATAGACACCACCTTTAAATAACTCGAAATAATATAAATCCGTAAACGAATTTAAAAAAATCACGCGTGGAGCACAGATTATGAAACAATTTCCAGCACATTGAGAATATCCTCGATAGACATCACCTTTAAATAACGCGAAATAGTATAAATGCGTAAACAAATTCAAAAAAGTCACGCTTGGAGCACAGATTATGAAAAAATTTCCAGCACATTGAGAATAGCCTCGATAGACATCGCCTTTAAATAACGCGAAATCTTATAAATTTGTAAATAAATTAAAAAAAATCACGCGTGGAGCAGAGATTATGAAACAATTTCCAGCACATTGAGAATAGCCTCGATAGACATCGCCTTTAAATAACGCGAAATAGTATAAATCTGTAAATAAATTAAAAAAAATAACGCGTGGAGCACAGATTATGAAACAATTTCCAGCACATTGAGAATAGCCCCGATAGACATCACCTTTAAATAACGCGAAATATTATAAATGCGTAAAAATTTTTTTTAAAAAAATCAAGATTGGAGCATAGATTTTGAAACAATTTCCAGCACATTGAAAATAGTCTCGATAGACATCACCTTTAAATAACGCGGAATAGTATAAATATGTAAACAATTTGAAAAAAAAAACAAAAAAATCACGCTTGGGGTATAAATTATGAAACAATTTCCAGCACATTGAGAATAGCCTCTATAGACATCACCTTTAAATAACGCGAAATAGTATAAATATGTAAACAAATTGAAAAAAAAATCAAGCTTGGAGCATAGATTGTTAAACAAATTCCAACACATTGAAAATAGTCTCGATAGACATCGCCTTTAAATAAAGCGAAATAGTATAAATTCGTAAACAAATTCAAAAAAATCACGCTTGGAGCACAGATTATGAAACAATTTCCAGCACATTGAGAATAGCCTCGATAGACATCGCCTTTAAATAACGCGAAATCTTATAAATTTGTAAATAAATTTAAAAAAATCACGCGTGGAGCACAGATTATGAAACAATTTCCAGCACATTGAAAATAGCCTCGATAGACATCACCTTTAAATAACGCGAAATAGTATAAATGCGTAAACAAATTAAAAAAAATCACGCTTGGAGCACAGATTATGAAACAATTTCCAGCACATTGAGAATAGCCTCGATAGACTTCGCCTTTAAATAACGCGAAATAGTATAAATCCGTAAACAAATTCAAAAAAATCACGCTTGGATCACAGATTATGAAACAATTTCCAGCACATTGAGAATAGCCTCGATAGACATCGCCTTTAAATAACGCGAAATAGTATAAATCCGTAAACAAATTTAAAAAAAACACGCGTGGAACACAGATTATGAAACAATTTCCAGCACATTGAGAATAGCTTCGAAAGACATCACCTTTAAATAACGCGAAAAAGTATAAATCTGTAAACAAATTGAGAAAAAAAATCACGCTTGGAGCATAAATTGTGAAACAATTTCCAACACATTGAAAATAGTCTCGATAGACATCGCCTTTAAATAAAGCGAAATATTATAAATCCATATACAAATTTAAAAGAAATCACGCGTGGAGCACAGATTATGAAACAATTTCCAGCACATTGAGAATAGCCTCGATAGACATCGCCTTTAAATAACGCGAAATCTTATAAATTTGTAAATAAATTTAAAAAAATCACACGTGGAGCACAGATTATGAAACAATTTCCAGCACATTGAGAATAGTCTCGATAGACATCGCCTATAAATACGCAAAATAGTATAAATCCGTAAACAAATTCAAAAAAATCACGCGTGGAGCACAGATTATGAAACAATTTCCAGCACATTGAGAATAGCCTCGATAGACATCACCTTTAAATAACGCGAAATTGTATAAATCTGTAAATAAAATTGAAAAAAAAATCACGCTTGGAGCATAGATTGTGAATCAATTTCCAGCATATTGAAAATAGTCTCGAGAGACATCGCATTTAAATAACGCTAAATAGTATAAATCCGTAAAAAAATTCAAAAAATCATGCGTGGAGCACAGATTATGAACCAATTTCCAGCACATTGAGAATAGCCTCGATAGACATTGCCTTTAAATAACGCGAAATCTTATAAATTTGTAAATAAATTTTAAAAAAATCACGCGTGGAGCACAGATTATGAAACCATTTCCAGCACGTTGAGAATAGCTTCGATAGACATCACCTTTAAATAACGCGAAAAGTATAAATCTGTAAACAATTTGAAAAAAAAAACAAAAAAAATCACGCTTGGGGTATAAATTGTGAAACAATTTCCAGCACATTGAAAATAGCCTCGATAGATATCGCCCTTAAATAACGCGAAATATTATAAATCTGTAAATAAAATTGAAAAAAATCACGCTTGGAGCATAGATTGTGAAACAATTTCCAGCATATTGAAAATAGTCTCGAGAGACATCGCATTAAAATAACGCTAAATAGTATAAATCCGTAAACAAATTTTAAAAAATCACGCGTGGAGCACAGATTATGAAACAATTTCCAGGACATTGAGAATAGCCTCGATAGACATCACCTTTAAATAACGCTAAATATTATAATTGCGTAAACAAATTCAAAAAAATCACGCGTGGAGCACAGATTATGAAACAATTTCCAGCACATTGAGAATAGCCTCTATAGACATCACCTTTAAATAACGCGAAATAGTATAAATCTGTAAACAAATTGAAAAAAAAAAAGAATCACGCTTGGAGAATAAATTGTGAAAGAATTTCCAGCACATTGAAAATAGTCTCGATTGACACCACCTTTAAATAACTCGAAATAATATAAATCCGTAAACGAATTTAAAAAAATCACGCGTGGAGCACAGATTATGAAACAATTTCCAGCACATTGAGAATAGCCTCGATAGACATCACCTTTAAATAACGCGAAATAGTATAAATGCGTAAACAAATTCAAAAAAGTCACGCTGGGAGCACAGATTATGAAACAATTTCCAGCACATTGAGAATAGCCTCGATAGACATCGCCTTTAAATAACGCGAAATCTTATAAATTTGTAAATAAATTTAAAAAAATCACGCGTGGAGCACAGATTATGAAACAATTTCCAGCACATCGAGAATAGCCTCGATAGACATCGCCTTTAAATAACGCGAAATAGTATAAATCTCTAAATAAATTCAAAAAAATAACGCGTGGAGCACAGATTATGAAGCAATTTCCAGCACATTGAGAATAGCCCCGATAGACATCACCTTTAAATAACGCGAAATAGTATAAATATGTAAACAAATTGAAAAAAAAATCAAGATTGGAGCATAGATTGTGAAACAATTTCCAGCACATTGAGAATAGCCCCGATAGACATCACCTTTAAATAACGCGAAGTAGTATAAATATGTAAACAAATTGAAAGAAAAAATCAAGATTGGAGCATAGATTGTGAAACAATTTCCAGCACATTGAAAATAGTCTCGATAGACATCACCTTTAAATAACGCGGAATAGTATAAATATTTAAACAATTTGAAAAAAAAAAAAACAAAAAAAAATCACGCTTGGGGTATAAATTGTGAAACAATTTCCAGCACATACAAAATAGTCTCGATAGATATCGCCCTTAAATAACACGAAATAGTATAAATGCGTAAACAAATTCAAAAAAATCACGCGTGGAGCACAGATTATGAAACAATTTCCAGCACATTGAGAATAGCCTCTATAGACATCACCTTTAAATAACGCGAAATAGTATAAATATGTAAACAAATTGAAAAAAAAATCAAGCTTGGATCATAGATTGTTAAACAAATTCCAACACATTGAAAATAGTCTCGATAGACATCGCCTTTAAATAAAGTGAAATAGTATAAATGCGTAAACAAATTCAAAAAAATCACGCTTGGAGCACAGATTATGAAACAATTTCCAGCACATTGAGAATAGCCTCGATAGACATCGCCTTTAAATAACGCGAAATATTATTATATATCCGTAAACAAATTTAAAAATATCACGCGTGGAGCACAGATTATGAAACAATTTCCAGCACATTGAGAATAGCCTCGATAGATATCACCTTTAAATAGCGCTAAATAGTATAAATGCGTAAACAATTTTTTAAAAAAATCAAGCGTGGAGCACAGATTATGAAACAATTTCCAGCACATTGAGAATAGCCTCGATAGACATCACCTTTAAATAACGCGAAATAGTATAAATGCGTAAACAAATTCAAAAAAGTCACGCTTGGAGCACAGATTATGAAACAATTTCCAGCACATTGAGAATAGCCTCGATAGACATCGCCTTTAAATAACACGAAATCTTATAAATTTGTAAATAAATTTAAAAAAATCACGCGTGGAGCACAGATTATGAAACAATTTCCAGCACATCGAGAATAGCCTCGATAGACATCGCCTTTAAATAACGCGAAATAGTATAAATCTCTAAATAAATTCAAAAAAATAACGCGTGGAGCACAGATTATGAAGCAATTTCCAGCACATTGAGAATAGCCCCGATAGACATCACCTTTAAATAACGCGAAATAGTATAAATATGTAAACAAATTGAAAAAAAAATCAAGATTGGAGCATAGATTGTGAAACAATTTCCAGCACATTGAGAATAGCCCCGATAGACATCACCTTTAAATAACGCGAAGTAGTATAAATATGTAAACAAATTGAAAGAAAAAATCAAGATTGGAGCATAGATTGTGAAACAATTTCCAGCACATTGAAAATAGTCTCGATAGACATCACCTTTAAATAACGCGGAATAGTATAAATATGTAAACAATTTGAAAAAAAAAAAAAAAAAAAAAAATCACGCTTGGGGTATAAATTGTGAAACAATTTCCAGCACATTGAAAATAGTCACATTTAAACATGTATTGAAAACATCGCATTTAAATAACGCTAAATAGTATAAATCCGTAAACAAATTCAAAAAAATCATGCGTGGAGCACAGATTATGAAACAATTTCCAGCACATTGCGAATAGCCTCGATAGACATCGCCTTTAAATAACGTGAAATCTTATAAATTTGTAAATAAATTTTAAAAAAATCACGCGTGAAGCACAGATTATGAAACAATTTCCAGCACATTGAGAATAGCTTCGATAGACATCACCTTTAAATAACGCGAAAAGTATAAATCTGTAAACAATTTGAAAAAAAAAAAAAACAAAAAAAATCACGCTTGGGGTATAAATTGTGAAACAATTTCCAGCACATTGAAAATAGTCTCGATAGATATCGCCCTTAAATAACACGAAATAGTATAAATCCGTAAACAAATTTAAAAAAATCACGCGTGGAGCACAGATTATGAAACAATTTCCAGGACATTGAGAATAGCCTCGATAGACATCACCTTTAAATAACGCTAAATAGTATAAATGCGTAAACAAATTCAAAAAAATCACGCGTGGAGCACAGATTATGAAACAATTTCCAGCACATTGAGAATAGCCTCTATAGACATCACCTTTAAATAACGCGAAATAGTATAAATCTGTAAACAAATTGAAAAAAAACAAAGAATCACGCTTGGAGAATAAATTGTGAAACAATTTCCAGCACATTGAAAATAGTCTCGATAGACACCACCTTTAAATAACTCGAAATAATATAAATCCGTAAACGAATTTAAAAAAATCACGCGTGGAGCACTGATTATGAAACAATTTCCAGCACATTGAGAATAGCCTCGATAGACATCACCTTTAAATAACGCGAAATAGTATAAATGCGTAAACAAATTCAAAAAAGTCACGCTTGGAGCACAGATTATGAAACAATTTCCAGCACATTGAGAATAGCCTCGATAGACATCGCCTTTAAATAACGCGAAATCTTATAAATTTGTAAATAAATTAAAAAAAATCACGCGTGGAGCAGAGATTATGAAACAATTTCCAGCACATTGAGAATAGCCTCGATAGACATCGCCTTTAAATAACGCGAAATAGTATAAATCTGTAAATAAATTCAAAAAAATAACGCGTGGAGCACAGATTATGAAACAATTTCCAGCACATTGAGAATAGCCCCGATAGACATCACCTTTAAATAACGCGAAATAGTATAAATGTGTATACAAATTTTTAAAAAAATCAAGATTGGAGCATAGATTTTGAAACAATTTCCAGCACATTGAAAATAGTCTCGATAGACATCACCTTTAAATAACGCGGAATAGTATAAATATGTAAACAATTTGAAAAAAAAAAACAAAAAAAATCACGCTTGGGGTATAAATTATGAAACAATTTCCAGCACATTGAGAAAAGCCTCTATAGACATCACCTTTAAATAACGCGAAATAGTATAAATATGTAAACAAATTGAAAAAAAAATCAAGCTTGGAGCATAGATTGTTAAACAAATTCCAACACATTGAAAATAGTCTCGATAGACATCGCCTTTAAATAAAGCGAAATAGTATAAATGCGTAAACAAATTCAAAAAAATCACGCTTGGAGCACAGATTATGAAACAATTTCCAGCACATTGAGAATAGCCTCGATAGACATCGCCTTTAAATAACGCGAAATAGTATTATATATCCGTAAACAAATTTAAAAATATCACGCGTGGAGCACAGATTATGAAACAATTTCCAGCACATTGAGAATAGCCTCGATAGATATCACCTTTAAATAGCGCTAAATAGTATAAATGCGTAAACAATTTTTTAAAAAAATCAAGCGTGGAGCACAGATTATGAAAAAAATTACAGCACATTGAGAATAGCCTCGATAGACATCGCCTTTAAATAACGCGAAATCTTATAAATTTGTAAATAAATTTAAAAAAATCACGCGTGGAGCACAGATTATGAAACAATTTCCAGCACATTGAAAATAGCCTCGATAGACATCACCTTTAAATAACGCGAAATAGTATAAATGCGTAAACAAATTAAAAAAAATCACGCTTGGAGCACAGATTATGAAACAATTTCCAGGACATTGAGAATAGCCTCGATAGACATCGCCTTTAAATAACGCGAAATAGTATAAATCCGTAAACAAATTCAAAAAAATCACGCTTGGATCACAGATTATGAAAAAATTTCCAGCACATTGAGAATAGCCTCGATAGACATCGCCTTTAAATAACGCGAAATAGTATAAATCCGTAAACAAATTTAAAAAAAACACGCGTGGAACACAGATTATGAAACAATTTCCAGCACATTGAGAATAGCTTCGATAGACATCACCTTTAAATAACGCGAAAAAGTATAAATCTGTAAACAAATTGAGAAAAAAAATCACGCTTGGAGCATAAATTGTGAAACAATTTCCAACACATTGAAAATAGTCTCGATAGACATCGCCTTTAAATAACGCGAAATAGTATAAATCCGTAAACAAATTCAAAAAAATCACGCGTGGAGCACAGATTATGAAACAATTTCCAGCACATTGAAAATAGCCTCGATAGACATCACCTTTAAATAACGCGAAATAGTATAAATGCGTAAACAAATTAAAAAAAATCACGCGTGGAGCACAGATTATGAAACAATTTCCAGCACATTGAGAATAGCCTCGATAGACATCGCCTTTAAATAACGCGAAATCTTATAAATTTGTAAATAAATTTAAAAAAATCACACGTGGAGCACAGATTATGAAACAATTTCCAGCACATTGAGAATAGTCTCGATAGACATCGCCTATAAATACGCAAAATAGTATAAATCCGTAAACAAATTCAAAAAAATTCACGCGTGGAGCACAGATTATGAAACAATTTCCAGCACATTGAGAATAGCCTCGATAGACATCACCTTTAAATAACGTGAAATTGTATAAATCTGTAAATAAAATTGAAAAGAAAATCACGCTTGGAGCATAGATTGTGAATCAATTTCCAGCATATTGAAAATAGTCTCGAGAGACATCGCATTTAAATAACGCTAAGTAGTATAAATCCGTAAAAAAATTCAAAAAATCATGCGTGGAGCACAGATTATGAAACAATTTCCAGCACATTGAGAATGGCCTCGATAGACATCGCCTTTAAATAACGCGAAATCTTATAAATTTGTAAATAAATTTTAAAAAAATCACGCGTGGAGCACAGATTATGAAACCATTTCCAGCACATTGAGAATAGCGTCGATAGACATCACCTTTAAATAACGCGAAAAGTATAAATCTGTAAACAATTTGAAAAAAAAAAAAAAAATATATCACGCTTGGGGTATAAATTGTGAAACAATTTCCAGCACATTGAAAATAGCCTCGATAGATATCGCCCTTAAATAACGCGAAATAGTATAAATCTGTAAATAAAATTGAAAAAAATCACGCTTGGAGCATAGATTGTGAAACAATTTCCAGCATATTGAAAATAGTCTCGAGAGACATCGCATTTAAATGACGCTAAATAGTATAAATCCGTAAACAAATTTTAAAAAATCACGCGTGGAGCACAGATTATGAAACAATTTCCAGGACATTGAGAATAGCCTCGATAGACATCACCTTTAAATAACGCTAAATATTATAATTGCGTAAACAAATTCAAAAAAATCACGCGTGGAGCACAGATTATGAAACAATTTCCAGCACATTGAGAATAGCCTCTATAGACATCACCTTTAAATAACGCGAAATAGTATAAATCTGTAAACAAATTGAAAAAAAAAAGAATCACGCTTGGAGAATAAATTGTGAAAGAATTTCCAGCACATTGAAAATAGTCTCGATAGACACCACCTTTAAATAACTCGAAATAATATAAATCCGTAAACGAATTTAAAAAAATCACGCGTGGAGCACAGATTATGAAACAATTTCCAGCACATTGAGAATAGCCTCGATAGACATCGCCTTTAAATAACGCGAAATAGTATAAATCTGTAAATAAATTAAAAAAAATAACGCGTGGAGCACAGATTATGAAACAATTTCCAGCACATTGAGAATAGCCCCGATAGACATCACCTTTAAATAACGCGAAATAGTATAAATGTGTAAACAAATTTTTAAAAAAATCAAGATTGGAGCATAGATTTTGAAACAATTTCCAGCACATTGAAAATAGTCTCGATAGACATCACCTTTAAATAACGCGGAATAGTATAAATATGTAAACAATTTGAAAAAAAAAAACAAAAAAAATCACGCTTGGGGTATAAATTATGAAACAATTGCCAGCACATTGAAAATAGTCTCGATAGACATCACCTTTAAATAACGCGAAATAGTATAAATATGTAAACAAATTGAAAAAAAAATCAAGCTTTGAGCATAGATTGTTAAACAAATTCCAACACATTGAAAATAGTCTCGATAGACATCGCCTTTAAATAAAGCGAAATAGTATAAATGCGTAAACAAATTCAAAAAAATCACGCTTGGAGCACAGATTATGAAACAATTTCCAGCACATTGAGAATAGCCTCGATAGACATCGCCTTTAAATAACGCGAAATAGTATTATATATCCGTAAACAAATTTAAAAATATCACGCGTGGAGCACAGATTATGAAACAATTTCCAGCACATTGAGAATAGCCCCGATAGACATCACCTTTAAATAACGCGAAATAGTATAAATGTGTAAACAAATTTTTAAAAAAATCAAGATTGGAGCATAGATTGTGAATCAATTTCCAGCATATTGAAAATAGTCTCGAGAGACATCGCATTTAAATAACGCTAAATAGTATAAATCCGTAAAAAAATTCAAAAAATCATGCGTGGAGCACAGATTATGAAACAATTTCCAGCACATTGAGAATGGCCTCGATAGACATCGCCTTTAAATAACGCGAAATCTTATAAATTTGTAAATAAATTAAAAAAAATCACGCGTGGAGCAGAGATTATGAAACAATTTCCAGCACATTGAGAATAGCCTCGATAGACATCGCCTTTAAATAACGCGAAATAGTATAAATGTGTAAACAAATTTTTAAAAAAATCAAGATTGGAGCATAGATTTTGAAACAATTTTCAGCACATTGAAAATAGTCTCGATAGACATCACCTTTAAATAACGCGGAATAGTATAAATATGTAAACAATTTGAAAAAAAAAAACAAAAAAAATCACGCTTGGGGTATAAATTATGAAACAATTTCCAGCACATTGAGAATAGCCTCTATAGACATCACCTTTAAATAACGCGAAATAGTATAAATATGTAAACAAATTGAAAAAAAAATCAAGCTTGGAGCATAGATTGTTAAACAAATTCCAACACATTGAAAATAGTCTCGATAGACATCGCCTTTAAATAAAGCGAAATAGTATAAATGCGTAAACAAATTCAAAAAAATCACGCTTGGAGCACAGATTATGAAACAATTTCCAGCACATTGAGAATAGCCTCGATAGACATCGCCTTTAAATAACGCGAAATAGTATTATATATCCGTAATCAAATTTAAAAATATCACGCGTGGAGCACAGATTATGAAACAATTTCCAGCACATTGAGAATAGCCTCGATAGATATCACCTTTAAATAGCGCTAAATAGTATAAATGCGTAAACAATTTTTTAAAAAAATCAAGCGTGGAGCACAGATTATGAAAAAAATTACAGCACATTGAGAATAGCCTCGATAGACATCGCCTTTAAATAACGCGAAATCTTATAAATTTGTAAATAAATTTAAAAAAATCACGCGTGGAGCACAGATTATGAAACAATTTCCAGCACATTGAAAATAGCCTCGATAGACATCACCTTTAAATAACGCGAAATAGTATAAATGCGTAAACAAATTAAAAAAAATCACGCTTGGAGCACAGATTATGAAACAATTTCCAGCACATTGAGAATAGCCTCGATAGACATCGCCTTTAAATAACGCGAAATAGTATAAATCCGTAAACAAATTGAAAAAAAACACGCGTGGAACACAGATTATGAAACAATTTCCAGCACATTGAGAATAGCTTCGATAGACATCACCTTTAAATAACGCGAAAAAGTATAAATCTGTAAACAAATTGAGAAAAAAAATCACGCTTGGAGCATAAATTGTGAAACAATTTCCAACACATTGAAAATAGTCTCGATAGACATCGCCTTTAAATAAAGCGAAATATTATAAATCCGTATACAAATTTAAAAGAAATCACGCGTGGAGCACAGATTATGAAACAATTTCCAGCACATTGAGAATAGCCTCGATAGACATCGCCTTTAAATAACGCGAAATCTTATAAATTTGTAAATAAATTTAAAAAAATCACACGTGGAGCACAGATTATGAAACAATTTCCAGCACATTGAGAATAGCCTCGATAGACATCACCTTTAAATAACGCGAAATTGTATAAATCTGTAAATAAAATTGAAAAGAAAATCACGCTTGGAGCATAGATTGTGAATCAATTTCCAGCATATTGAAAATAGTCTCGAGAGACATCGCATTTAAATAACGCTAAATAGTATAAATCCGTAAAAAAATTCAAAAAATCATGCGTGGAGCACAGATTATGAAACAATTTCCAGCACATTGAGAATGGCCTCGATAGACATCGCCTTTAAATAACGCGAAATCTTATAAATTTGTAAATAAATTTAAAAAAAATCACGCGTGGAGCACAGATTATGAAACCATTTCCAGCACATTGAGAATAGCTTCGATAGACATCACCTTTAAATAACGCGAAAAGTATAAATCTGTAAACAATTTGAAAAAAAAAAAAAACAAAAAAAATCACGCTTGGGGTATAAATTGTGAAACAATTTCCAGCACATTGAAAATAGCCTCGATAGATATCGCCCTTAAATAACGCGAAATAGTATAAATCTGTAAATAAAATTGAAAAAAATCACGCTTGGAGCATAGATTGTGAAACAATTTCCAGCATATTGAAAATAGTCTCGAGAGACATCGCATTTAAATGACGCTAAATAGTATAAATCCGTAAACAAATTTTAAAAAATCACGCGTGGAGCACAGATTATGAAACAATTTCCAGGACATTGAGAATAGCCTCGATAGACATCACCTTTAAATAACGCTAAATATTATAATTGCGTAAACAAATTCAAAAAAATCACGCGTGGAGCACAGATTATGAAACAATTTCCAGCACATTGAGAATAGCCTCTATAGACATCACCTTTAAATAACGCGAAATAGTATAAATCTGTAAACAAATTGAAAAAAAAAAAAGAATCACGCTTGGAGAATAAATTGTGAAAGAATTTCCAGCACATTGAAAATAGTCTCGATAGACACCACCTTTAAATAACTCGAAATAATATAAATCCGTAAACGAATTTAAAAAAATCACGCGTGGAGCACAGATTATGAAACAATTTCCAGCACATTGAGAATAGCCTCGATAGACATCACCTTTAAATAACGCGAAATAGTATAAATGCGTAAACAAATTCAAAAAAGTCACGCTTGGAGCACAGATTATGAAACAATTTCCAGCACATTGAGAATAGCATCGATAGACATCGCCTTTAAATAACGCGAAATCTTATAAATTTGTAAATAAATTTAAAAAAATCACGCGTGGAGCACAGATTATGAAACAATTTCCAGCACATCGAGAATAGCCTCGATAGACATCGCCTTTAAATAACGCGAAATAGTATAAATCTCTAAATAAATTCAAAAAAATAACGCGTGGAGCACAGATTATGAAGCAATTTCCAGCACATTGAGAATAGCCCCGATAGACATCACCTTTAAATAACGCGAAATAGTATAAATATGTAAACAAATTGAAAAAAAAATCAAGATTGGAGCATAGATTGTGAAACAATTTCCAGCACATTGAGAATAGCCCCGATAGACATCACCTTTAAATAACGCGAAGTAGTATAAATGTGTAAACAAATTTTTAAAAAAATCAAGATTGGAGCATAGATTGTGAATCAATTTCCAGCATATTGAAAATAGTCTCGAGAGACATCGCATTTAAATAACGCTAAATAGTATAAATCCGTAAAAAAATTCAAAAATCATGCGTGGAGCACAGATTATGAAACAATTTCCAGCACATTGGGAATGGCCTCGATAGACATCGCCTTTAAATAACGCGAAATCTTATAAATTTGTAAATAAATTTAAAAAAATCACGCGTGGAGCAGAGATTATGAAACAATTTCCAGCACATTGAAAATAGCCTCGATAGACATCACCTTTAAATAACGCGAAATAGTATAAATGCGTAAACAAATTAAAAAAAATCACGCTTGGAGCACAGATTATGAAACAATTTCCAGCACATTGAGAATAGCCTCGATAGACATCGCCTTTAAATAACGCGAAATAGTATAAATCCGTAAACAAATTCAAAAAAATCACGCTTGGATCACAGATTATGAAACAATTTCCAGCACATTGAAAATAGCCTCGATAGATATCGCCCTTAAATAACGCGAAATAGTATAAATCTGTAAATAAAATTGAAAAAAATCACGCTTGGAGCATAGATTGTGAAACAATTTCCAGCATATTGAAAATAGTCTCGAGAGACATCGCATTTAAATGACGCTAAATAGTATAAATCCGTAAACAAATTTTAAAAAATCACGCGTGGAGCACAGATTATGAAACAATTTCCAGGACTTTGAGAATAGCCTCGATAGACATCACCTTTAAATAACGCTAAATATTATAATTGCGTAAACAAATTCAAAAAAATCACGCGTGGAGCACAGATTATGAAACAATTTCCAGCACATTGAGAATAGCCTCTATAGACATCACCTTTAAATAACGCGAAATAGTATAAATCTGTAAACAAATTGAAAAAAAAAAGAATCACGCTCGGAGAATAAATTGTGAAAGAATTTCCAGCACATTGAAAATAGTCTCGATAGACACCACCTTTAAATAACTCGAAATAATATAAATCCGTAAACGAATTTAAAAAAATCACGCGTGGAGCACAGATTATGAAACAATTTCCAGCACATTGAGAATAGCCTCGATAGACATCACCTTTAAATAACGCGAAATAGTATAAATGCGTAAACAAATTCAAAAAAGTCACGCTTGGAGCACAGATTATGAAACAATTTCCAGCACATTGAGAATAGCCTCGATAGACATCGCCTTTAAATAACGCGAAATCTTATAAATTTGTAAATAAATTTAAAAAAATCACGCGTGGAGCACAGATTATGAAACAATTTCCAGCACATCGAGAATAGCCTCGATAGACATCGCCTTTAAATAACGCGAAATAATATAAATCTCTAAATAAATTAAAAAAAATAACGCGTGGAGCACAGATTATGAAACAATTTCCAGCACATTGAGAATAGCCCCGATAGACATCACCTTTAAATAACGCGAAATAGTATAAATATGTAAACAAATTGAAAAAAAATCAAGATTGGAGCATAGATTGTGAAACAATTTCCAGCACATTGAGAATAGCCCCGATAGACATCACCTTTAAATAACGCGAAATAGTATAAATGTGTAAACAAATTTTTAAAAAAATCAAGATTGGAGCATAGATTGTGAATCAATTTCCAGCATATTGAAAATAGTCTCGAGAGACATCGCATTTAAATAACGCTAAATAGTATAAATCCGTAAAAAAATTCAAAAAATCATGCGTGGAGCACAGATTATGAAACAATTTCCAGCACATTGAGAATGGCCTCGATAGACATCGCCTTTAAATAACGCGAAATCTTATAAATTTGTAAATAAATTAAAAAAAATCACGCGTGGAGCAGAGATTATGAAACAATTTCCAGCACATTGAGAATAGCCTCGATAGACATCGCCTTTAAATAACGCGAAATAGTATAAATCTGTAAATAAATTCAAAAAAATAACGCGTGGAGCACAGATTATGAAACAATTTCCATCACATTGAGAATAGCCCCAATAGACATCACCTTTAAATAACGCGAAATAGTATAAATGTGTAAACAAATTTTTAAAAAAATCAAGATTGGAGCATAGATTTTGAAACAATTTCCAGCACATTGAAAATAGTCTCGATAGACATCACCTTTAAATAACGCGGAATAGTATAAATATGTAAACAATTTGAAAAAAAAAACAAAAAAAATCACGCTTGGGGTATAAATTATGAAACAATTTCCAGCACATTGAGAATAGCCTCTATAGACATCACGTTTAAATAACGCGAAATAGTATAAATATGTAAACAAATTGAAAAAAAAATCACGCTTGGAGCACAGATTATGAAACAATTTCCAGCACATTGAGAATAGCCTCGATAGACATCGCCTTTAAATAACGCGAAATAGTATTATATATCCGTAAACAAATTTAAAAATATCACGCGTGGAGCACAGATTATGAAACAATTTCCAGCACATTGAGAATAGCCTCGATAGATATCACCTTTAAATAGCGCTAAATAGTATAAATGCGTAAACAATTTTTTAAAAAAATCAAGCGTGGAGCACAGATTATGAAAAAAATTACAGCACATTGAGAATAGCCTCGATAGACATCGCCTTTAAATAACGCGAAATCTTATAAATTTGTAAATAAATTTAAAAAAATCACGCGTGGAGCACAGATTATGAAACAATTTCCAGCACATCGAGAATAGCCTCGATAGACATCGCCTTTAAATAACGCGAAATAGTATAAATCTCTAAATAAATTCAAAAAAATAACGCGTGGAGCACAGATTATGAAGCAATTTCCAGCACATTGAGAATAGCCCCGATAGACATCACCTTTAAATAACGCGAAATAGTATAAATATGTAAACAAATTGAAAAAAAAATCAAGATTGGAGCATAGATTGTGAAACAATTTCCAGCACATTGAGAATAGCCCCGATAGACATCACCTTTAAATAACGCGAAGTAGTATAAATGTGTAAACAAATTTTTAAAAAAATCAAGATTGGAGCATAGATTGTGAATCAATTTCCAGCATATTGAAAATAGTCTCGAGAGACATCGCATTTAAATAACGCTAAATAGTATAAATCCGTAAAAAAATTCAAAAAATCATGCGTGGAGCACAGATTATGAAACAATTTCCAGCACATTGGGAATGGCCTCGATAGACATCGCCTTTAAATAACGCGAAATCTTATAAATTTGTAAATAAATTAAAAAAAATCACGCGTGGAGCAGAGATTATGAAACAATTTCCAGCACATTGAAAATAGCCTCGATAGACATCACCTTTAAATAACGCGAAATAGTATAAATGCGTAAACAAATTAAAAAAAATCACGCTTGGAGCACAGATTATGAAACAATTTCCAGCACATTGAGAATAGCCTCGATAGACATCGCCTTTAAATAACGCGAAATAGTATAAATCCGTAAACAAATTCAAAAAAATCACGCTTGGATCACAGATTATGAAACAATTTCCAGCACATTGAAAATAGCCTCGATAGATATCGCCCTTAAATAACGCGAAATAGTATAAATCTGTAAATAAAATTGAAAAAAATCACGCTTGGAGCATAGATTGTGAAACAATTTCCAGCATATTGAAAATAGTCTCGAGAGACATCGCATTTAAATGACGCTAAATAGTATAAATCCGTAAACAAATTTTAAAAAATCACGCGTGGAGCACAGATTATGAAACAATTTCCAGGACATTGAGAATAGCCTCGATAGACATCACCTTTAAATAACGCTAAATATTATAATTGCGTAAACAAATTCAAAAAAATCACGCGTGGAGCACAGATTATGAAACAATTTCCAGCACATTGAGAATAGCCTCTATAGACATCACCTTTAAATAACGCGAAATAGTATAAATCTGTAAACAAATTGAAAAAAAAAAAGAATCACGCTCGGAGAATAAATTGTGAAAGAATTTCCAGCACATTGAAAATAGTCTCGATAGACACCACCTTTAAATAACTCGAAATAATATAAATCCGTAAACGAATTTAAAAAAATCACGCGTGGAGCACAGATTATGAAACAATTTCCAGCACATTGAGAATAGCCTCGATAGACATCACCTTTAAATAACGCGAAATAGTATAAATGCGTAAACAAATTCAAAAAAGTCACGCTTGGAGCACAGATTATGAAACAATTTCCAGCACATTGAGAATAGCCTCGATAGACATCGCCTTTAAATAACGCGAAATCTTATAAATTTGTAAATAAATTTAAAAAAATCACGCGTGGAGCACAGATTATGAAACAATTTCCAGCACATCGAGAATAGCCTCGATAGACATCGCCTTTAAATAACGCGAAATAGTATAAATCTCTAAATAAATTCAAAAAAATAACGCGTGGAGCACAGATTATGAAACAATTTCCAGCACATTGAGAATAGCCCCGATAGACATCACCTTTAAATAACGCGAAATAGTATAAATATGTAAACAAATTGAAAAAAAATCAAGATTGGAGCATAGATTGTGAAACAATTTCCAGCACATTGAGAATAGCCCCGATAGACATCACCTTTAAATAACGCGAAATAGTATAAATGTGTAAACAAATTTTTAAAAAAATCAAGATTGGAGCATAGATTGTGAATCAATTTCCAGCATATTGAAAATAGTCTCGAGAGACATCGCATTTAAATAACGCTAAATAGTATAAATCCGTAAAAAAATTCAAAAAATCATGCGTGGAGCACAGATTATGAAACAATTTCCAGCACATTGAGAATGGCCTCGATAGACATCGCCTTTAAATAACGCGAAATCTTATAAATTTGTAAATAAATTAAAAAAAATCACGCGTGGAGCAGAGATTATGAAACAATTTCCAGCACATTGAGAATAGCCTCGATAGACATCGCCTTTAAATAACGCGAAATAGTATAAATCTGTAAATAAATTCAAAAAAATAACGCGTGGAGCACAGATTATGAAACAATTTCCATCACATTGAGAATAGCCCCAATAGACATCACCTTTAAATAACGCGAAATAGTATAAATGTGTAAACAAATTTTTAAAAAAATCAAGATTGGAGCATAGATTTTGAAACAATTTCCAGCACATTGAAAATAGTCTCGATAGACATCACCTTTAAATAACGCGGAATAGTATAAATATGTAAACAATTTGAAAAAAAAAACAAAAAAAATCACGCTTGGGGTATAAATTATGAAACAATTTCCAGCACATTGAGAATAGCCTCTATAGACATCACGTTTAAATAACGCGAAATAGTATAAATATGTAAACAAATTGAAAAAAAAATCACGCTTGGAGCACAGATTATGAAACAATTTCCAGCACATTGAGAATAGCCTCGATAGACATCGCCTTTATATAACGCGAAATAGTATTATATATCCGTAAACAAATTTAAAAATATCACGCGTGGAGCACAGATTATGAAACAATTTCCAGCACATTGAGAATAGCCTCGATAGATATCACCTTTAAATAGCGCTAAATAGTATAAATGCGTAAACAATTTTTTAAAAAAATCAAGCGTGGAGCACAGATTATGAAAAAAATTACAGCACATTGAGAATAGCCTCGATAGACATCGCCTTTAAATAACGCGAAATCTTATAAATTTGTAAATAAATTTAAAAAAATCACGCGTGGAGCACAGATTATGAAACAATTTCCAGCACATTGAAAATAGCCTCGATAGACATCACCTTTAAATAACGCGAAATAGTATAAATGCGTAAACAAATTTAAAAAAATCACGCTTGGAGCACAGATTATGAAACAATTTCCAGCACATTGAGAATAGCCTCGATAGACATCGCCTTTAAATAACGCGAAATAGTATAAATCCGTAAACAAATTCAAAAAAATCACGCTTGGATCACAGATTATGAAACAATTTCCAGCACATTGAGAATAGCCTCGATAGACATCGCCTTTAAATAACGCGAAATAGTATAAATCCGTAAACAAATTTAAAAAAACACGCGTGGAACACAGATTATGAAACAATTTCCAGCACATTGAGAATAGCTTCGATAGACATCACCTTTAAATAACGCGAAAAAGTATAAATCTGTAAACAAATTGAGAAAAAAAATCACGCTTGGAGCATAAATTGTGAAACAATTTCCAACACATTGAAAATAGTCTCGATAGACATCGCCTTTAAATAAAGCGAAATATTATAAATCCGTATACAAATTTAAAAGAAATCACGCGTGGAGCACAGATTATGAAACAATTTCCAGCACATTGAGAATAGCCTCGATAGACATCGCCTTTAAATAACGCGAAATCTTATAAATTTGTAAATAAATTTAAAAAAATCACACGTGGAGCACAGATTATGAAACAATTTCCAGCACATTGAGAATAGTCTCGATAGACATCGCCTATAAATACGCAAAATAGTATAAATCCGTAAACAAATTCAAAAAAATCACGCGTGGAGCACAGATTATGAAACAATTTCCAGCACATTGAGAATAGCCTCGATAGACATCACCTTTAAATAACGCGAAATTGTATAAATCTGTAAATAAAATTGAAAAGAAAATCACGCTTGGAGCATAGATTGTGAATCAATTTCCAGCATATTGAAAATAGTCTCGAGAGACATCGCATTTAAATAACGCTAAATAGTATAAATCCGTAAAAAAATTCAAAAAATTATGCGTGGAGCACAGATTATGAAACAATTTCCAGCACTTTGAGAATGGCCTCGATAGACATCGCCTTTAAATAACGCGAAATCTTATAAATTTGTAAATAAATTTAAAAAAAATCACGCGTGGAGCACAGATTATGAAACCATTTCCAGCACATTGAGAATAGCTTCGATAGACATCACCTTTAAATAACGCGAAAAGTATAAATCTGTAAACAATTTGAAAAAAAAAAAACAAAAAAAATCACGCTTGGGGTATAAATTGTGAAACAATTTCCAGCACATTGAAAATAGCCTCGATAGATATCGCCCTTAAATAACGCGAAATAGTATAAATCTGTAAATAAAATTGAAAAAAATCACGCTTGGAGCATAGATTGTGAAACAATTTCCAGCATATTGAAAATAGTCTCGAGAGACATCGCATTTAAATGACGCTAAATAGTATAAATCCGTAAACAAATTTTAAAAAATCACGCGTGGAGCACAGATTATGAAACAATTTCCAGGACATTGAGAATAGCCTCGATAGACATCACCTTTAAATAACGCTAAATATTATAATTGCGTAAACAAATTCAAAAAAATCACGCGTGGAGCACAGATTATGAAACAATTTCCAGCACATTGAGAATAGCCTCTATAGACATCACCTTTAAATAACGCGATATGTAATAATAATCTGTAAACAAATCGATAAATAATCTGTAAACAAATTGAAAAAAAAAAAGAATCACGCTTGGAGAATAAATTGTGAAAGAATTTCCAGCACATTGAAAATAGTCTCGATAGACACCACCTTTAAATAACTCGAAATAATATAAATCCGTAAACGAATTTAAAAAAATCACGCGTGGAGCACAGATTATGAAACAATTTCCAGCACATTGAGAATAGCCTCGATAGACATCACCTTTAAATGACGCGAAATAGTATAAATGCGTAAACAAATTAAAAAAAATCACGCTTGGAGCACAGATTATGAAACAATTTCCAGCACATTGAGAATAGCCTCGATAGACATCGCCTTTAAATAACGCGAAATAGTATAAATCCGTAAACAATTTCAAAAAAATCACGCTTGGAGCACAGATTATGAAACAATTTCCAGCACATTGAGAACATTGACAATTTCAAAAAAAAAAACTAAAATATCACGCTTGGGGTATAAATTGTGAAACAATTTCCAGCACATTGAAGATAGTCTCGATAGATATCGCCCTTAAATAACACGAAATAGTATAAATCCGTAAAAAAAATAAAAAAAAAATCACGCGTGGAGCACAGATTATGAAACAATTTCCAGCACATTGAGAATAGCCTCTGTAGACATCACCTTTAAATAACGCGAAATAGTATAAATATGTAAACAAATTGAAAAAAAATTCAAGCTTGGAGCATAGATTGTTAAACAATTTCCAACACATTGAAAATAGTCTCGATAGACATCGCCTTTAAATAAAGCGAAATATTATAAATCCGTAAACAAATTTAAAAAAATCACGCGTGGACCACAGATTATGAAACAATTTCCAGCACATTGAGAATAGCCTCGATAGACATCACCTTTAAATAACGCGAAATAGTATAAATGCGTAAACAAATTCAAAAAAATCACACGTGGAGCACAGATTATGAAACAATTTCCAGCACATTGAGAATAGCCTCGATAGACATCACCTTTAAATAACGCGAAATAGTATAAATGCGTAAACAAATTCAAAAATATCACGCGTGGAGCACAGATTATGAAACAATTTCCAGCACTTTGAGAATAGCCTCGATAGATATCACCTTTAAATAACGCGAAATAGTATAAATGCGTAAACAATTTAAAAAAAAATCAAGCGTGGAGCACAGATTATGAAAAAATTTACAGCACATTGAGAATAGCCTCGATAGACATCGCCTTTAAATAACGCGAAATCTTATAAATTTGTAAATAAATTTTAAAAAATCACGCGTGGAGCACAGATTATGAAACAATTTCCAGCACATTGAGAATAGCTTCGATAGACATCACTTTTAAATAACGCGAAAAAGTATAAATCTGTAAACAAATTGAAAAAAAAAATCACGCTTGGAGCATTAATTGTGCAACAATTTCCAGCACATCGAAAATAGTCTCGATAGACATCGCCTTTAAATAAAGCGAAATATTATAAATCCGTAAACAAATTTAAAAAAATCACGCGTGGAGCACAGATTATGAAACAATTTCCAGCACATTGAGAATAACCTCGATAGACATCACCTTTAAATAACGCGAAATAGTATAAATGCGTAAACAAATTCAAAAAAATCACGCGTAGAGCATAGATTATGAAACAATTTCCAGAACATTGAGAATAGCCTCGATAGACATCGCCTTTAAATAACGCGAAATAGTATAAATCCGTAAACAAATTCAAAAAAATCACGCTTGGAGCACAGATTATGAAACAATGTCCAGCACATTGAGAATAGCCTCGATAGACATCGCCTTTAAATAACGCGAAATAGTATAAATCCGTAAACAAATTCAAAAAAAATCACGCTTGGAGCACAGATTATGAAACAATTTCCAGCACATTGAGAATAGCCTCGATAGACATCGCCTTTAAATAACGCGAAATTGTATAAATCCGTAAACAAATTCAAAAAAATCACGCTTGGAGCACAGATTATGAAACAATGTCCAGCACATTGAGAATAGCCTCGATAGACATCGCCTTTAAATAACGCGAAATAGTATAAATCCGTAAACAAATTCAAAAAAATCACGCTTGGAGCACAGATTATGAAACAATTTCCAGCACATTGAGAATAGCTTCGATAGACATCGCCTTTAAATAACGCGAAATAGTATAAATCCGTAAACAAATTGAAAAAAAAATCACGCTTGGAGCATTAATTGTGCAACAATTTCCAGCACATTGAGAATAGCCTCGATAGACATCACCTTTAAATGACGCGAAATAGTATAAATGCGTAAACAAATTCAAAAAAATCACGCTTGGAGCACAGATTATGAAACAATTTCCAGCACATTGAGAATAGCCTCGATAGACATCGCCTTTAAATAACGCGAAATAGTATAAATCCGTAAACAAATTCAAAAAAATCACGCTTGGAGCACAGATTATGAAACAATTTCCAGCACATTGAGAATAGCCTCGATAGACATCGCCTTTAAATAACGCGAAATAGTATAAATCCGTAAACAAATTTAAAAAAAACGCGTGGAGCACAGATTATGAAACAATTTCCAGCACATTGAGAATAGATTCGATAGACATCACCTTTAAATAACGCGAAAAAGTATAAATCTGTAAAAAAATTGAGAAAAAAATCACGCTTGGAGCATAAATTGTGAAACAATTTCCAACACATTGAAAATAGTCTCGATAGACATCGCCTTTAAATAAAGCGAAAAATCCGTAAACAAATTTAAAAGAAATCACGCGTGGAGCACAGATTATGAAACAATTTCCAGCACATTGAGAATAGCCTCTATAGACATCGCCTTTAAATAACGGGAAATAGTATTATATATCCGTAAAAAAATTTAAAAATATCACGCGTGGAGCACAGATTATGAAACAATTTCCAGCACTTTGAGAATAGCCTCGATAGATATCACCTTTAAATAACGCGAAATAGTATAAATGCGTAAACAATTTTTAAAAAAATCAAGCGTGGAGCACAGATTATGAAAAAATTTACAGCACATTGAGAATAGCCTCGATAGACATCGCCTTTAAATAACGCGAAATCTTATAAATTTGTAAATAAATTTAAAAAAATCACGCGTGGAGCACAGATTATGAAACAATTTCCAGCACATTGAGAATAGCTTCGATAGACATCACTTTTAAATAACGCGAAAAAGTATAAATCTGTAAACAAATTGAAAAAAAAAATCACGCTTGGAGCATTAATTGTGCAACAATTTCCAGCACATCGAAAATAGTCTCGATAGACATCGCCTTTAAATAAAGCGAAATATTATAAATCCGTAAACAAATTTAAAAAAATCACGCGTGGAGCACAGATTATGAAACAATTTCCAGCACATTGAGAATAACTTCGATAGACATCACATTTAAATAACGCGAAATAGTATAAATGCGTAAACAAATTCAAAAAAATCACGCGTGGAGCATAGATTATGAAACAATTTCCAGAACATTGAGAATAGCCTCGATAGACATCGCCTTTAAATAACGCGAAATCTTATAAATTTGTAAATAAATTTTAAAAAATCACGCGTGGAGCACAGATTATGAAACAATTTCCAGCACATTGAGAATAGCTTCGATAGACATCACTTTTAAATAACGCGAAAAAGTATAAATCTGTAAACAAATTGAAAAAAAAAATCACGCTTGGAGCATTAATTGTGCAACAATTTCCAGCACATCGAAAATAGTCTCGATAGACATCGCCTTTAAATAAAGCGAAATATTATAAATCCGTAAACAAATTTAAAAAAATCACGCGTGGAGCACAGATTATGAAACAATTTCCAGCACATTGAGAATAGCCTCTATAGACATCGCCTTTAAATAACGGGAAATAGTATTATATATCCGTAAAAAAATTTAAAAATATCACGCGTGGAGCACAGATTATGAAACAATTTCCAGCACTTTGAGAATAGCCTCGATAGATATCACCTTTAAATAACGCGAAATAGTATAAATGCGTAAACAATTTTAAAAAAAATCAAGCGTGGAGCACAGATTATGAAAAAATTTACAGCACATTGAGAATAGCCTCGATAGACATCGCCTTTAAATAACGCGAAATCTTATAAATTTGTAAATAAATTTAAAAAAATCACGCGTGGAGCACAGATTATGAAACAATTTCCAGCACATTGAGAATAGCTTCGATAGACATCACTTTTAAATAACGCGAAAAAGTATAAATCTGTAAACAAATTGAAAAAAAAAATCACGCTTGGAGCATTAATTGTGCAACAATTTCCAGCACATCGAAAATAGTCTCGATAGACATCGCCTTTAAATAAAGCGAAATATTATAAATCCGTAAACAAATTTAAAAAAATCACGCGTGGAGCACAGATTATGAAACAATTTCCAGCACATTGAGAATAACCTCGATAGACATCACATTTAAATAACGCGAAATAGTATAAATGCGTAAACAAATTCAAAAAAATCACGCGTGGAGCATAGATTATGAAACAATTTCCAGAACATTGAGAATAGCCTCGATAGACATCGCCTTTAAATAACGCGAAATCTTATAAATTTGTAAATAAATTTAAAAAAATCACGCGTGAAGCACAGATTATGAAACAATTTCCAGCACATTGAGAATAGTGTCGATAGACATCGCCTTTAAATACGCAAAATAGTATAAATCCGTAAACAAATTCAAAAAAATCACGCGTGGAGCACAGATTATGAAACAATTTCCAGCACATTGAGAATAGCCTCGATAGGCATCCCCTTTAAATAACGCGAAATAGTATAAATATGTAAACAAATTGAAAAAAAAATCAAGATTGGAGCATAGATTGTGAAACAATTTCCAGCACATTGAAAATAGTCTCGATAGACATCGCCTTTTAATAACGCGAAATATTATAAATCCGTAAACAAATTTTAAAAAATCACGCGTGGAGCACAGATTATGAAACAATTTCCAGAACATTGAGAATAGCCCCCATAGACATCACCTTTAAATAACGCGAAATAGTATAAATATGTAAACAATTTGAAAAAAAAAACAAAAAAAATCACGCTTGGGGTATAAATTGTGAAACAATTTCCAGCACATTGAAAATAGTCTCGATAGATATCGCCCTTAAATAACACGAAATAGTATAAATCCGTAAAAAAAATAAAAAAAATCACGCGTGGAGCACAGATTATGAAACAATTTCCAGCACATTGAGAATAGCCTGATAGACATCGCCTTTAAATAACGCGAAATAGTATAAATATGTAAACAATTTCAAAAAAAAAACAAAAATATCACGCTTGGGGTATAAATTGTGAAACAATTTCCAGCACATTGAAGATAGTCTCGATAGATATCGCCCTTAAATAACACGAAATAGTATAAATCCGTAAAAAAAATAAAAAAAAAATCACGCGTGGAGCACAGATTATGAAACAATTTCCAGCACATTGAGAATAGCCTCTGTAGACATCACCTTTAAATAACGCGAAATAGTATAAATATGTAAACAAATTGAAAAAAAATTCAAGCTTGGAGCATAGATTGTTAAACAATTTCCAACACATTGAAAATAGTCTCGATAGACATCGCCTTTAAATAAAGCGAAATATTATAAATCCGTAAACAAATTTAAAAAAATCACGCGTGGACCACAGATTATGAAACAATTTCCAGCACATTGAGAATAGCCTCGATAGACATCACCTTTAAATAACGCGAAATAGTATAAATGCGTAAACAAATTCAAAAAAATCACACGTGGAGCACAGATTATGAAACAATTTCCAGCACATTGAGAATAGCCTCGATAGACATCACCTTTAAATAACGCGAAATAGTATAAATGCGTAAACAAATTCAAAAAAATCACACGTGGAGCACAGATTATGAAACAATTTCCAGCACATTGAGAATAGCCTCGATAGACATCGCCTTTAAATAACGCGAAATAGTATAAATATGTAAACAATTTGAAAAAAAAAACAAAAAAATCACGCTTGGGGTATAAATTGTGAAACAATTTCCAGCACATTGAAGATAGTCTCGATAGATATCGCCCTTAAATAACACGAAATAGTATAAATCCGTAAAAAAAATAAAAAAAAATCACGCGTGGAGCACAGATTATGAAACAATTTCCAGCACATTGAGAATAGCCTCTATAGACATCACCTTTAAATAACGCGAAATAGTATAAATATGTAAACAAATTGAAAAAAAAATCAAGCTTGGAGCATAGATTGTTAAACAATTTCCAACACATTGAAAATAGTCTCGATAGACATCGCTTTTAAATGAAGCGAAATATTATAAATCCGTAAACAAATTTAAAAAAATCACGCGTGGACCACAGATTATGAAACAATTTCCAGCACATTGAGAATAGCTTCGATAGACATCACCTTTAAATAACGCGAAATAGTATAAATGCGTAAACAAATTAAAAAAAATCACGCTTGGAGCACAGATTATGAAACAATTTCCAGCACATTGAGAATAGCCTCGATAGACATCGCCTTTAAATAACGCGAAATAGTATAAATCCGTAAACAAATTTAAAAGAAATCACGCGTGGAGCACAGATTATGAAACAATTTCCAGCACATTGAGAATAGCCTCTATAGACATCGCCTTTAAATAACGCGAAATAGTATTATATATCCGTAAACAAATTTAAAAATATCACGCGTGGAGCACAGATTATGAAACAATTTCCAGCACATTGAGAATAGCCTCGATAGACATCACCTTTAAATGACGCGAAATAGTATAAATGCGTAAACAAATTCAAAAAAATCACACGTGGAGCACAGATTATGAAACAATTTCCAGCACATTGAGAATAGCCTCGATAGACATCGCCTTTAAATAACGCGAAATAGTATAAATATGTAAACAATTTCAAAAAAATAACAAAAAAATCACGCTTGGGGTATAAATTGTGAAACAATTTCCAACACATTGAAAATAGTCTCGATAGACATCGCCTTTAAATAAAGCGAAATATTATAAATCCGTAAACAAATTTAAAAGAAATCAGGCGTGGAGCACAGATTATGAAACAATTTCCAGCACATTGAGAATAGCTTCGATAGACATCCCCTTTAAATAACGCGAAAAATTATAAATCTGTAAACAAATTGAGAAAAAAAATCACGCTTGGAGCATAAATTGTGAAACAATTTCCAACACATTGAAAATAGTCTCGATAGACATCGCCTTTAAATAAAGCGAAATATTATAAATCCGTAAACAAATTTAAAAGAAATCAGGCGTGGAGCACAGATTATGAAACAATTTCCAGCACATTGAGAATAGCCTCTATAGACATCGCCTTTAAATAACGCGAAATAGTATTATATATCCGTAAACAAATTTAAAAATATCACGCTTGGAGCACAGATTATGAAACAATTTCATGCACATTGATAATAGCCTCGGTAGATATCACCTTTAAATAACGCGAAATAGTATAAATCCGTAAACAAATTAACAAAAAACACGCGTGGAGCACAGATTATGAAACAATTTCCAGCACATTGAGAATAGCTTCGATAGACATCGCCTTTAAATAACGCGAAATAGTATAAATCCGTAAACAAATTAAAAAAAAAAAACGCATGGAGCACAGATTATGAAACAATTTCCAGCACATTGAGAATAGATTCGATAGACATCACCTTTAAATAACGCGAAAAAGTATAAATCTGTAAAAAAATTGAGAAAAAAAATCACGCTTGGAGCATAAATTGTGAAACAATTTCCAACACATTGAAAATAGTCTCGATAGACATCGCCTTTAAATAAAGCGAAATATTATAAATCCGTAAACAAATTTAAAAGAAATCACGCGTGGAGCACAGATTATGAAACAATTTCCAGCACATTGAGAATAGCCTCTATAGACATCGCCTTTAAATAACGGGAAATAGTATTATATATCCGTAAACAAATTTAAAAATATCACGCGTGGAGCACAGATTATGAAACAATTTCCAGCACTTTGAGAATAGCCTCGATAGATATCACCTTTAAATAACGCGAAATAGTATAAATGCGTAAACAATTTAAAAAAAAATCAAGCGTGGAGCACAGATTATGAAAAAATTTACAGCACATTGAGAATAGCCTCGATAGACATCGCCTTTAAATAACGCGAAATCTTATAAATTTGTAAATAAATTTAAAAAAATCACGCGTGGAGCACAGATTATGAAACAATTTCCAGCACATTGAGAATAGTGTCGATAGACATCGCCTTTAAATACGCAAAATAGTATAAATCCGTAAACAAATTCAAAAAAATCACGCGTGGAGCACAGATTATGAAACAATTTCGAGCACATTGAGAATAGCCTCGATAGGCATCCCCTTTAAATAACGCGAAATAGTATAAATATGTAAACAAATTGAAAAAAAAATCAAGATTGGAGCATAGATTGTGAAACAATTTCCAGCACATTGAAAATAGTCTCGATAGACATCGCCTTTTAATAACGCGAAATATTATAAATCCGTAAACAAATTTTAAAAAATCACGCGTGGAGCACAGATTATGAAACAATTTCCAGAACATTGAGAATAGCCCCCATAGACATCACCTTTAAATAACGCGAAATAGTATAAATATGTAAACAATTTGAAAAAAAAAACAAAAAAAATCACGCTTGGGGTATAAATTGTGAAACAATTTCCAGCACATTGAAAATAGTCTCGATAGATATCGCCCTTAAATAACACGAAATAGTATAAATCCGTAAAAAAAATAAAAAAAATCACGCGTGGAGCACAGATTATGAAACAATTTCCAGCACATTGAGAATAGCCTGATAGACATCGCCTTTAAATAACGCGAAATAGTATAAATATGTAAACAATTTCAAAAAAAAAAAAAAAAAAATATCACGCTTGGGGTATAAATTGTGAAACAATTTCCAGCACATTGAAGATAGTCTCGATAGATATCGCCCTTAAATAACACGAAATAGTATAAATCCGTAAAAAAAATAAAAAAAAAATCACGCGTGGAGCACAGATTATGAAACAATTTCCAGCACATTGAGAATAGCCTCTGTAGACATCACCTTTAAATAACGCGAAATTGTATAAATATGTAAACAAATTGAAAAAAAATTCAAGCTTGGAGCATGGATTGTTAAACAATTTCCAACACATTGAAAATAGTCTCGATAGACATCGCCTTTAAATAAAGCGAAATATTATAAATCCGTAAACAAATTTAAAAAAATCACGCGTGGACCACAGATTATGAAACAATTTCCAGCACATTGAGAATAGCCTCGATAGACATCACCTTTAAATAACGCGAAATAGTATAAATGCGTAAACAAATTCAAAAAAATCACACGTGGAGCACAGATTATGAAACAATTTCCAGCACATTGAGAATAGCCTCGATAGACATCACCTTTAAATAACGCGAAATAGTATAAATGCGTAAACAAATTCAAAAAAATCACACGTGGAGCACAGATTATGAAACAATTTCCAGCACATTGAGAATAGCCTCGATAGACATCGCCTTTAAATAACGCGAAATAGTATAAATATGTAAACAATTTGAAAAAAAAACAAAAAAATCATGCTTGGGGTATAAATTGTGAAACAATTTCCAGCACATTGAAGATAGTCTCGATAGATATCGCCCTTAAATAACACGAAATAGTATAAATCCGTAAAAAAAATTAAAAAAAATCACGCGTGGAGCACAGATTATGAAACAATTTCCAGCACATTGAGAATAGCCTCTATAGACATCACCTTTAAATAACGCGAAATAGTATAAATATGTAAACAAATTGAAAAAAAAATCAAGCTTGGAGCATAGATTGTTAAACAATTTCCAACACATTGAAAATAGTCTCGATAGACATCGCTTTTAAATGAAGCGAAATATTATAAATCCGTAAACAAATTTAAAAAAATCACGCGTGGACCACAGATTATGAAACAATTTCCAGCACATTGAGAATAGCTTCGATACACATCACCTTTAAATAACGCGAAATAGTATAAATGCGTAAACAAATTTAAAAAAATCACGCTTGGAGCACAGATTATGAAACAATTTCCAGCACATTGAGAATAGCCTCGATAGACATCGCCTTTAAATAACGCGAAATAGTATAAATCCGTAAACAAATTTAAAAGAAATCACGCGTGGAGCACAGATTATGAAACAATTTCCAGCACATTGAGAATAGCCTCTATAGACATCGCCTTTAAATAACGCGAAATAGTATTATATATCCGTAAACAAATTTAAAAATATCACGCGTGGAGCACAGATTATGAAACAATTTCCAGCACATTGAGAATAGCCTCGATAGACATCACCTTTAAATGACGCGAAATAGTATAAATGCGTAAACAAATTCAAAAAAATCACACGTGGAGCACAGATTATGAAACAATTTCCAGCACATTGGGAATAGCCTCGATAGACATCGCCTTTAAATAACGCGAAATAGTATAAATATGTAAACAATTTGAAAAAAAAAACAAAAAAATCACGCTTGGGGTATAAATTGTGAAACAATTTCCAACACATTGAAAATAGTCTCGATAGACATCGCCTTTAAATAAAGCGAAATATTATAAATCCGTAAACAAATTTAAAAGAAATCAGGCGTGGAGCACAGATTATGAAACAATTTCCAGCACATTGAGAATAGCTTCGATAGACATCCCCTTTAAATAACGCGAAAAATTATAAATCTGTAAACAAATTGAGAAAAAAAATCACGCTTGGAGCATAAATTGTGAAACAATTTCCAACACATTGAAAATAGTCTCGATAGACATCGCCTTTAAATAAAGCGAAATATTATAAATCCGTAAACAAATTTAAAAGAAATCAGGCGTGGAGCACAGATTATGAAACAATTTCCAGCACATTGAGAATAGCCTCTATAGACATCGCCTTTAAATAACGCGAAATAGTATTATATATCCGTAAACAAATTTAAAAATATCACGCTTGGAGCACAGATTATGAAACAATTTCATGCACATTGATAATAGCCTCGGTAGATATCACCTTTAAATAACGCGAAATAGTATAAATCCGTAAACAAATTAACAAAAAACACGCGTGGAGCACAGATTATGAAACAATTTCCAGCACATTGAGAATAGCTTCGATAGACATCGCCTTTAAATAACGCGAAATAGTATAAATCCGTAAACAAATTAAAAAAAAAAAACGCGTGGAGCACAGATTATGAAACAATTTCCAGCACATTGAGAATAGATTCGATAGACATCACCTTTAAATAACGCGAAAAAGTATAAATCTGTAAAAAAATTGAGAAAAAAAATCACGCTTGGAGCATAAATTGTGAAACAATTTCCAACACATTGAAAATAGTCTCGATAGACATCGCCTTTAAATAAAGCGAAATATTATAAATCCGTAAACAAATTTAAAAGAAATCACGCGTGGAGCACAGATTATGAAACAATTTCCAGCACATTGAGAGTAGCCTCTATAGACATCGCCTTTAAATAACGGGAAATAGTATTATATATCCGTAAACAAATTTAAAAATATCACGCGTGGAGCACAGATTATGAAACAATTTCCAGCACTTTGAGAATAGCCTCGATAGATATCACCTTTAAATAACGCGAAATAGTATAAATGCGTAAACAATTTTTAAAAAAATCAAGCGTGGAGCACAGATTATGAAAAAATTTACAGCATATTGAGAATAGCCTCGATAGACATCGCCTTTAAATAACGCGAAATCTTATAAATTTGTAAATAAATTTAAAAAAATCACGCGTGGAGCACAGATTATGAAAAAATTTCCAGCACATTGAGAATAGCTTCGATAGACATCACTTTTAAATAACGCGAAAAAGTATAAATCTGTAAACAAATTGAAAAAAAAATCACGCTTGGAGCATTAATTGTGCAACAATTTCCAGCACATCGAAAATAGTCTCGATAGACATCGCCTTTAAATAAAGCGAAATATTATAAATCCGTAAACAAATTTAAAAAAATCACGCGTGGAGCACAGATTATGAAACAATTTCCAGCACATTGAGAATAACCTCGATAGACATCACATTTAAATAACGCGAAATAGTATAAATGCGTAAACAAATTCAAAAAAATCACGCGTGGAGCATAGATTATGAAACAATTTCCAGAACATTGAGAATAGCCTCGATAGACATCGCCTTTAAATAACGCGAAATCTTATAAATTTGTAAATAAATTTAAAAAAATCACGCGTGGAGCACAGATTATGAAACAATTTCCAGCACATTGAGAATAGCCTCGATAGACATCACCTTTAAATAACGCGAAATAGTATAAATGCGTAAACAAATTCAAAAAAATCACACGTGGAGCACAGATTATGAAACAATTTCCAGCACATTGAGAATAGCCTCGATAGACATCGCCTTTAAATAACGCGAAATAGTATAAATATGTAAACAATTTGAAAAAAAAAACAAAAAAATCACGCTTGGGGTATAAATTGTGAAACAATTTCCAGCACATTGAAGATAGTCTCGATAGATATCGCCCTTAAATAACACGAAATAGTATAAATCCGTAAAAAAAATAAAAAAAAATCACGCGTGGAGCACAGATTATGAAACAATTTCCAGCACATTGAGAATAGCCTCTATAGACATCACCTTTAAATAACGCGAAATAGTATAAATATGTAAACAAATTGAAAAAAAAATCAAGCTTGGAGCATAGATTGTTAAACAATTTCCAACACATTGAAAATAGTCTCGATAGACATCGCTTTTAAATGAAGCGAAATATTATAAATCCGTAAACAAATTTAAAAAAATCACGCGTGGACCACAGATTATGAAACAATTTCCAGCACATTGAGAATAGCTTCGATAGACATCACCTTTAAATAACGCGAAATAGTATAAATGCGTAAACAAATTCAAAAAAATCACACGTGGAGCACAGATTATGAAACAATTTCCAGCACATTGAGAATAGCCTCGATAGACATCACCTTTAAATAACGCGAAATAGTATAAATGCGTAAACAAATTCAAAAAAATCACACGTGGAGCACAGATTATGAAACAATTTCCAGCACATTGAGAATAGCCTCGATAGACATCGCCTTTAAATAACGCGAAATAGTATAAATATGTAAACAATTTGAAAAAAAAAACAAAAAAATCATGCTTGGGGTATAAATTGTGAAACAATTTCCAGCACATTGAAGATAGTCTCGATAGATATCGCCCTTAAATAACACGAAATAGTATAAATCCGTAAAAAAAATTAAAAAAAATCACGCGTGGAGCACAGATTATGAAACAATTTCCAGCACATTGAGAATAGCCTCTATAGACATCACCTTTAAATAACGCGAAATAGTATAAATATGTAAACAAATTGAAAAAAAAATCAAGCTTGGAGCATAGATTGTTAAACAATTTCCAACACATTGAAAATAGTCTCGATAGACATCGCTTTTAAATGAAGCGAAATATTATAAATCCGTAAACAAATTTAAAAAAATCACGCGTGGACCACAGATTATGAAACAATTTCCAGCACATTGAGAATAGCTTCGATACACATCACCTTTAAATAACGCGAAATAGTATAAATGCGTAAACAAATTTAAAAAAATCACGCTTGGAGCACAGATTATGAAACAATTTCCAGCACATTGAGAATAGCCTCGATAGACATCGCCTTTAAATAACGCGAAATAGTATAAATCCGTAAACAAATTTAAAAGAAATCACGCGTGGAGCACAGATTATGAAACAATTTCCAGCACATTGAGAATAGCCTCTATAAACATCGCCTTTAAATAACGCGAAATAGTATTATATATCCGTAAACAAATTTAAAAATATCACGCGTGGAGCACAGATTATGAAACAATTTCCAGCACATTGAGAATAGCCTCGATAGACATCACCTTTAAATGACGCGAAATAGTATAAATGCGTAAACAAATTCAAAAAAATCACACGTGGAGCACAGATTATGAAACAATTTCCAGCACATTGAGAATAGCCTCGATAGACATCGCCTTTAAATAACGCGAAATAGTATAAATATGTAAACAATTTGAAAAAAAAAACAAAAAAATCACGCTTGGGGTATAAATTGTGAAACAATTTCCAACACATTGAAAATAGTCTCGATAGACATCGCCTTTAAATAAAGCGAAATATTATAAATCCGTAAACAAATTTAAAAGAAATCAGGCGTGGAGCACAGATTATGAAACAATTTCCAGCACATTGAGAATAGCTTCGATAGACATCCCCTTTAAATAACGCGAAAAATTATAAATCTGTAAACAAATTGAGAAAAAAAATCACGCTTGGAGCATAAATTGTGAAACAATTTCCAACACATTGAAAATAGTCTCGATAGACATCGCCTTTAAATAAAGCGAAATATTATAAATCCGTAAACAAATTTAAAAGAAATCAGGCGTGGAGCACAGATTATGAAACAATTTCCAGCACTTTGAGAATAGCCTCGATAGATATCACCTTTAAATAACGCGAAATAGTATAAATGCGTAAACAATTTTTAAAAAAATCAAGCGTGGAGCACAGATTATGAAAAAATTTACAGCATATTGAGAATAGCCTCGATAGACATCGCCTTTAAATAACGCGAAATCTTATAAATTTGTAAATAAATTTAAAAAAATCACGCGTGGAGCACAGATTATGAAAAAATTTCCAGCACATTGAGAATAGCTTCGATAGACATCACTTTTAAATAACGCGAAAAAGTATAAATCTGTAAACAAATTGAAAAAAAAAATCACGCTTGGAGCATTAATTGTGCAACAATTTCCAGCACATCGAAAATAGTCTCGATAGACATCGCCTTTAAATAAAGCGAAATATTATAAATCCGTAAACAAATTTAAAAAAATCACGCGTGGAGCACAGATTATGAAACAATTTCCAGCACATTGAGAATAACCTCGATAGACATCACATTTAAATAACGCGAAATAGTATAAATGCGTAAACAAATTCAAAAAAATCACGCGTGGAGCATAGATTATGAAACAATTTCCAGAACATTGAGAATAGCCTCGATAGACATCGCCTTTAAATAACGCGAAATCTTATAAATTTGTAAATAAATTTAAAAAAATCACGCGTGGAGCACAGATTATGAAACAATTTCCAGCACATTGAGAATAGCCTCGATAGACATCACCTTTAAATAACGCGAAATAGTATAAATGCGTAAACAAATTCAAAAAAATCACACGTGGAGCACAGATTATGAAACAATTTCCAGCACATTGAGAATAGCCTCGATAGACATCGCCTTTAAATAACGCGAAATAGTATAAATATGTAAACAATTTGAAAAAAAAAACAAAAAAATCACGCTTGGGGTATAAATTGTGAAACAATTTCCAGCACATTGAAGATAGTCTCGATAGATATCGCCCTTAAATAACACGAAATAGTATAAATCCGTAAAAAAAATAAAAAAAAATCACGCGTGGAGCACAGATTATGAAACAATTTCCAGCACATTGAGAATAGCCTCTATAGACATCACCTTTAAATAACGCGAAATAGTATAAATATGTAAACAAATTGAAAAAAAAATCAAGCTTGGAGCATAGATTGTTAAACAATTTCCAACACATTGAAAATAGTCTCGATAGACATCGCTTTTAAATGAAGCGAAATATTATAAATCCGTAAACAAATTTAAAAAAATCACGCGTGGACCACAGATTATGAGACAATTTCCAGCACATTGAGAATAGCTTCGATAGACATCACCTTTAAATAACGCGAAATAGTATAAATGCGTAAACAAATTAAAAAAAATCACGCTTGGAGCACAGATTATGAAACAATTTCCAGCACATTGAGAATAGCCTCGATAGACATCGCCTTTAAATAACGCGAAATAGTATAAATCCGTAAACAAATTTAAAAGAAATCACGCGTGGAGCACAGATTATGAAACAATTTCCAGCACATTGAGAATAGCCTCTATAGACATCGCCTTTAAATAACGCGAAATAGTATTATATATCCGTAAACAAATTTAAAAATATCACGCGTGGAGCACAGATTATGAAACAATTTCCAGCACATTGAGAATAGCCTCGATAGACATCACCTTTAAATGACGCGAAATAGTATAAATGCTTCAACAAATTCAAAAAAATCACACGTGGAGCACAGATTATGAAACAATTTCCAGCACATTGAGAATAGCCTCGATAGACATCGCCTTTAAATAACGCGAAATAGTATAAATATGTAAACAATTTGAAAAAAAAAAACAAAAAAATCACGCTTGGGGTATAAATTGTGAAACAATTTCCAACACATTGAAAATAGTCTCGATAGACATCGCCTTTAAATAAAGCGAAATATTATAAATCCGTAAACAAATTTAAAAGAAATCAGGCGTGGAGCACAGATTATGAAACAATTTCCAGCACATTGAGAATAGCTTCGATAGACATCCCCTTTAAATAACGCGAAAAATTATAAATCTGTAAACAAATTGAGAAAAAAAATCACGCTTGGAGCATAAATTGTGAAAGAATTTCCAACACATTGAAAATAGTCTCGATAGACATCGCCTTTAAATAAAGCGAAATATTATAAATCCGTAAACAAATTTAAAAGAAATCAGGCGTGGAGCACAGATTATGAAACAATTTCCAGCACATTGAGAATAGCCTCTATAGACATCGCCTTTAAATAACGCGAAATAGTATTATATATCCGTAAACAAATTTAAAAATATCACGCTTGGAGCACAGATTATGAAACAATTTCATGCACATTGATAATAGCCTCGGTAGATATCACCTTTAAATAACGCGAAATAGTATAAATCCGTAAACAAATTAACAAAAAACACGCGTGGAGCACAGATTATGAAACAATTTCCAGCACATTGAGAATAGCTTCGATAGACATCGCCTTTAAATAACGCGAAATAGTATAAATCCGTAAACAAATTAAAAAAAAAAAAACGCGTGGAGCACAGATTATGAAACAATTTCCAGCACATTGAGAATAGATTCGATAGACATCACCTTTAAATAACGCGAAAAATTATAAATCTGTAAAAAAATTGAGAAAAAAAATCACGCTTGGAGCATAAATTGTGAAACAATTTCCAACACATTGAAAATAGTCTCGATAGACATCGCCTTTAAATAAAGCGAAATATTATAAATCCGTAAACAAATTTAAAAGAAATCACGCGTGGAGCACAGATTATGAAACAATTTCCAGCACATTGAGAATAGCCTCTATAGACATCGCCTTTAAATAACGGGAAATAGTATTATATATCCGTAAACAAATTTAAAAATATCACGCGTGGAGCACAGATTATGAAACAATTTCCAGCACTTTGAGAATAGCCTCGATAGATATCACCTTTAAATAACGCGAAATAGTATAAATGCGTAAACAATTTAAAAAAAAATCACGCGTGGAGCACAGATTATGAAACAATTTCCAGCACATTGAGAATAGTGTCGATAGACATCGCCTTTAAATACGCAAAATAGTATAAATCCGTAAACAAATTCAAAAAAATCACGCGTGGAGCACAGATTATGAAACAATTTCCAGCACATTGAGAATAGCCTCGATAGGCATCCCCTTTAAATAACGCGAAATAGTATAAATATGTAAACAAATTGAAAAAAAAAATCAAGATTGGAGCATAGATTGTGAAACAATTTCCAGCACATTGAAAATAGTCTCGATAGACATCGCCTTTTAATAACGCGAAATATTATAAATCCGTAAACAAATTTTAAAAAATCACGCGTGGAGCACAGATTATGAAACAATTTCCAGAACATTGAGAATAGCCCCCATAGACATCACCTTTAAATAACGCGAAATAGTATAAATATGTAAACAATTTGAAAAAAAAAACAAAAAAAATCACGCTTGGGGTATAAATTGTGAAACAATTTCCAGCACATTGAAAATAGTCTCGATAGATATCGCCCTTAAATAACACGAAATAGTATAAATCCGTAAAAAAAATAAAAAAAATCACGCGTGGAGCACAGATTATGAAACAATTTCCAGCACATTGAGAATAGCCTCGATAGACATCACCTTTAAATAACGCGAAATAGTATAAATGCGTAAACAAATTCAAAAAAATCACACGTGGAGCACAGATTATGAAACAATTTCCAGAACATTGAGAATAGCCTCGATAGACATCGCCTTTAAATAACGCGAAATCTTATAAATTTGTAAATAAATTTAAAAAAATCACGCGTGGAGCACAGATTATGAAACAATTTCCAGCACATTGAGAATAGCCTCGATAGACATCACCTTTAAATAACGCGAAATAGTATAAATGCGTAAACAAATTCAAAAAAATCACGCGTGGAGCATAGATTATGAAACAATTTCCAGAACATTGAGAATAGCCTCGATAGACATCGCCTTTAAATAACGCGAAATCTTATAAATTTGTAAATAAATTTAAAAAAATCACGCGTGGAGCACAGATTATGAAACAATTTCCAGCACATTGAGAATAGCCTCGATAGACATCACCTTTAAATAACGCGAAATAGTATAAATGCGTAAACAAATTCAAAAAAATCACACGTGGAGCACAGATTATGAAACAATTTCCAGCACATTGAGAATAGCCTCGATAGACATCGCCTTTAAATAACGCGAAATAGTATAAATATGTAAACAATTTGAAAAAAAAAACAAAAAAATCACGCTTGGGGTATAAATTGTGAAACAATTTCCAGCACATTGAAGATAGTCTCGATAGATATCGCCCTTAAATAACACGAAATAGTATAAATCCGTAAAAAAAATAAAAAAAAATCACGCGTGGAGCACAGATTATGAAACAATTTCCAGCACATTGAGAATAGCCTCTATAGACATCACCTTTAAATAACGCGAAATAGTATAAATATGTAAACAAATTGAAAAAAAAATCAAGCTTGGAGCATAGATTGTTAAACAATTTCCAACACATTGAAAATAGTCTCGATAGACATCGCTTTTAAATGAAGCGAAATATTATAAATCCGTAAACAAATTTAAAAAAAATCACGCGTGGACCACAGATTATGAAACAATTTCCAGCACATTGAGAATAGCTTCGATAGACATCACCTTTAAATAACGCGAAATAGTATAAATGCGTAAACAAATTCAAAAAAATCACGCGTGGAGCATAGATTATGAAACAATTTCCAGAACATTGAGAATAGCCTCGATAGACATCGCCTTTAAATAACGCGAAATAGTATAAATCCGTAAACAAATTTAAAAGAAATCACGCGTGGAGCACAGATTATGAAACAATTTCCAGCACATTGAGAATAGCCTCGATAGACATCACCTTTAAATAACGCGAAATAGTATAAATGCGTAAACAAATTCAAAAAAATCACACGTGGAGCACAGATTATGAAACAATTTCCAGCACATTGAGAATAGCCTCGATAGACATCGCCTTTAAATAACGCGAAATAGTATAAATATGTAAACAATTTGAAAAAAAAAACAAAAAAAATCACGCTTGGGGTATAAATTGTGAAACAATTTCCAGCACATCGAAAATAGTCTCGATAGACATCGCCTTTAAATAAAGCGAAATATTATAAATCCGTAAACAAATTTAAAAAAATCACGCGTGGAGCACAGATTATGAAACAATTTCCAGCACATTGAGAATAACCTCGATAGACATCACATTTAAATAACGCGAAATAGTATAAATGCGTAAACAAATTCAAAAAAATCACGCGTGGAGCATAGATTATGAAACAATTTCCAGAACATTGAGAATAGCCTCGATAGACATCGCCTTTAAATAACGCGAAATCTTATAAATTTGTAAATAAATTTAAAAAAATCACGCGTGGAGCACAGATTATGAAACAATTTCCAGCACATTGAGAATAGCCTCGATAGACATCACCTTTAAATAACGCGAAATAGTATAAATGCGTAAACAAATTCAAAAAAATCACACGTGGAGCACAGATTATGAAACAATTTCCAGCACATTGAGAATAGCCTCGATAGACATCGCCTTTAAATAACGCGAAATAGTATAAATATGTAAACAATTTGAAAAAAAAAACAAAAAAATCACGCTTGGGGTATAAATTGTGAAACAATTTCCAGCACATTGAAGATAGTCTCGATAGATATCGCCCTTAAATAACACGAAATAGTATAAATCCGTAAAAAAAATAAAAAAAAATCACGCGTGGAGCACAGATTATGAAACAATTTCCAGCACATTGAGAATAGCCTCTATAGACATCACCTTTAAATAACGCGAAATAGTATAAATATGTAAACAAATTGAAAAAAAAATCAAGCTTGGAGCATAGATTGTTAAACAATTTCCAACACATTGAAAATAGTCTCGATAGACATCGCTTTTAAATGAAGCGAAATATTATAAATCCGTAAACAAATTTAAAAAAATCACGCGTGGACCACAGATTATGAAACAATTTCCAGCACATTGAGAATAGCTTCGATAGACATCACCTTTAAATAACGCGAAATAGTATAAATGCGTAAACAAATTTAAAAAAATCACGCTTGGAGCACAGATTATGAAACAATTTCCAGCACATTGAGAATAGCCTCGATAGACATCGCCTTTAAATAACGCGAAATAGTATAAATCCGTAAACAAATTTAAAAGAAATCACGCGTGGAGCACAGATTATGAAACAATTTCCAGCACATTGAGAATAGCCTCTATAGACATCGCCTTTAAATAACGCGAAATAGTATTATATATCCGTAAACAAATTTAAAAATATCACGCGTGGAGCACAGATTATGAAACAATTTCCAGCACATTGAGAATAGCCTCGATAGACATCACCTTTAAATGACGCGAAATAGTATAAATGCGTAAACAAATTCAAAAAAATCACACGTGGAGCACAGATTATGAAACAATTTCCAGCACATTGAGAATAGCCTCGATAGACATCGCCTTTAAATAACGCGAAATAGTATAAATATGTAAACAATTTGAAAAAAAAAAAACAAAAAAATCACGCTTGGGGTATAAATTGTGAAACAATTTCCAACACATTGAAAATAGTCTCGATAGACATCGCCTTTAAATAAAGCGAAATATTATAAATCCGTAAACAAATTTAAAAGAAATCAGGCGTGGAGCACAGATTATGAAACAATTTCCAGCACATTGAGAATAGCTTCGATAGACATCCCCTTTAAATAACGCGAAAAATTATAAATCTGTAAACAAATTGAGAAAAAAAATCACGCTTGGAGCATAAATTGTGAAACAATTTCCAACACATTGAAAATAGTCTCGATAGACATCGCCTTTAAATAAAGCGAAATATTATAAATCCGTAAACAAATTTAAAAGAAATCAGGCGTGGAGCACAGATTATGAAACAATTTCCAGCACATTGAGAATAGCCTCTATAGACATCGCCTTTAAATAACGCGAAATAGTATTATATATCCGTAAACAAATTTAAAAATATCACGCTTGGAGCACAGATTATGAAACAATTTCATGCACATTGATAATAGCCTCGGTAGATATCACCTTTAAATAACGCGAAATAGTATAAATCCGTAAACAAATTAACAAAAAACACGCGTGGAGCACAGATTATGAAACAATTTCCAGCACATTGAGAATAGCTTCGATAGACATCGCCTTTAAATAACGCGAAATAGTATAAATCCGTAAACAAATTAAAAAAAAAAAACGCGTGGAGCACAGATTATGAAACAATTTCCAGCACATTGAGAATAGATTCGATAGACATCACCTTTAAATAACGCGAAAAATTATAAATCTGTAAAAAAATTGAGAAAAAAAATCACGCTTGGAGCATAAATTGTGAAACAATTTCCAACACATTGAAAATAGTCTCGATAGACATCGCCTTTAAATAAAGCGAAATATTATAAATCCGTAAACAAATTTAAAAGAAATCACGCGTGGAGCACAGATTATGAAACAATTTCCAGCACATTGAGAATAGCCTCTATAGACATCGCCTTTAAATAACGGGAAATAGTATTATATATCCGTAAACAAATTTAAAAATATCACGCGTGGAGCACAGATTATGAAACAATTTCCAGCACTTTGAGAATAGCCTCGATAGATATCACCTTTAAATAACGCGAAATAGTATAAATGCGTAAACAATTTAAAAAAAAATCACGCGTGGAGCACAGATTATGAAACAATTTCCAGCACTTTGAGAATAGTGTCGATAGACATCGCCTTTAAATACGCAAAATAGTATAAATCCGTAAACAAATTCAAAAAAATCACGCGTGGAGCACAGATTATGAAACAATTTCCAGCACATTGAGAATAGCCTCGATAGGCATCCCCTTTAAATAACGCGAAATAGTATAAATATGTAAACAAATTGAAAAAAAAATCAAGATTGGAGCATAGATTGTGAAACAATTTCCAGCACATTGAAAATAGTCTCGATAGACATCGCCTTTTAATAACGCGAAATATTATAAATCCGTAAACAAATTTTAAAAAATCACGCGTGGAGCACAGATTATGAAACAATTTCCAGAACATTGAGAATAGCCCCCATAGACATCACCTTTAAATAACGCGAAATAGTATAAATATGTAAACAATTTGAAAAAAAAAACAAAAAAAATCACGCTTGGGGTATAAATTGTGAAACAATTTCCAGCACATTGAAAATAGTCTCGATAGATATCGCCCTTAAATAACACGAAATAGTATAAATCCGTAAAAAAAATAAAAAAAATCACGCGTGGAGCACAGATTATGAAACAATTTCCAGCACATTGAGAATAGCCCCCATAGACATCACCTTTAAATAACGCGAAATAGTATAAATATGTAAACAATTTCAAAAAACAAAAACAAAAATATCACGCTTGGGGTATAAATTGTGAAACAATTTCCAGCACATTGAAGATAGTCTCGATAGATATCGCCCTTAAATAACACGAAATAGTATAAATCCGTAAAAAAAATAAAAAAAAAATCACGCGTGGAGCAAAGATTATGAAACAATTTCCAGCACATTGAGAATAGCCTCTGTAGACATCACCTTTAAATAACGCGAAATAGTATAAATATGTAAACAAATTGAAAAAAAATTCAAGCTTGGAGCATAGATTGTTAAACAATTTCCAACACATTGAAAATAGTCTCGATAGACATCGCCTTTAAATAAAGCGAAATATTATAAATCCGTAAACAAATTTAAAAAAATCACGCGTGGACCACAGATTATGAAACAATTTCCAGCACATTGAGAATAGCCTCGATAGACATCACCTTTAAATAACGCGAAATAGTATAAATGCGTAAACAAATTCAAAAAAATCACACGTGGAGCACAGATTATGAAACAATTTCCAGCACATATAGAATAGCCTCGATAGACATCACCTTTAAATAACGCGAAATAGTATAAATGCGTAAACAAATTCAAAAAAATCACACGTGGAGCACAGATTATGAAACAATTTCCAGCACATTGAGAATAGCCTCGATAGACATCGCCTTTAAATAACGCGAAATAGTATAAATATGTAAACAATTTGAAAAAAAAAACAAAAAAATCACGCTTGGGGTATAAATTGTGAAACAATTTCCAGCACATTGAAGATAGTCTCGATAGATATCGCCCTTAAATAACACGAAATAGTATAAATCCGTAAAAAAAATTAAAAAAAATCACGCGTGGAGCACAGATTATGAAACAATTTCCAGCACATTGAGAATAGCCTCTATAGACATCACCTTTAAATAACGCGAAATAGTATAAATATGTAAACAAATTGAAAAAAAAATCAAGCTTGGAGCATAGATTGTTAAACAATTTCCAACACATTGAAAATAGTCTCGATAGACATCGCTTTTAAATGAAGCGAAATATTATAAATCCGTAAACAAATTTAAAAAAATCACGCGTGGACCACAGATTATGAAACAATTTCCAGCACATTGAGAATAGCTTCGATAGACATCACCTTTAAATAACGCGAAATAGTATAAATGCGTAAACAAATTTAAAAAAATCACGCTTGGAGCACAGATTATGAAACAATTTCCAGCACATTGAGAATAGCCTCGATAGACATTGCCTTTAAATAACGCGAAATAGTATAAATCCGTAAACAAATTTAAAAGAAATCACGCGTGGAGCACAGATTATGAAACAATTTCCAGCACATTGAGAATAGCCTCTATAGACATCGCCTTTAAATAACGCGAAATAGTATTATATATCCGTAAACAAATTTAAAAATATCACGCGTGGAGCACAGATTATGAAACAATTTCCAGCACATTGAGAATAGCCTCTATAGACATCACCTTTAAATAACGCGAAATAGTATAAATATGTAAACAAATTGAAAAAAAAATCAAGCTTGGAGCATAGATTGTTAAACAATTTCCAACACATTGAAAATAGTCTCGATAGACATCGCTTTTAAATGAAGCGAAATATTATAAATCCGTAAACAAATTTAAAAAAAATCACGCGTGGACGACAGATTATGAAACAATTTCCAGCACATTGAGAATAGCTTCGATAGACATCACCTTTAAATAACGCGAAATAGTATAAATGCGTAAACAAATTCAAAAAAATCACGCGTGGAGCATAGATTATGAAACAATTTCCAGAACATTGAGAATAGCCTCGATAGACATCGCCTTTAAATAACGCGAAATAGTATAAATCCGTAAACAAATTTAAAAGAAATCACGCGTGGAGCACAGATTATGAAACAATTTCCAGCACATTGAGAATAGCCTCGATAGACATCACCTTTAAATAACGCGAAATAGTATAAATGCGTAAACAAATTCAAAAAAATCACACGTGGAGCACAGATTATGAAACAATTTCCAGCACATTGAGAATAGCCTCGATAGACATCGCCTTTAAATAACGCGAAATAGTATAAATATGTAAACAATTTGAAAAAAAAAACAAAAAAAATCACGCTTGGGGTATAAATTGTGAAACAATTTCCAGCACATCGAAAATAGTCTCGATAGACATCGCCTTTAAATAAAGCGAAATATTATAAATCCGTAAACAAATTTAAAAAAATCACGCGTGGAGCACAGATTATGAAACAATTTCCAGCACATTGAGAATAACCTCGATAGACATCACATTTAAATAACGCGAAATAGTATAAATGCGTAAACAAATTCAAAAAAATCACGCGTGGAGCATAGATTATGAAACAATTTCCAGAACATTGAGAATAGCCTCGATAGACATCGCCTTTAAATAACGCGAAATCTTATAAATTTGTAAATAAATTTAAAAAAATCACGCGTGGAGCACAGATTATGAAACAATTTCCAGCACATTGAGAATAGCCTCGATAGACATCACCTTTAAATAACGCGAAATAGTATAAATGCGTAAACAAATTCAAAAAAATCACACGTGGAGCACAGATTATGAAACAATTTCCAGCACATTGAGAATAGCCTCGATAGACATCGCCTTTAAATAACGCGAAATAGTATAAATATGTAAACAATTTGAAAAAAAAAACAAAAAAATCACGCTTGGGGTATAAATTGTGAAACAATTTCCAGCACATTGAAGATAGTCTCGATAGATATCGCCCTTAAATAACACGAAATAGTATAAATCCGTAAAAAAAATAAAAAAAAATCACGCGTGGAGCACAGATTATGAAACAATTTCCAGCACATTGAGAATAGCCTCTATAGACATCACCTTTAAATAACGCGAAATAGTATAAATATGTAAACAAATTGAAAAAAAAATCAAGCTTGGAGCATAGATTGTTAAACAATTTCCAACACATTGAAAATAGTCTCGATAGACATCACCTTTAAATAACGCGAAATAGTATAAATGCGTAAACAAATTTAAAAAAATCACGCTTGGAGCACAGATTATGAAACAATTTCCAGCACATTGAGAATAGCCTCGATAGACATCGCCTTTAAATAACGCGAAATAGTATAAATCCGTAAACAAATTTAAAAGAAATCACGCGTGGAGCACAGATTATGAAACAATTTCCAGCACATTGAGAATAGCCTCTATAGACATCGCCTTTAAATAACGCGAAATAGTATTATATATCCGTAAACAAATTTAAAAATATCACGCGTGGAGCACAGATTATGAAACAATTTCCAGCACATTGAGAATAGCCTCGATAGACATCACCTTTAAATGACGCGAAATAGTATAAATGCGTAAACAAATTCAAAAAAATCACACGTGGAGCACAGATTATGAAACAATTTCCAGCACATTGAGAATAGCCTCGATAGACATCGCCTTTAAATAACGCGAAATAGTATAAATATGTAAACAATTTGAAAAAAAAAAAACAAAAAAATCACGCTTGGGGTATAAATTGTGAAACAATTTCCAACACATTGAAAATAGTCTCGATAGACATCGCCTTTAAATAAAGCGAAATATTATAAATCCGTAAACAAATTTAAAAGAAATCAGGCGTGGAGCACAGATTATGAAACAATTTCCAGCACATTGAGAATAGCTTCGATAGACATCCCCTTTAAATAACGCGAAAAATTATAAATCTGTAAACAAATTGAGAAAAAAAATCACGCTTGGAGCATAAATTGTGAAACAATTTCCAACACATTTAAAATAGTCTCGATAGACATCGCCTTTAAATAAAGCGAAATATTATAAATCCGTAAACAAATTTAAAAGAAATCAGGCGTGGAGCACAGATTATGAAACAATTTCCAGCACATTGAGAATAGCCTCTATAGACATCGCCTTTAAATAACGCGAAATAGTATTATATATCCGTAAACAAATTTAAAAATATCACGCTTGGAGCACAGATTATGAAACAATTTCATGCACATTGATAATAGCCTCGGTAGATATCACCTTTAAATAACGCGAAATAGTATAAATCCGTAAACAAATTAACAAAAAACACGCGTGGAGCACAGATTATGAAACAATTTCCAGCACATTGAGAATAGCTTCGATAGACATCGCCTTTAAATAACGCGAAATAGTATAAATCCGTAAACAAATTAAAAAAAAAAAAACGCGTGGAGCACAGATTATGAAACAATTTCCAGCACATTGAGAATAGATTCGATAGACATCACCTTTAAATAACGCGAAAAATTATAAATCTGTAAAAAAATTGAGAAAAAAAATCACGCTTGGAGCATAAATTGTGAAACAATTTCCAACACATTGAAAATAGTCTCGATAGACATCGCCTTTAAATAAAGCGAAATATTATAAATCCGTAAACAAATTTAAAAGAAATCACGCGTGGAGCACAGATTATGAAACAATTTCCAGCACATTGAGAATAGCCTCTATAGACATCGCCTTTAAATAACGGGAAATAGTATTATATATCCGTAAACAAATTTAAAAATATCACGCGTGGAGCACAGATTATGAAACAATTTCCAGCACATTGAGAATAGTGTCGATAGACATCGCCTTTAAATACGCAAAATAGTATAAATCCGTAAACAAATTCAAAAAAATCACGCGTGGAGCACAGATTATGAAACAATTTCCAGCACATTGAGAATAGCCTCTATAGACATCGCCTTTAAATAACGCGAAATAGTATAAATCCGTAAACAATTTAAAAAAAAATCACGCGTGGAGCACAGATTATGAAACAATTTCCAGCACTTTGAGAATAGTGTCGATAGACATCGCCTTTAAATACGCAAAATAGTATAAATCCGTAAACAAATTCAAAAAAATCACGCGTGGAGCACAGATTATGAAACAATTTCCAGCACATTGAGAATAGCCTCGATAGGCATCCCCTTTAAATAACGCGAAATAGTATAAATATGTAAACAAATTGAAAAAAAAATCAAGATTGGAGCATAGATTGTGAAACAATTTCCAGCACATTGAAAATAGTCTCGATAGATATCGCCCTTAAATAACACGAAATAGTATAAATCCGTAAAAAAAATTAAAAAAAATCACGCGTGGAGCACAGATTATGAAACAATTTCCAGCACATTGAGAATAGCCTCTATAGACATCACCTTTAAATAACGCGAAATAGTATAAATATGTAAACAAATTGAAAAAAAAATCAAGCTTGGAGCATAGATTGTTAAACAATTTCCAACACATTGAAAATAGTCTCGATAGACATCGCTTTTAAATGAAGCGAAATATTATAAATCCGTAAACAAATTTAAAAAAATCACGCGTGGACCACAGATTATGAAACAATTTCCAGCACATTGAGAATAGCTTCGATAGACATCACCTTTAAATAACGCGAAATAGTATAAATGCGTAAACAAATTAAAAAAAATCACGCTTGGAGCACAGATTATGAAACAATTTCCAGCACATTGAGAATAGCCTCGATAGACATCGCCTTTAAATAACGCGAAATAGTATAAATCCGTAAACAAATTTAAAAGAAATCACGGGTGGAGCACAGATTATGACACAATTTCCAGCACATTGAGAATAGCCTCTATAGACATCGCCTTTAAATAACGCGAAATAGTATTATATATCCGTAAACAAATTTAAAAATATCACGCGTGGAGCACAGATTATGAAACAATTTCCAGCACATTGAGAATAGCCTCGATAGACATCACCTTTAAATGACGCGAAATAGTATAAATGCGTAAACAAATTAAAAAAAATCACGCGTGGAGCATAGATTATGAAACAATTTCCAGCACATTGAGAATAGTGTCGATAGACATCGCCTTTAAATACGCAAAATAGTATAAATCCGTAAACAAATTCAAAAAAATCACGCGTGGAGCATAGATTATGAAACAATTTCCAGCACATTGAGAATAGCCTCGATAGGCATCCCCTTTAAATAACGCGAAATAGTATAAATATGTAAACAAATTGAAAAAAAAATCAAGATTGGAGCATAGATTGTGAAACAATTTCCAGCACATTGAAAATAGTCTCGATAGACATCCCCTTCAAATAACGCGGAATATTATAAATCCGAAAACAAATTCAAGAAAATCACGCGTGGAGCACAGATTATGAAACAATTTCCAGCACATTGAGAATAGCCTCGATAGACATCGACTTTAAATAACGCGAAATATTATAAATCCGTAAACAAATTTTAAAAAATCACGCGTGGAGCACAGATTATGAAACAATTTCCAGAACATTGAGAATAGCCCCCATAGACATCACCTTTAAATAACGCGAAATAGTATAAATATGTAAACAATTTGAAAAAAAAAAACAAAAAAAATCACGCTTGGGGTATAAATTGTGAAACAATTTCCAGCACATTGAAAATAGTCTCGATAGATATCGCCCTTAAATAACACGAAATAGTATAAATCCGTAAAAAAAAATTAAAAAAATCACGCGTGGAGCACAGATTATGAAACAATTTCCAGCACATTGAGAATAGCCTGATAGACATCGCCTTTAAATAACGCGAAATAGTATAAATATGTAAACAATTTGAAAAAAAAAACAAAAATATCACGCTTGGGGTATAAATTGTGAAACAATTTCCAGCACATTGAAGATAGTCTCGATAGATATCGCCCTTAAATAACACGAAATAGTATAAATCCGTAAAAAAAATAAAAAAAAAATCACGCGTGGAGCACAGATTATGAAACAATTTCCAGCACATTGAGAATAGCCTCTATAGACATCACCTTTAAATAACGCGAAATAGTATAAATCCGTAAACAAATTTAAAAGAAATCACGGGTGGAGCACAGATTATGAAACAATTTCCAGCACATTGAGAATAGCCTCTATAGACATCGCCTTTAAATAACGCGAAATAGTATTATATATCCGTAAACAAATTTAAAAATATCACGCGTGGAGCACAGATTATGAAACAATTTCCAGCACATTGAGAATAGCCTCGATAGACATCACCTTTAAATGACGCGAAATAGTATAAATGCGTAAACAAATTAAAAAAAATCACGCGTGGAGCATAGATTATGAAACAATTTCCAGCACATTGAGAATAGTGTCGATAGACATCGCCTTTAAATACGCAAAATAGTATAAATCCGTAAACAAATTCAAAAAAATCACGCGTGGAGCATAGATTATGAAACAATTTCCAGCACATTGAGAATAGCCTCGATAGGCATCCCCTTTAAATAACGCGAAATAGTATAAATATGTAAACAAATTGAAAAAAAAATCAAGATTGGAGCATAGATTGTGAAACAATTTCCAGCACATTGAAAATAGTCTCGATAGACATCCCCTTCAAATAACGCGGAATATTATAAATCCGAAAACAAATTCAAGAAAATCACGCGTGGAGCACAGATTATGAAACAATTTCCAGCACATTGAGAATAGCCTCGATAGACATCGACTTTAAATAACGCGAAATATTATAAATCCGTAAACAAATTTTAAAAAATCACGCGTGGAGCACAGATTATGAAACAATTTCCAGAACATTGAGAATAGCCCCCATAGACATCACCTTTAAATAACGCGAAATAGTATAAATATGTAAACAATTTGAAAAAAAAAACAAAAAAAATCACGCTTGGGGTATAAATTGTGAAACAATTTCCAGCACATTGAAAATAGTCTCGATAGATATCGCCCTTAAATAACACGAAATAGTATAAATCCGTAAAAAAAAATTAAAAAAATCACGCGTGGAGCACAGATTATGAAACAATTTCCAGCACATTGAGAATAGCCTGATAGACATCGCCTTTAAATAACGCGAAATAGTATAAATATGTAAACAATTTGAAAAAAAAACAAAAATATCACGCTTGGGGTATAAATTGTGAAACAATTTCCAGCACATTGAAGATAGTCTCGATAGATATCGCCCTTAAATAACACGAAATAGTATAAATCCGTAAAAAAAATAAAAAAAAAATCACGCGTGGAGCACAGATTATGAAACAATTTCCAGCACATTGAGAATAGCCTCTATAGACATCACCTTTAAATAACGCGAAATAGTATAAATATGTAAACAAATTGAAAAAAAATTCAAGCTTGGAGCATAGATTGTTAAACAATTTCCAACACATTGAAAATAGTCTCGATAGACATCACCTTTAAATAACGCGAAATAGTATAAATGCGTAAACAAATTCAAAAAAATCACGCTTGGAGCACAGATTATGAAACAATTTCCAGCACATTGAGAATAGCCTCGATAGACATCGCCTTTAAATAACGCGAAATAGTATAAATCCGTAAACAAATTTAGAAGAAATCACGCGTGAAGCACAGATTATGAAACAATTTCCAGCACATTGAGAATAGCCTCTATAGACATCGCCTTTAAATAACGCGAAATATTATATATCCGTAAACAAATTTAAAAATATCACGCGTGGAGCACAGATTATGAAACAATTTCCAGCACATTGAGAATAGCCTCGATAGACATCACCTTTAAATAACGCGAAATAGTATAAATGCGTAAACAAATTCAAAAAAATCACGCTTGGAGCACAGATTATGAAACAATTTCCAGCACATTGAGAATAGCCTCGATAGACATCGCCTTTAAATAACGCGAAATAGTATAATTCCGTAAACAAATTAATAAAAAACACGCGTGGAGCACAGATTATGAAACAATTTCCAGCACATTGAGAATAGCTTCGATAGACATCCCCTTTAAATAACGCGAAAAATTATAAATCTGTAAACAAATTGAGAAAAAAAATCACGCTTGGAGCATAAATTGTGAAACAATTTCCAACACATTGAAAATAGCCTCGATAGACATCGCCTTTAAATAACGCGAAATAGTATAATTCCGTAAACAAATTAAAAAAATCACGCGTGGAGCACAGATTATGAAACAATTTCCAGCACATTGAGAATAGCCTGATAGACATCGCCTTTAAATAACGCGAAATAGTATAAATATGTAAACAATTTGAAAAAAAAAAACAAAAATATCACGCTTGGGGTATAAATTGTGAAACAATTTCCAGCACATTGAAGATAGTCTCGATAGATATCGCCCTTAAATAACACGAAATAGTATAAATCCGTAAAAAAAATAAAAAAAAAATCACGCGTGGAGCACAGATTATGAAACAATTTCCAGCACATTGAGAATAGCCTCTATAGACATCACCTTTAAATAAAGCGAAATATTATAAATCCGTAAACAAATTTAAAAAAATCACGCGTGGACCACAGATTATGAAACAATTTCCAGCACATTGAGAATAGCCTCGATAGACATCGCCTTTAAATAACGCGAAATTGTATAAATGCGTAAACAAATTCAAAAAAATCACGCTTGGAGCACAGATTATGAAACAATTTCCAGCACATTGAGAATAGCCTCGATAGACATCGCCTTTAAATAACGCGAAATAGTATAAATCCGTAAACAAATTTAGAAGAAATCACGCGTGAAGCACAGATTATGAAACAATTTCCAGCACATTGAGAATAGCCTCTATAGACATCGCCTTTAAATAACGCGAAATATTATATATCCGTAAACAAATTTAAAAATATCACGCGTGGAGCACAGATTATGAAACAATTTCCAGCACATTGAGAATAGCCTCGATAGACATCACCTTTAAATAACGCGAAATAGTATAAATGCGTAAACAAATTCAAAAAAATCACGCTTGGAGCACAGATTATGAAACAATTTCCAGCACATTGAGAATAGCCTCGATAGACATCGCCTTTAAATAACGCGAAATAGTATAATTCCGTAAACAAATTAATAAAAAACACGCGTGGAGCACAGATTATGAAACAATTTCCAGCACATTGAGAATAGCTTCGATAGACATCCCCTTTAAATAACGCGAAAAATTATAAATCTGTAAACAAATTGAGAAAAAAAATCACGCTTGGAGCATAAATTGTGAAACAATTTCCAACACATTGAAAATAGTCTCGATAGACATCGCCTTTAAATAAAGCGAAATATTATAAATCCGTAAACAAATTTAAAAGAAATCAGGCGTGGAGCACAGATTATGAAACAATTTCCAGCACATTGAGAATAGCCTCTATAGACATCGCCTTTAAATAACGCGAAATAGTATTATATATCCGTAAACAAATTTAAAAATATCACGCTTGGAGCACAGATTATGAAACAATTTCATGCACATTGATAATAGCCTCGATAGATATCACCTTTAAATAACGCGAAATAGTATAAATCCGTAAACAAATTAACAAAAATCACGCGTGGAGCACAGATTATGAAACAATTTCCAGCACATTGAGAATAGATTCGATAGACATCACATTTAAATAATGCGAAAAAGTATAAATCTGTAAAACAATTGAGAAAAAAAATCACGCTTGGAGCATAAATTTTGAAACAATTTCCAACACATTGAAAATAGTCTCGATAGACATCGCCTTTAAATAAAGCGAAATATTATAAATCCGTAAACAAATTTAAAAGAAATCACGCGTGGAGCACAGATTATGAAACAATTTCCAGCACATTGAGAATAGCCTCTATAGACATCGCCTTTAAATAACGGGAAATAGTATTATATATCCGTAAACAAATTTAAAAATATCACGCGTTGAGCACAGATTATGAAACAATTTCCAGCACATTGAGAATAGCCTCGATAGATATCACCTTTAAATAACGCGAAATAGTATAAATGCGTAAACAATTTTTAAAAAAATCAAGCGTGGAGCACAGATTATGAAAAAATTTACAGCACATTGAGAATAGCCTCGATAGACATCACTTTTAAATAACGCGAAAAAGTATAAATCTGTAAACAAATTGAAAAAAAAAATCACGCTTGGAGCATTAATAGTGCAACAATTTCCAGCACATCGAAAATAGTCTCGATAGACATCGCCTTTAAATAAAGCGAAATATTATAAATCCGTAAACAAATTTAAAAAAATCACGCGTGGAGCACAGATTATGAAACAATTTCCAGCACATTGAGAATAACCTCGATAGACATCACCTTTAAATAACGCGAAATAGTATAAATGCGTAAACAAATTCAAAAAAATCACGCGTGGAGCATAGATTATGAAACAATTTCCAGAACATTGAGAATAGTGTCGATAGACATCGCCTTTAAATACGCAAAATAGTATAAATCCGTAAAAAAATTCAAAAAAATCACGCGTGGAGCATAGATTATGAAACAATTTCCAGCACATTGAGAATAGCCTCGATAGGCATCCCCTTTAAATAACGCGAAATAGTATAAATATGTAAACAAATTGAAAAAAAAATCAAGATTGGAGCATAGATTGTGAAACAATTTCCAGCACATTGAAAATAGTCTCGATAGACATCGCCTTTAAATAACGCGAAATATTATAAATCCGTAAACAAATTTTAAAAAATCACGCGTGGAGCACAGATTATGAAACAATTTCCAGAACATTGAGAATAGCCCCCATAGACATCACCTTTAAATAACGCGAAATAGTATAAATATGTAAACAATTTGAAAAAAAAAAACAAAAAACATCACGCTTGGGGTATAAATTGTGAAACAATTTCCAGCACATTGAAAATAGTCTCGATAGATATCGCCCTTAAATAACACGAAATAGTATAAATCCGTAAAAAAAATTTAAAAAAATCACGCGTGGAGCACAGATTATGAAACAATTTCCAGCACATTGAGAATAGCCTGATAGACATCGCCTTTAAATAACGCGAAATAGTATAAATATGTAAACAATTTGAAAAAAAAAAACAAAAATATCACGCTTGGGGTATAAATTGTGAAACAATTTCCAGCACATTGAAGATAGTCTCGATAGATATCGCCCTTAAATAACACGAAATAGTATAAATCCGTAAAAAAAATAAAAAAAAAATCACGCGTGGAGCACAGATTATGAGACAATTTCCAGCACATTGAGAATAGCCTCTATAGACATCACCTTTAAATAACGCGAAATAGTATAAATATGTAAACAAATTGAAAAAAAATTCAAGCTTGGAGCATAGATTGTTAAACAATTTCCAACACATTGAAAATAGTCTCGATAGACATCGCCTTTAAATAAAGCGAAATATTATAAATCCGTAAACAAATTTAAAAAAATCACGCGTGGACCACAGATTATGAAACAATTTCCAGCACATTGAGAATAGCCTCGATAGACATCACCTTTAAATAACGCGAAATAGTATAAATGCGTAAACAAATTAAAAAAAATCACGCTTGGAGCACAGATTATGAAACAATTTCCAGCACATTGAGAATAGCCTCGATAGACATCGCCTTTAAATAACGCGAAATAGTATAAATCCGTAAACAAATTTAGAAGAAATCACGCGTGAAGCACAGATTATGAAACAATTTCCAGCACATTGAGAATAGCCTCTATAGACATCGCCTTTAAATAACGCGAAATATTATATATCCGTAAACAAATTTAAAAATATCACGCGTGGAGCACAGATTATGAAACAATTTCCAGCACATTGAGAATAGCCTCGATAGACATCACCTTTAAATAACGCGAAATAGTATAAATGCGTAAACAAATTCAAAAAAATCACGCTTGGAGCACAGATTATGAAACAATTTCCAGCACATTGAGAATAGCTTCGATAGACATCCCCTTTAAATAACGCGAAAAATTATAAATCTGTAAACAAATTGAGAAAAAAAATCACGCTTGGAGCATAAATTGTGAAACAATTTCCAACACATTGAAAATAGTCTCGATAGACATCGCCTTTAAATAAAGCGAAATATTATAAATCCGTAAACAAATTTAAAAGAAATCAGGCGTGGAGCACAGATTATGAAACAATTTCCAGCACATTGAGAATAGCCTCTATAGACATCGCCTTTAAATAACGCGAAATAGTATTATATATCCGTAAACAAATTTAAAAATATCACGCTTGGAGCAAAGATTATGAAACAATTTCATGCACATTGATAATAGCCTCGATAGATATCACCTTTAAATAACGCGAAATAGTATAAATCCGTAAACAAATTAACAAAAATCACGCGTGGAGCACAGATTATGAAACAATTTCCAGCACATTGAGAATAGATTCGATAGACATCACCTTTAAATAACGCGAAAAAGTATAAATCTGTAAAACAATTGAGAAAAAAAATCACGCTTGGAGCATAAATTTTGAAACAATTTCCAACACATTGAAAATAGTCTCGATAGACATCGCCTTTAAATAAAGCGAAATATTATAAATCCGTAAACAAATTTAAAAGAAATCACGCGTGGAGCACAGATTATGAAACAATTTCCAGCACATTGAGAATAGCCTCTATAGACATCGCCTTTAAATAACGGGAAATAGTATTATATATCCGTAAACAAATTTAAAAATATCACGCGTGGAGCACAGATTATGAAACAATTTCCAGCACATTGAGAATAGCCTCGATAGATATCACTTTTAAATAACGCGAAAAAGTATAAATCTGTAAACAAATTCAAAAAAATCACGCGTGGAGCATAGATTATGAAACAATTTCCAGAACATTGAGAATAGCCTCGATAGACATCGCCTTTAAATAACGCGAAATCTTATAAATTTGTAAATAAATTTAAAAAAATCACGCGTGGAGCACAGATTATGAAACAATTTCCAGCACATTGAGAATAGCCTCTATAGACATCACATTTAAATAACGCGAAATAGTATAAATATGTAAACAAATTGAAAAAAAAAATCAAGCTTGGAGCATAGATTGTTAAACAAATTCCAACACATTGAAAATAGTCTCGATAGACATCGCCTTTAAATAAAGCGAAATAGTATAAATGCGTAAACAAATTCAAAAAAATCACGCTTGGAGCACAGATTATGAAACAATTTCCAGCACATTGAGAATAGCCTCGATAGACATCGCCTTTAAATAACGCGAAATAGTATAAATCCGTAAACAAATTTTAAAAAATCCCGCTTGGAGCACAGATTATGAAACAATTTCCAGCACATTGAGAATAGCCTCTATAGACATCGTCTTTAAATAACGCGAAATAGTATTATATATCCGTAAACAAATTTAAAAATATCACGCGTGGAGCACAGATTATGAAACAATTTCCAGCACATTGAGAATAGCCTCGATAGATATCACCTTTAAATAACACTAAATAGTATAAATGCGTAAACAATTTAAAAAAAAAAATCAAGCGTGGAGCACAGATTATGAAAAAAATTACAGCACATTGAGAATAGCCTCGATAGGCATCGCCTTTAAATAACGCGAAATCTTATAAATTTGTAAATAAATTTAAAAAAATCACGCGTGGAGCACAGATTATGAAACAATTTCCAGCACATTGAGAATAGCTTCGATAGACATCACCTTTAAATAACGCGAAAAAGTATAAATCTGTAAACAAATTGAGAAAAAAAATCACGCTTGGAGCATAAATTGTGAAACAATTTCCAACACATTGAAAATAGTCTCGATAGACATCGCCTTTAAACAAAGCGAAATATTATAAATCCGTAAACAAATTTAAAAGGAATCACGCGTGGAGCACAGATTATGAAACAATTTCCAGCACATTGAGAATAGCCTCTGTAGACATCGCCTTTAAATAACGCGAAATAGTATTATATATCCGTAAACAAATTTAAAAATATCACGCGTGGAGCACAGATTATGAAACAATTTCATGCACATTGAGAATAGCCTCGATAGATATCACCTTTAAATAACGCGAAATAGTATAAATGCGTAAACAATTTTTAAAAAAATCAAGCGTGGAGCACAGATTATGAAAAAATTTACAGCACATTGAGAATAGCCTCGATAGACATCACCTTTAAATAACGCGAAATCTTATAAATTTGTAAATAAATTTAAAAAAATCACACGCGGAGCACAGATTATGAAACAATTTCCAGCACATTGAGAATAGCCTCGATAGACATCGCCTTTAAATAACGCGAAATAGTATAAATATGTAAACAATTTGAAAAAAAAAAACAAAAAAAATCACGCTTGGGGTATAAATTGTGAAACAATTTCCAGCACATTGAAGATAGTCTCGATAGATATCGCCCTTAAATAACACGAAATAGTATAAATCCGTAAACAAATTTTAAAAGATCACGTGTGGAGCACAGATTATGAAACAATTTCCAGGACATTGAGAATAGCCTCGATAGACATCACCTTTAAATAACGCTAAATAGTATAAATGCGTAAACAAATTCAAAAAAATCACGCGTGGAGCACAGATTAAGAAACAATTTCCAGCACATTGAGAATAGCCTCTATAGACATCACCTTTAAATAACGCGAAATAGTATAAATCTGTAAACAAATTGAAAAAAAAAAAGAATCACGCTTGGAGAATAAATTGTGAAACAATTTCCAGCACATTGAAAATAGTCTCGATAGACACCACCTTTAAATAACTCGAAATAATATAAATCCGTAAACGAATTTTAAAAAATCACGCGTGGAGCACAGATTATGAAACAATTTCCAGCACATTGAGAATAGCCTCGATAGACATCACCTTTAAATAACGCGAAATAGTATAAATGCGTAAACAAATTCAAAAAAGTCACGCTTGGAGCACAGATTATGAAACAATTTCCAGCACCTTAAGAATAGCCTCGATAGACATCGCCTTTAAATAACGCGAAATCTTATAAATTTGTAAATAAATTTAAAAAAATCACGCGTGGAGCACAGATTATGAAACAATTTCCAGCACATTGAGAATAGCCTCGATAGACATCGCCTTTAAATAACGCGAAATAGTATAAATCTGTAAATAAATTAAAAAAAAATAACGCGTGGAGCACAGATTATGAAACAATTTCCAGCACATTGAGAATAGCCCCGATAGACATCACCTTTAAATAACGCGAAATAGTATAAATGCGTAAACAAATTTAAAAAAAATCACGCGTGGAGCACAGATTATGAAACAATTTCCAGCACATTGAGAATAGCCTCTATAGACATCACCTTTAAATAACGCGAAATAGTATAAATATGTAAACAAATTGAAAAAAAATTCAAGCTTGGAGCATAGATTGTTAAACAATTTCCAACACATTGAAAATAGTCTCGATAGACATCGCCTTTAAATAAAGCGAAATATTATAAATCCGTAAACAAATTTAAAAAAATCACGCGTGGACCACAGATTATGAAACAATTTCCAGCACATTGAGAATAGCCTCGATAGACATCACCTTTAAATAACGCGAAATAGTATAAATGCGTAAACAAATTCAAAAAAATCACGCTTGGAGCACAGATTATGAAACAATTTCCAGCACATTGAGAATAGCCTCGATAGACATCGCCTTTAAATAACGCGAAATAGTATAAATCCGTAAACAAATTTAGAAGAAATCACTCGTGGAGCACAGATTATGAAACAATTTCCAGCACATTGAGAATAGCCTCTATAGACATCGCCTTTAAATAACGCGAAATATTATATACCCGTAAACAAATTTAAAAATATCACGCGTGGAGCACAGATTATGAAACAATTTCCAGCACATTGAGAATAGCCTCGATAGACATCACCTTTAAATAACGCGAAATAGTATAAATGCGTAAACAAATTAAAAAAAATCACGCTTGGAGCACAGATTATGAAACAATTTCCAGCACATTGAGAATAGCCTCGATAGACATCGCCTTTAAATAACGCGAAATAGTATAAATCCGTAAACAAATTAATAAAAAACACGCGTGGAGCACAGATTATGAAACAATTTCCAGCACATTGAGAATAGCTTCGATAGACATCCCCTTTAAATAACGCGAAAAATTATAAATCTGTAAACAAATTGAGAAAAAAAATCACGCTTGGAGCATAAATTGTGAAACAATTTCCAACACATTGAAAATAGTCTCGATAGACATCGCCTTTAAATAAAGCGAAATATTATAAATCCGTAAACAAATTTAAAAGAAATGAGGCGTGGAGCACAGATTATGAAACAATTTCCAGCACATTGAGAATAGCCTCTATAGACATCGCCTTTAAATAACGCGAAATAGTATTATATATCCGTAAACAAATTTAAAAATATCACGCTTGGAGCACAGATTATGAAACAATTTCATGCACATTGATAATAGCCTCGATAGATATCACCTTTAAATAATGCGAAATAGTATAAATCCGTAAACAAATTAACAAAAAACACGCGTGGAGCACAGATTATGAAACAATTTCCAGCACATTGAGAATAGATTCGATAGACATCACCTTTAAATAACGCGAAAAAGTATAAATCTGTAAAAAAATTGAGAAAAAAAATCACGCTTGGAGCATAAATTTTGAAACAATTTCCAACACATTGAAAATAGTCTCGATAGACATCGCCTTAAAATAAAGCGAAATATTATAAATCCGTAAACAAATTTAAAAGAAATCACGCGTGGAGCACAGATTATGAAACAATTTCCAGCACATTGAGAATAGCCTCTATAGACATCGCCTTTAAATAACGGGAAATAGTATTATATATCCGTAAACAAATTTAAAAATATCACGCGTGGAGCTCAGATTATGAAACAATTTCATGCACATTGATAATAGCCTCGATAGATATCACCTTTAAATAATGCGAAATAGTATAAATCCGTAAACAAATTAACAAAAAACACGCGTGGAGCACAGATTATGAAACAATTTCCAGCACATTGAGAATAGATTCGATAGACATCACCTTTAAATAACGCGAAAAAGTATAAATCTGTAAAAAAATTGAGAAAAAAAATCACACTTGGAGCATAAATTTTGAAACAATTTCCAACACATTGAAAATAGTCTCGATAGACATCGCCTTAAAATAAAGCGAAATATTATAAATCCGTAAACAAATTTAAAAGAAATCACGCGTGGAGCACAGATTATGAAACAATTTCCAGCACATTGAGAATAGCCTCGATAGATATCACCTTTAAATAACGCGAAATAGTATAAATGCGTAAACAATTTTTAAAAAAATCAAGCGTGGAGCACAGATTATGAAAAAATTTACAGCACATTGAGAATAGCCTCGATAGACATCGCCTTTAAATAACGCGAAATCTTATAAATTTGTAAATAAATTTTAAAAAATCACGCGTGGAGCACAGATTATGAAACAATTTCCAGCACATTGAGAATAGCTTCGATAGACATCACTTTTAAATAACGCGAAAAAGTATAAATCTGTAAACAAATTGAAAAAAAAATCACGCTTGGAGCATTAATTGTGCAACAATTTCCAGCACATCGAAAATAGTCTCGATAGACATCGCCTTTAAATAAAGCGAAATATTATAAATCCGTAAACAAATTTTAAAAAATCACGCGTGGAGCACAGATTATGAAACAATTTCCAGCACATTGAGAATAACCTCGATAGACATCACCTTTAAATAACGCGAAATAGTATAAATGCGTAAACAAATTCAAAAAAATCACGCGTGGAGCATAGATTATGAAACAATTTCCAGAACATTGAGAATAGCCTCGATAGACATCGCCTTTAAATAACGCGAAATCTTATAAATTTGTAAATAAATTTAAAAAAATCACGCGTGGAGCACAGATTATGAAACAATTTCCAGCACATTGAGAATAGCCTCGATAGACATCCCCTTTAAATAACGCGAAATAGTATAAATATGTAAACAAATTGAAAAAAAAATCAAGATTGGAGCATAGATTGTGAAACAATTTCCAGCACATTGAGAATAGCCGCTATAGACATCACATTTAAATAACGCGAAATAGTATAAATATGTAAACAAATTGAAAAAAAAAATCAAGCTTGGAGCATAGATTGTTAAACAAATTCCAACACATTGAAAATAGTCTCGATAGACATCGCCTTTAAATAAAGCGAAATAGTATAAATGCGTAAACAATTTCAAAAAAATCACGCTCGGAGCACAGATTATGAAACAATTTCCAGCACATTGAGAATAGCCTCGATAGACATCGCCTTTAAATAACGCGAAATAGTATAAATCCGTAAACAAATTTTAAAAAATCACGCTTGGAGCACAGATTATGAAACAATTTCCAGCACATTGAGAATAGCCTCGATAGACATCACCTTTAAATAACGCGAAATAGTATAAATGCGTAAACAAATTCAAAAAAATCACACGTGGAGCACAGATTATGAAACAATTTCCAGCACATTGAGAATAGCCTCGATAGACATCACCTTTAAATAACGCGAAATAGTATAAATGCGTAAACAAATTAAAAAAAATCACACGTGGAGCACAGATTATGAAACAATTTCCAGCACATTGAGAATAGCCTCGATAGACATCGCCTTTAAATAACGCGAAATAGTATAAATATGTAAACAATTTGAAAAAAAAAACAAAAAAATCACGCTTGGGGTATAAATTGTGAAACAATTTCCAGCACATTGAAGATAGTCTCGATAGATATCGCCCTTAAATAACACGAAATAGTATAAATCCGTAAAAAAAATAAAAAAAAATCACGCGTGGAGCACAGATTATGAAACAATTTCCAGCACATTGAGAATAGCCTCTATAGACATCACCTTTAAATAACGCGAAATAGTATAAATATGTAAACAAATTGAAAAAAAAATCAAGCTTGGAGCATAGATTGTTAAACAATTTCCAACACATTGAAAATAGTCTCGATAGACATCGCTTTTAAATGAAGCGAAATATTATAAATCCGTAAACAAATTTAAAAAAATCACGCGTGGACCACAGATTATGAAACAATTTCCAGCACATTGAGAATAGCCTCTATAGACATCGCCTTTAAATAACGCGAAATAGTATTATATATCCGTAAACAAATTTAAAAATATCACGCGTGGAGCACAGATTATGAAACAATTTCCAGCACATTGAGAATAGCCTCGATAGACATCACCTTTAAATGACGCGAAATAGTATAAATGCGTAAACAAATTCAAAAAAATCACGCTTGGAGCACAGATTATGAAACAATTTCCAGCACATTGAGAATAGCCTCGATAGACATCGCCTTTAAATAACGCAAAATAGTATAAATCCGTAAACAAATTCAAAAAAATCACGCTTGGAGCACAGATTATGAAACAATTTCCAGCACATTGAGAATAGCCTCGATAGACATCGCCTTTAAATAACGCGAAATAGTATAAATCCGTAAACAAATTAATAAAAAACACGCGTGGAGCACAGATTATGAAACAATTTCCAGCACATTGAGAATAGCTTCGATAGACATCCCCTTTAAATAACGCGAAAAATTATAAATCTGTAAACAAATTGAGAAAAAAAATCACGCTTGGAGCATAAATTGTGAAACAATTTCCAACACATTGAAAATAGTCTCGATAGACATCGCCTTTAAATAAAGCGAAATATTATAAATCCGTAAACAAATTTAAAAGAAATCAGGCGTGGAGCACAGATTATGAAACAATTTCCAGCACATTGAGAATAGCCTCTATAGACATCGCCTTTAAATAACGCGAAATAGTATTATATATCCGTAAACAAATTTAAAAATATCACGCTTGGAGAACAGATTATGAAACAATTTCATGCACATTGATAATAGCCTCGATAGATATCACCTTTAAATAACGCGAAATAGTATAAATCCGTAAACAAATTAACAAAAAACACGCGTGGAGCACAGATTATGAAACAATTTCCAGCACATTGAGAATAGCTTCGATAGACATCGCCTTTAAATAACGCGAAATAGTATAAATCCGTAAACAAATTAAAAAAAAAACGCGTGGAGCACAGATTATGAAACATTTCCAGCACATTGAGAATAGATTCGATAGACATCACCTTTAAATAACGCGAAAAAGTATAAATCTGTAAAAAAATTGAGAAAAAAAATCACGCTTGGAGCATAAATTGTGAAACAATTTCCAACACATTGAAAATAGTCTCGATAGACATCGCCTTTAAATAAAGCGAAATATTATAAATCCGTAAACAAATTTAAAAGAAATCACGCGTGGAGCACAGATTATGAAACAATTTCCAGCACATTGAGAATAGCCTCTATAGACATCGCCTTTAAATAACGGGAAATAGTATTATATATCCGTAAACAAATTTAAAAATATCACGCGTGGAGCACAGATTATGAAACAATTTCCAGCACTTTGAGAATAGCCTCGATAGATATCACCTTTAAATAACGCGAAATAGTATAAATGCGTAAACAATTTTTAAAAAAATCAAGCGTGGAGCACAGATTATGAAAAAATTTACAGCACATTGAGAATAGCCTCGATAGACATCGCCTTTAAATAACGCGAAATCTTATAAATTTGTAAATAAATTTAAAAAAATCACGCGTGGAGCACAGATTATGAAACAATTTCCAGCACATTGAGAATAGCTTCGATAGACATCACCTTTAAATAACGCGAAATAGTATAAATATGTAAACAAATTGAAAAAAAAATCAAGCTTGGAGCATAGATTGTTAAACAATTTCCAACACATTGAAAATAGTCTCGATAGACATCGCTTTTAAATGAAGCGAAATATTATAAATCCGTAAACAAATTTAAAAAAATCACGCGTGGACCACAGATTATGAAACAATTTCCAGCACATTGAGAATAGCTTCGATAGACATCACCTTTAAATAACGCGAAATAGTATAAATGCGTAAACAAATTAAAAAAAATCACGCTTGGAGCACAGATTATGAAACAATTTCCAGCACATTGAGAATAGCCTCGATAGACATCGCCTTTAAATAACGCGAAATAGTATAAATCCGTAAACAAATTTAAAAGAAATCACACGTGGAGCACAGATTATGAAACAATTTCCAGCACATTGAGAATAGCCTCTATAGACATCGCCTTTAAATAACGCGAAATAGTATTATATATCCGTAAACAAATTTAAAAATATCACGCGTGGAGCACAGATTATGAAACAATTTCCAGCACATTGAGAATAGCCTCGATAGACATCACCTTTAAATGACGCGAAATAGTATAAATGCGTAAACAAATTCAAAAAAATCACGCTTGGAGCACAGATTATGAAACAATTTCCAGCACATTGAGAATAGCCTCGATAGACATCGCCTTTAAATAACGCAAAATAGTATAAATCCGTAAACAAATTCAAAAAAATCACGCTTGGAGCACAGATTATGAAACAATTTCCAGCACATTGAGAATAGCCTCGATAGACATCGCCTTTAAATAACGCGAAATAGTATAAATCCGTAAACAAATTAATAAAAAACACGCGTGGAGCACAGATTATGAAACAATTTCCAGCACATTGAGAATAGCTTCGATAGACATCCCCTTTAAATAACGCGAAAAATTATAAATCTGTAAACAAATTGAGAAAAAAATCACGCTTGGAGCATAAATTGTGAAACAATTTCCAACACATTGAAAATAGTCTCGATAGACATCGCCTTTAAATAAAGCGAAATATTATAAATCCGTAAACAAATTTAAAAGAAATCAGGCGTGGAGCACAGATTATGAAACAATTTCCAGCACATTGAGAATAGCCTCTATAGACATCGCCTTTAAATAACGCGAAATAGTATTATATATCCGTAAACAAATTTAAAAATATCACGCTTGGAGCACAGATTATGAAACAATTTCATGCACATTGATAATAGCCTCGATAGATATCACCTTTAAATAACGCGAAATAGTATAAATCCGTAAACAAATTAACAAAAAACACGCGTGGAGCACAGATTATGAAACAATTTCCAGCACATTGAGAATAGCTTCGATAGACATCGCCTTTAAATAACGCGAAATAGTATAAATCCGTAAACAAATTAAAAAAAAAAACGCGTGGAGCACAGATTATGAAACAATTTCCAGCACATTGAGAATAGATTCGATAGACATCACCTTTAAATAACGCGAAAAAGTATAAATCTGTAAAAAAATTGAGAAAAAAAATCACGCTTGGAGCATAAATTGTGAAACAATTTCCAACACATTGAAAATAGTCTCGATAGACATCGCCTTTAAATAAAGCGAAATATTATATATCCGTAAACAAATTTAAAAGAAATCACGCGTGGAGCACAGATTATGAAACAATTTCCAGCACATTGAGAATAGCCTCTATAGACATCGCCTTTAAATAACGGGAAATAGTATTATATATCCGTAAACAAATTTAAAAATATCACGCGTGGAGCACAGATTATGAAACAATTTCCAGCACTTTGAGAATAGCCTCGATAGATATCACCTTTAAATAACGCGAAATAGTATAAATGCGTAAACAATTTTTAAAAAAATCAAGCGTGGAGCACAGATTATGAAAAAATTTACAGCACATTGAGAATAGCCTCGATAGACATCGCTATAAATAACGCGAAATCTTATAAATTTGTAAATAAATTAAAAAAAATCACGCGTGGAGCACAGATTATGAAACAATTTCCAGCACATTGAGAATAGCTTCGATAGACATCACTTTTAAATAACGCGAAAAAGTATAAATCTGTAAACAAATTGAAAAAAAAAATCACGCTTGGAGCATTAATTGTGCAACAATTTCCAGCACATCGAAAATAGTCTCGATAGACATCGCCTTTAAATAAAGCGAAATATTATAAATCCGTAAACAAATTTAAAAAAATCACGCGTGGAGCACAGATTATGAAACAATTTCCAGCACATTGAGAATAACCTCGATAGACATCACCTTTAAATAACGCGAAATAGTATAAATGCGTAAACAAATTAAAAAAAATCACGCGTGGAGCATTGATTATGAAACAATTTCCAGCACATTGAGAATAGTGTCGATAGACATCGCCTTTAAATACGCAAATTAGTATAAATCCGTAAACAAATTCAAAAAAATCACGCGTGGAGCATAGATTATGAAACAATTTCCAGCACATTGAGAATAGCCTCGATAGGCATCCCCTTTAAATAACGCGAAATAGTATAAATATGTAAACAAATTGAAAAAAAAATCAAGATTGGAGCATAGATTGTGAAACAATTTCCAGCACATTGAAAATAGTCTCGATAGACATCCCCTTCAAATAACGCGGAATATTATAAATCCGAAAACAAATTCAAGAAAATCACGCGTGGAGCACAGATTATGAAACAATTTCCAGCACATTGAGAATAGCCTCGATAGACATCGCCTTTAAATAACGCGAAATATTATAAATCCGTAAACACATTTTAAAAAATCACGCGTGGAGCACAGATTATGAAACAATTTCCAGAACATTGAGAATAGCCCCCATAGACATCACCTTTAAATAACGCGAAATAGTATAAATATGTAAACAATTTGAAAAAAAAAACAAAAAAAATCACGCTTGGGGTATAAATTGTGAAACAATTTCCAGCACATTGAAAATAGTCTCGATAGATATCGCCCTTAAATAACACGAAATAGTATAAATCCGTAAAAAAAAATTAAAAAAATCACGCGTGGAGCACAGATTATGAAACAATTTCCAGCACATTGAGAATAGCCTGATAGACATCGCCTTTAAATAACGCGAAATAGTATAAATATGTAAACAATTTGAAAAAAAAAAACAAAAATATCACGCTTGGGGTATAAATTGTGAAACAATTTCCAGCACATTGAAGATAGTCTCGATAGATATCGCCCTTAAATAACACGAAATAGTATAAATCCGTAAAAAAAATTAAAAAAAAATCACGCGTGGAGCACAGATTATAAAACAATTTCCAACACATTGAGAATAGCCTCTATAGACATCACCTTTAAATAACGCGAAATAGTATAAATATGTAAACAAATTGAAAAAAAATTCAAGCTTGGAGCATAGATTGTTAAACAATTTCCAACACATTGAAAATAGTCTCGATAGACATCGCCTTTAAATAAAGCGAAATATTATAAATCCGTAAACAAATTAAAAAAAATCACGCGTGGACCACAGATTATGAAACAATTTCCAGCACATTGAGAATAGCCTCGATAGACATCACCTTTAAATAACGCGAAATAGTATAAATGCGTAAACAAATTCAAAAAAATCACGCTTGGAGCACAGATTATGAAACAATTTCCAGCACATTGAGAATAGCCTCGATAGACATCGCCTTTAAATAACGCGAAATAGTATAAATCCGTAAACAAATTTAGAAGAAATCACGCGTGAAGCACAGATTATGAAACAATTTCCAGCACATTGAGAATAGCCTCTATAGACATCGCCTTTAAATAACGCGAAATATTATATATCCGTAAACAAATTTAAAAATATCACGCGTGGACAAAAATTATGAAACAATTTCCAGCACATTGAGAATAGCCTCGATAGACATCACCTTTAAATGACGCGAAATAGTATAAATGCGTAAACAAATTCAAAAAAATCACGCTTGGAGCACAGATTATGAAACAATTTCCAGCACATTGAGAATATCCTCGATAGACATCGCCTTTAAATAACGCAAAATAGTATAAATCCGTAAACAAATTCAAAAAAATCACGCTTGGAGCACAGATTATGAAACAATTTCCAGCACATTGAGAATAGCCTCGATAGACATCGCCTTTAAATAACGCGAAATAGTATAAATCCGTAAACAAATTAATAAAAAACACGCGTGGAGCACAGATTATGAAACAATTTCCAGCACATTGAGAATAGCTTCGATAGACATCCCCTTTAAATAACGCGAAAAATTATAAATCTGTAAACAAATTGAGAAAAAAAACCACGCTTGGAGCATAAATTGTGAAACAATTTCCAACACATTGAAAATAGTCTCGATAGACATCGCCTTTAAATAAAGCGAAATATTATAAATCCGTAAACAAATTTAAAAGAAATCAGGCGTGGAGCACAGATTATGAAACAATTTCCAGCACATTGAGAATAGCCTCTATAGACATCGCCTTTAAATAACGCGAAATAGTATTATATATCCGTAAACAAATTTAAAAATATCACGCTTGGAGCACAGATTATGAAACAATTTCATGCACATTGATAATAGCCTCGATAGATATCACCTTTAAATAACGCGAAATAGTATAAATCCGTAAACAAATTAACAAAAAACACGCGTGGAGCACAGATTATGAAACAATTTCCAGCACATTGAGAATAGCTTCGATAGACATCGCCTTTAAATAACGCGAAATAGTATAAATATGTAAACAAATTGAAAAAAAATTCAAGCTTGGAGCATAGATTGTTAAACAATTTCCAACACATTGAAAATAGTCTCGATAGACATCGCCTTTAAATAAAGCGAAATATTATAAATCCGTAAACAAATTTAAAAAAATCACGCGTGGAGCACAGATTATGAAACAATTTCCAGCACATTGAGAATAACCTCGATAGACATCACCTTTAAATAACGCGAAATAGTATAAATGCGTAAACAAATTTAAAAAAATCACGCGTGGAGCATAGATTATGAAACAATTTCCAGCACATTGAGAATAGTGTCGATAGACATCGCCTTTAAATACGCAAAATAGTATAAATCCGTAAACAAATTCAAAAAAATCACGCGTGGAGCATAGATTATGAAACAATTTCCAGCACATTGAGAATAGCCTCGATAGGCATCCCCTTTAAATAACGCGAAATAGTATAAATATGTAAACAAATTGAAAAAAAAATCAAGATTGGAGCATAGATTGTGAAACAATTTCCAGCACATTGAAAATAGTCTCGATAGACATCCCCTTCAAATAACGCGGAATATTATAAATCCGAAAACAAATTCAAGAAAATCACGCGTGGAGCACAGATTATGAAACAATTTCCAGCACATTGAGAATAGCCTCGATAGACATCGCCTTTAAATAACGCGAAATATTATAAATCCGTAAACACATTTTAAAAAATCACGCGTGGAGCACAGATTATGAAACAATTTCCAGAACATTGAGAATAGCCCCCATAGACATCACCTTTAAATAACGCGAAATAGTATAAATATGTAAACAATTTGAAAAAAAAAACAAAAAAAATCACGCTTGGGGTATAAATTGTGAAACAATTTCCAGCACATTGAAAATAGTCTCGATAGATATCGCCCTTAAATAACACGAAATAGTATAAATCCGTAAAAAAAAATTAAAAAAATCACGCGTGGAGCACAGATTATGAAACAATTTCCAGCACATTGAGAATAGCCTGATAGACATCGCCTTTAAATAACGCGAAATAGTATAAATATGTAAACAATTTGAAAAAAAAAAACAAAAATATCACGCTTGGGGTATAAATTGTGAAACAATTTCCAGCACATTGAAGATAGTCTCGATAGATATCGCCCTTAAATAACACGAAATAGTATAAATCCGTAAAAAAAATAAAAAAAAAATCACGCGTGGAGCACAGATTATAAAACAATTTCCAGCACATTGAGAATAGCCTCTATAGACATCACCTTTAAATAACGCGAAATAGTATAAATATGTAAACAAATTGAAAAAAAATTCAAGCTTGGAGCATAGATTGTTAAACAATTTCCAACACATTGAAAATAGTCTCGATAGACATCGCCTTTAAATAAAGCGAAATATTATAAATCCGTAAACAAATTAAAAAAAATCACGCGTGGACCACAGATTATGAAACAATTTCCAGCACATTGAGAATAGCCTCGATAGACATCACCTTTAAATAACGCGAAATAGTATAAATGCGTAAACAAATTCAAAAAAATCACGCTTGGAGCACAGATTATGAAACAATTTCCAGCACATTGAGAATAGCCTCGATAGACATCGCCTTTAAATAACGCGAAATAGTATAAATCCGTAAACAAATTTAGAAGAAATCACGCGTGAAGCACAGATTATGAAACAATTTCCAGCACATTGAGAATAGCCTCTATAGACATCGCCTTTAAATAACGCGAAATATTATATATCCGTAAACAAATTTAAAAATATCACGCGTGGAGCACAGATTATGAAACAATTTCCAGCACATTGAGAATAGCCTCGATAGACATCACCTTTAAATGACGCGAAATAGTATAAATGCGTAAACAAATTCAAAAAAATCACGCTTGGAGCACAGATTATGAAACAATTTCCAGCACATTGAGAATAGCCTCGATAGACATCGCCTTTAAATAACGCAAAATAGTATAAATCCGTAAACAAATTCAAAAAAATCACGCTTGGAGCACAGATTATGAAACAATTTCCAGCACATTGAGAATAGCCTCCATAGACATCGCCTTTAAATAACGCGAAATAGTATAAATCCGTAAACAAATTAATAAAAAACACGCGTGGAGCACAGATTATGAAACAATTTCCAGCACATTGAGAATAGCTTCGATAGCCATCCCCTTTAAATAACGCGAAAAATTATAAATCTGTAAACAAATTGAGAAAAAAAAACCACGCTTGGAGCATAAATTGTGAAACAATTTCCAACACATTGAAAATAGTCTCGATAGACATCGCCTTTAAATAAAGCGAAATATTATAAATCCGTAAACAAATTTAAAAGAAATCAGGCGTGGAGCACAGATTATGAAACAATTTCCAGCACATTGAGAATAGCCTCTATAGACATCGCCTTTAAATAACGCGAAATAGTATTATATATCCGTAAACAAATTTAAAAATATCACGCTTGGAGCACAGATTATGAAACAATTTCATGCACATTGATAATAGCCTCGATAGATATCACCTTTAAATAACGCGAAATAGTATAAATCCGTAAACAAATTAACAAAAAACACGCGTGGAGCACAGATTATGAAACAATTTCCAGCAAATTGAGAATAGCTTCGATAGACATCGCCTTTAAATAACGCGAAATAGTATAAATCCGTAAACAAATTAAAAAAAAAACGCGTGGAGCACAGATTATGAAACAATTTCCAGCACATTGAGAATAGATTCGATAGACATCACCTTTAAATAACGCGAAAAAGTATAAATCTGTAAAAAAATTGAGAAAAAAAATCACGCTTGGAGCATAAATTGTGAAACAATTTCCAACACATTGAAAATAGTCTCGATAGACATCGCCTTTAAATAAAGCGAAATATTATAAATCCGTAAACAAATTTAAAAGAAATCACGCGTGGAGCACAGATTATGAAACAATTTCCAGCACATTGAGAATAGCCTCTATAGACATCGCCTTTAAATAACGGGAAATAGTATTATATATCCGTAAACAAATTTAAAAATATCACGCGTGGAGCACAGATTATGAAACAATTTCCAGCACTTTGAGAATAGCCTCGATAGATATCACCTTTAAATAACGCGAAATAGTATAAATGCGTAAACAATTTTTAAAAAAATCAAGCGTGGAGCACAGATTATGAAAAAATTTACAGCACATTGAGAATAGCCTCGATAGACATCGCCTTTAAATAACGCGAAATCTTATAAATTTGTAAATAAATTAAAAAAAATCACGCGTGGAGCACAGATTATGAAACAATTTCCAGCACATTGAGAATAGCTTCGATAGACATCACTTTTAAATAACGCGAAAAAGTATAAATCTGTAAACAAATTGAAAAAAAAAATCACGCTTGGAGCATTAATTGTGCAACAATTTCCAGCACATCGAAAATAGTCTCGATAGACATCGCCTTTAAATAAAGCGAAATATTATAAATCCGTAAACAAATTTAAAAAAATCACGCGTGGAGCACAGATTATGAAACAATTTCCAGCACATTGAGAATAACCTCGATAGACATCACCTTTAAATAACGCGAAATAGTATAAATGCGTAAACAAATTAAAAAAAATCACGCGTGGAGCATAGATTATGAAACAATTTCCAGCACATTGAGAATAGTGTCGATAGACATCGCCTTTAAATACGCAAAATAGTATAAATCCGTAAACAAATTCAAAAAAATCACGCGTGGAGCATAGATTATGAAACAATTTCCAGCACATTGAGAATAGCCTCGATAGGCATCCCCTTTAAATAACGCGAAATAGTATAAATATGTAAACAAATTGAAAAAAAAATCAAGATTGGAGCATAGATTGTGAAACAATTTCCAGCACATTGAAAATAGTCTCGATAGACATCCCCTTCAAATAACGCGGAATATTATAAATCCGAAAACAAATTCAAGAAAATCACGCGTGGAGCACAGATTATGAAACAATTTCCAGCACATTGAGAATAGCCTCGATAGACATCGCCTTTAAATAACGCGAAATATTATAAATCCGTAAACAAATTTTAAAAAATCACGCGTGGAGCACAGATTATGAAACAATTTCCAGAACATTGAGAATAGCCCCCATAGACATCACCTTTAAATAACGCGAAATAGTATAAATATGTAAAAAATTTGAAAAAAAAAACAAAAAAATCACGCTTGGGGTATAAATTGTGAAACAATTTCCAGCACATTGAAAATAGTCTCGATAGATATCGCCCTTAAATAACACGAAATAGTATAAATCCGTAAAAAAAATTTAAAAAAATCACGCGTGGAGCACAGATTATGAAACAATTTCCAGCACATTGAGAATAGCCTGATAGACATCGCCTTTAAATAACGCGAAATAGTATAAATATGTAAACAATTTGAAAAAAAAAAAAAAAAATATCACGCTTGGGGTATAAATTGTGAAACAATTTCCAGCACATTGAAGATAGTCTCGATAGATATCGCCCTTAAATAACACGAAATAGTATAAATCCGTAAAAAAAATAAAAAAAAAATCACGCGTGGAGCACAGATTATGAAACAATTTCCAGCACATTGAGAATAGCCTCTATAGACATCACCTTTAAATAACGCGAAATAGTATAAATATGTAAACAAATTGAAAAAAAATTCAAGCTTGGAGCATAGATTGTTAAACAATTTCCAACACATTGAAAATAGTCTCGATAGACATCGCCTTTAAATAAAGCGAAATATTATAAATCCGTAAACAAATTTAAAAAAATCACGCGTGGACCACAGATTATGAAACAATTTCCAGCACATTGAGAATAGCCTCGATAGACATCACCTTTAAATAACGCGAAATAGTATAAATGCGTAAACAAATTCAAAAAAATCACGCTTGGAGCACAGATTATGAAACAATTTCCAGCACATTGAGAATAGCCTCGATAGACATCGCCTTTAAATAACGCGAAATAGTATAAATCCGTAAACAAATTTAGAAGAAATCACGCGTGAAGCACAGATTATGAAACAATTTCCAGCACATTGAGAATAGCCTCTATAGACATAGCCTTTAAATAACGCGAAATATTATATATCCGTAAACAAATTTAAAAATATCACGCGTGGAGCACAGATTATGAAACAATTTCCAGCACATTGAGAATAGCCTCGATAGACATCACCTTTAAATAACGCGAAATAGTATAAATGCGTAAACAAATTCAAAAAAATCACGCTTGGAGCACAGATTATGAAACAATTTCCAGCACATTGAGAATAGCCTCGATAGACATCGCCTTTAAATAACGCAAAATAGTATAAATCCGTAAACAAATTCAAAAAAATCACGCTTGGAGCACAGATTATGAAACAATTTCCAGCACATTGAGAATAGCCTCCATAGACATCGCCTTTAAATAACGCGAAATAGTATAAATCCGTAAACAAATTAATAAAAAACACGCGTGGAGCACAGATTATGAAACAATTTCCAGCACATTGAGAATAGCTTCGATAGCCATCCCCTTTAAATAACGCGAAAAATTATAAATCTGTAAACAAATTGAGAAAAAAAAACCACGCTTGGAGCATAAATTGTGAAACAATTTCCAACACATTGAAAATAGTCTCGATAGACATCGCCTTTAAATAAAGCGAAATATTATAAATCCGTAAACAAATTTAAAAGAAATCAGGCGTGGAGCACAGATTATGAAACAATTTCCAGCACATTGAGAATAGCCTCTATAGACATCGCCTTTAAATAACGCGAAATAGTATTATATATCCGTAAACAAATTTAAAAATATCACGCTTGGAGCACAGATTATGAAACAATTTCATGCACATTGATAATAGCCTCGATAGATATCACCTTTAAATAACGCGAAATAGTATAAATCCGTAAACAAATTAACAAAAAACACGCGTGGAGCACAGATTATGAAACAATTTCCAGCAAATTGAGAATAGCTTCGATAGACATCGCCTTTAAATAACGCGAAATAGTATAAATCCGTAAACAAATTAAAAAAAAAACGCGTGGAGCACAGATTATGAAACAATTTCCAGCACATTGAGAATAGATTCGATAGACATCACCTTTAAATAACGCGAAAAAGTATAAATCTGTAAAAAAATTGAGAAAAAAAATCACGCTTGGAGCATAAATTGTGAAACAATTTCCAACACATTGAAAATAGTCTCGATAGACATCGCCTTTAAATAAAGCGAAATATTATAAATCCGTAAACAAATTTAAAAGAAATCACGCGTGGAGCACAGATTATGAAACAATTTCCAGCACATTGAGAATAGCCTCTATAGACATCGCCTTTAAATAACGGGAAATAGTATTATATATCCGTAAACAAATTTAAAAATATCACGCGTGGAGCACAGATTATGAAACAATTTCCAGCACTTTGAGAATAGCCTCGATAGATATCACCTTTAAATAACGCGAAATAGTATAAATGCGTAAACAATTTTTAAAAAAATCAAGCGTGGAGCACAGATTATGAAAAAATTTACAGCACATTGAGAATAGCCTCGATAGACATCGCCTTTAAATAACGCGAAATCTTATAAATTTGTAAATAAATTAAAAAAAATCACGCGTGGAGCACAGATTATGAAACAATTTCCAGCACATTGAGAATAGCTTCGATAGACATCACTTTTAAATAACGCGAAAAAGTATAAATCTGTAAACAAATTGAAAAAAAAAATCACGCTTGGAGCATTAATTGTGCAACAATTTCCAGCACATCGAAAATAGTCTCGATAGACATCGCCTTTAAATAAAGCGAAATATTATAAATCCGTAAACAAATTTAAAAAAATCACGCGTGGAGCACAGATTATGAAACAATTTCCAGCACATTGAGAATAACCTCGATAGACATCACCTTTAAATAACGCGAAATAGTATAAATGCGTAAACAAATTAAAAAAAATCACGCGTGGAGCATAGATTATGAAACAATTTCCAGCACATTGAGAATAGTGTCGATAGACATCGCCTTTAAATACGCAAAATAGTATAAATCCGTAAACAAATTCAAAAAAATCACGCGTGGAGCATAGATTATGAAACAATTTCCAGCACATTGAGAATAGCCTCGATAGGCATCCCCTTTAAATAACGCGAAATAGTATAAATATGTAAACAAATTGAAAAAAAAATCAAGATTGGAGCATAGATTGTGAAACAATTTCCAGCACATTGAAAATAGTCTCGATAGACATCCCCTTCAAATAACGCGGAATATTATAAATCCGAAAACAAATTCAAGAAAATCACGCGTGGAGCACAGATTATGAAACAATTTCCAGCACATTGAGAATAGCCTCGATAGACATCGCCTTTAAATAACGCGAAATATTATAAATCCGTAAACAAATTTTAAAAAATCACGCGTGGAGCACAGATTATGAAACAATTTCCAGAACATTGAGAATAGCCCCCATAGACATCACCTTTAAATAACGCGAAATAGTATAAATATGTAAAAAATTTGAAAAAAAAAACAAAAAAATCACGCTTGGGGTATAAATTGTGAAACAATTTCCAGCACATTGAAAATAGTCTCGATAGATATCGCCCTTAAATAACACGAAATAGTATAAATCCGTAAAAAAAATTTAAAAAAATCACGCGTGGAGCACAGATTATGAAACAATTTCCAGCACATTGAGAATAGCCTGATAGACATCGCCTTTAAATAACGCGAAATAGTATAAATATGTAAACAATTTGAAAAAAAAAAAAAAAAATATCACGCTTGGGGTATAAATTGTGAAACAATTTCCAGCACATTGAAGATAGTCTCGATAGATATCGCCCTTAAATAACACGAAATAGTATAAATCCGTAAAAAAAATAAAAAAAAAATCACGCGTGGAGCACAGATTATGAAACAATTTCCAGCACATTGAGAATAGCCTCTATAGACATCACCTTTAAATAACGCGAAATAGTATAAATATGTAAACAAATTGAAAAAAAATTCAAGCTTGGAGCATAGATTGTTAAACAATTTCCAACACATTGAAAATAGTCTCGATAGACATCGCCTTTAAATAAAGCGAAATATTATAAATCCGTAAACAAATTTAAAAAAATCACGCGTGGACCACAGATTATGAAACAATTTCCAGCACATTGAGAATAGCCTCGATAGACATCACCTTTAAATAACGCGAAATAGTATAAATGCGTAAACAAATTCAAAAAAATCACGCTTGGAGCACAGATTATGAAACAATTTCCAGCACATTGAGAATAGCCTCGATAGACATCGCCTTTAAATAACGCGAAATAGTATAAATCCGTAAACAAATTTAGAAGAAATCACGCGTGAAGCACAGATTATGAAACAATTTCCAGCACATTGAGAATAGCCTCTATAGACATAGCCTTTAAATAACGCGAAATATTATATATCCGTAAACAAATTTAAAAATATCACGCGTGGAGCACAGATTATGAAACAATTTCCAGCACATTGAGAATAGCCTCGATAGACATCACCTTTAAATAACGCGAAATAGTATAAATGCGTAAACAAATTCAAAAAAATCACGCTTGGAGCACAGATTATGAAACAATTTCCAGCACATTGAGAATAGCCTCGATAGACATCGCCTTTAAATAACGCAAAATAGTATAAATCCGTAAACAAATTCAAAAAAATCACGCTTGGAGCACAGATTATGAAACAATTTCCAGCACATTGAGAATAGCCTCCATAGACATCGCCTTTAAATAACGCGAAATAGTATAAATCCGTAAACAAATTAATAAAAAACACGCGTGGAGCACAGATTATGAAACAATTTCCAGCACATTGAGAATAGCTTCGATAGCCATCCCCTTTAAATAACGCGAAAAATTATAAATCTGTAAACAAATTGAGAAAAAAAAACCACGCTTGGAGCATAAATTGTGAAACAATTTCCAACACATTGAAAATAGTCTCGATAGACATCGCCTTTAAATAAAGCGAAATATTATAAATCCGTAAACAAATTTAAAAGAAATCAGGCGTGGAGCACAGATTATGAAACAATTTCCAGCACATTGAGAATAGCCTCTATAGACATCGCCTTTAAATAACGCGAAATAGTATTATATATCCGTAAACAAATTTAAAAATATCACGCTTGGAGCACAGATTATGAAACAATTTCATGCACATTGATAATAGCCTCGATAGATATCACCTTTAAATAACGCGAAATAGTATAAATCCGTAAACAAATTAACAAAAAACACGCGTGGAGCACAGATTATGAAACAATTTCCAGCAAATTGAGAATAGCTTCGATAGACATCGCCTTTAAATAACGCGAAATAGTATAAATCCGTAAACAAATTAAAAAAAAAACGCGTGGAGCACAGATTATGAAACAATTTCCAGCACATTGAGAATAGATTCGATAGACATCACCTTTAAATAACGCGAAAAAGTATAAATCTGTAAAAAAATTGAGAAAAAAAATCACGCTTGGAGCATAAATTGTGAAACAATTTCCAACACATTGAAAATAGTCTCGATAGACATCGCCTTTAAATAAAGCGAAATATTATAAATCCGTAAACAAATTTAAAAGAAATCACGCGTGGAGCACAGATTATGAAACAATTTCCAGCACATTGAGAATAGCCTCTATAGACATCGCCTTTAAATAACGGGAAATAGTATTATATATCCGTAAACAAATTTAAAAATATCACGCGTGGAGCACAGATTATGAAACAATTTCCAGCACTTTGAGAATAGCCTCGATAGATATCACCTTTAAATAACGCGAAATAGTATAAATGCGTAAACAATTTTTAAAAAAATCAAGCGTGGAGCACAGATTATGAAAAAATTTACAGCACATTGAGAATAGCCTCGATAGACATCGCCTTTAAATAACGCGAAATCTTATAAATTTGTAAATAAATTAAAAAAAATCACGCGTGGAGCACAGATTATGAAACAATTTCCAGCACATTGAGAATAGCTTCGATAGACATCACTTTTAAATAACGCGAAAAAGTATAAATCTGTAAACAAATTGAAAAAAAAAATCACGCTTGGAGCATTAATTGTGCAACAATTTCCAGCACATCGAAAATAGTCTCGATAGACATCGCCTTTAAATAAAGCGAAATATTATAAATCCGTAAACAAATTTAAAAAAATCACGCGTGGAGCACAGATTATGAAACAATTTCCAGCACATTGAGAATAACCTCGATAGACATCACCTTTAAATAACGCGAAATAGTATAAATGCGTAAACAAATTAAAAAAAATCACGCGTGGAGCATAGATTATGAAACAATTTCCAGCACATTGAGAATAGTGTCGATAGACATCGCCTTTAAATACGCAAAATAGTATAAATCCGTAAACAAATTCAAAAAAATCACGCGTGGAGCATAGATTATGAAACAATTTCCAGCACATTGAGAATAGCCTCGATAGGCATCCCCTTTAAATAACGCGAAATAGTATAAATATGTAAACAAATTGAAAAAAAAATCAAGATTGGAGCATAGATTGTGAAACAATTTCCAGCACATTGAAAATAGTCTCGATAGACATCCCCTTCAAATAACGCGGAATATTATAAATCCGAAAACAAATTCAAGAAAATCACGCGTGGAGCACAGATTATGAAACAATTTCCAGCACATTGAGAATAGCCTCGATAGACATCGCCTTTAAATAACGCGAAATATTATAAATCCGTAAACAAATTTTAAAAAATCACGCGTGGAGCACAGATTATGAAACAATTTCCAGAACATTGAGAATAGCCCCCATAGACATCACCTTTAAATAACGCGAAATAGTATAAATATGTAAAAAATTTGAAAAAAAAAACAAAAAAATCACGCTTGGGGTATAAATTGTGAAACAATTTCCAGCACATTGAAAATAGTCTCGATAGATATCGCCCTTAAATAACACGAAATAGTATAAATCCGTAAAAAAAATTTAAAAAAATCACGCGTGGAGCACAGATTATGAAACAATTTCCAGCACATTGAGAATAGCCTGATAGACATCGCCTTTAAATAACGCGAAATAGTATAAATATGTAAACAATTTGAAAAAAAAAAAAAAAAATATCACGCTTGGGGTATAAATTGTGAAACAATTTCCAGCACATTGAAGATAGTCTCGATAGATATCGCCCTTAAATAACACGAAATAGTATAAATCCGTAAAAAAAATAAAAAAAAAATCACGCGTGGAGCACAGATTATGAAACAATTTCCAGCACATTGAGAATAGCCTCTATAGACATCACCTTTAAATAACGCGAAATAGTATAAATATGTAAACAAATTGAAAAAAAATTCAAGCTTGGAGCATAGATTGTTAAACAATTTCCAACACATTGAAAATAGTCTCGATAGACATCGCCTTTAAATAAAGCGAAATATTATAAATCCGTAAACAAATTTAAAAAAATCACGCGTGGACCACAGATTATGAAACAATTTCCAGCACATTGAGAATAGCCTCGATAGACATCACCTTTAAATAACGCGAAATAGTATAAATGCGTAAACAAATTCAAAAAAATCACGCTTGGAGCACAGATTATGAAACAATTTCCAGCACATTGAGAATAGCCTCGATAGACATCGCCTTTAAATAACGCGAAATAGTATAAATCCGTAAACAAATTTAGAAGAAATCACGCGTGAAGCACAGATTATGAAACAATTTCCAGCACATTGAGAATAGCCTCTATAGACATAGCCTTTAAATAACGCGAAATATTATATATCCGTAAACAAATTTAAAAATATCACGCGTGGAGCACAGATTATGAAACAATTTCCAGCACATTGAGAATAGCCTCGATAGACATCACCTTTAAATAACGCGAAATAGTATAAATGCGTAAACAAATTCAAAAAAATCACGCTTGGAGCACAGATTATGAAACAATTTCCAGCACATTGAGAATAGCCTCGATAGACATCGCCTTTAAATAACGCGAAATAGTATAAATCCGTAAACAAATTAATAAAAAACACGCGTGGAGCACAGATTATGAAACAATTTCCAGCACATTGAGAATAGCTTCGATAGACATCCCCTTTAAATAACGCGAAAAATTATAAATCTGTAAACAAATTGAGAAAAAAAATCACGCTTGGAGCATAAATTGTGAAACAATTTCCAACACATTGAAAATAGTCTCGATAGACATCGCCTTTAAATAAAGCGAAATATTATAAATCCGTAAACAAATTTAAAAGAAATCAGGCGTGGAGCACAGATTATGAAACAATTTCCAGCACATTGAGAATAGCCTCTATAGACATCGCCTTTAAATAACGCGAAATAGTATTATATATCCGTAAACAAATTTAAAAATATCACGCTTGGAGCACAGATTATGAAACAATTTCATGCACATTGATAATAGCCTCGATAGATATCACCTTTAAATAACGCGAAATAGTATAAATCCGTAAACAAATTAACAAAAATCACGCGTGGAGCACAGATTATGAAACAATTTCCAGCACATTGAGAATAGATTCGATAGACATCACATTTAAATAATGCGAAAAAGTATAAATCTGTAAAACAATTGAGAAAAAAAATCACGCTTGGAGCATAAATTTTGAAACAATTTCCAACACATTGAAAATAGTCTCGATAGACATCGCCTTTAAATAAAGCGAAATATTATAAATCCGTAAACAAATTTAAAAGAAATCACGCGTGGAGCACAGATTATGAAACAATTTCCAGCACATTGAGAATAGCCTCTATAGACATCGCCTTTAAATAACGGGAAACAGTATTATATATCCGTAAACAAATTTAAAAATATCACGCGTTGAGCACAGATTATGAAACAATTTCCAGCACATTGAGAATAGCCTCGATAGATATCACCTTTAAATAACGCGAAATAGTATAAATGCGTAAACAATTTTTAAAAAAATCAAGCGTGGAGCACAGATTATGAAAAAATTTACAGCACATTGAGAATAGCCTCGATAGACATCACTTTTAAATAACGCGAAAAAGTATAAATCTGTAAACAAATTGAAAAAAAAAAATCACGCTTGGAGCATTAATAGTGCAACAATTTCCAGCACATCGAAAATAGTCTCGATAGACATCGCCTTTAAATAAAGCGAAATATTATAAATCCGTAAACAAATTTAAAAAAATCACGCGTGGAGCACAGATTATGAAACAATTTCCAGCACATTGAGAATAACCTCGATAGACATCACCTTTAAATAACGCGAAATAGTATAAATGCGTAAACAAATTCAAAAAAATCACGCGTGGAGCATAGATTATGAAACAATTTCCAGAACATTGAGAATAGTGTCGATAGACATCGCCTTTAAATACGCAAAATAGTATAAATCCGTAAAAAAATTCAAAAAAATCACGCGTGGAGCATAGATTATGAAACAATTTCCAGCACATTGAGAATAGCCTCGATAGGCATCCCCTTTAAATAACGCGAAATAGTATAAATATGTAAACAAATTGAAAAAAAAATCAAGATTGGAGCATAGATTGTGAAACAATTTCCAGCACATTGAAAATAGTCTCGATAGACATCGCCTTTAAATAACGCGAAATATTATAAATCCGTAAACAAATTTTAAAAAATCACGCGTGGAGCACAGATTATGAAACAATTTCCAGAACATTGAGAATAGCCCCCATAGACATCACCTTTAAATAACGCGAAATAGTATAAATATGTAAACAATTTGAAAAAAAAAACAAAAAAAATCACGCTTGGGGTATAAATTGTGAAACAATTTCCAGCACATTGAAAATAGTCTCGATAGATATCGCCCTTGAATAACACGAAATAGTATAAATCCGTAAAAAAAATTTAAAAAAATCACGCGTGGAGCACAGATTATGAAACAATTTCCAGCACATTGAGAATAGCCTGATAGACATCGCCTTTAAATAACGCGAAATAGTATAAATATGTAAACAATTTGAAAAAAAAAACAAAAATATCACGCTTGGGGTATAAATTGTGAAACAATTTCCAGCACATTGAAGATAGTCTCGATAGATATCGCCCTTAAATAACACGAAATAGTATAAATCCGTAAAAAAAATAAAAAAAAAATCACGCGTGGAGCACAGATTATGAAACAATTTCCAGCACATTGAGAATAGCCTCTATAGACATCACCTTTAAATAACGCGAAATAGTATAAATATGTAAACAAATTGAAAAAAAATTCAAGCTTGGAGCATAGATTATGAAACAATTTCCAGCACATTGAGAATAGCCTCGATAGACATCGCCTTTAAATAACGCGAAATAGTATAAATCCGTAAACAAATTTAGAAGAAATCACGCGTGAAGCACAGATTATGAAACAATTTCCAGCACATTGAGAATAGCCTCGATAGACATCGCCTTTAAATAACGCGAAATAGTATAAATCCGTAAACAAATTTAGAAGAAATCACGCGTGGAGCACAGATTATGAAACAATTTCCAGCACATTGAGAATAGCCTCGATAGACATCGCCTTTAAATAACGCGAAATATTATAAATCCGTAAACAAATTTTAAAAAATCACGCGTGGAGCACAGATTATGAAACAATTTCCAGAACATTGAGAATAGCCCCCATAGACATCACCTTTAAATAACGCGAAATAGTATAAATATGTAAACAATTTGAAAAAAAAAACAAAAAAAATCACGCTTGGGGTATAAATTGTGAAACAATTTCCAGCACATTGAAAATAGTCTCGATAGATATCGCCCTTAAATAACACGAAATAGTATAAATCCGTAAAAAAAAATTAAAAAAATCACGCGTGGAGCACAGATTATGAAACAATTTCCAGCACATTGAGAATAGCCTGATAGACATCGCCTTTAAATAACGCGAAATAGTATAAATATGTAAACAATTTGAAAAAAAAAAAACAAAAATATCACGCTTGGGGTATAAATTGTGAAACAATTTCCAGCACATTGAAGATAGTCTCGATAGATATCGCCCTTAAATAACACGAAACAGTATAAATCCGTAAAAAAAATAAAAAAAAAATCACGCGTGGAGCACAGATTATGAAACAATTTCCAGCACATTGAGAATAGCCTCTATAGACATCACCTTTAAATAACGCGAAATAGTATAAATATGTAAACAAATTGAAAAAAAATTCAAGCTTGGAGCATAGATTGTTAAACAATTTCCAACACATTGAAAATAGTCTCGATAGACATCGCCTTTAAATAAAGCGAAATATTATAAATCCGTAAACAAATTTAAAAAAATCACGCGTCGACCACAGATTATGAAACAATTTCCAGCACATTGAGAATAGCCTCGATAGACATCACCTTTAAATAACGCGAAATAGTATAAATGCGTAAACAAATTCAAAAAAATCACGCTTGGAGCACAGATTATGAAACAATTTCCAGCACATTGAGAATAGCCTCGATAGACATCGCCTTTAAATAACGCGAAATAGTATAAATCCGTAAACAAATTTAGAAGAAATCACGCGTGAAGCACAGATTATGAAACAATTTCCAGCACATTGAGAATAGCCTCTATAGACATCGCCTTTAAATAACGCGAAATATTATATATCCGTAAACAAATTTAAAAATATCACGCGTGGAGCACAGATTATGAAACAATTTCCAGCACATTGAGAATAGCCTCGATAGACATCACCTTTAAATAACGCGAAATAGTATAAATGCGTAAACAAATTCAAAAAAATCACGCTTGGAGCACAGATTATGAAACAATTTCCAGCACATTGAGAATAGCCTCGATAGACATCGCCTTTAAATAACGCGAAATAGTATAAATCCGTAAACAAATTAATAAAAAACACGCGTGGAGCACAGATTATGAAACAATTTCCAGCACATTGAGAATAGCTTCGATAGACATCCCCTTTAAATAACGCGAAAAATTATAAATCTGTAAACAAATTGAGAAAAAAAATCACGCTTGGAGCATAAATTTTGAAACAATTTCCAACACATTGAAAATAGTCTCGATAGACATCGCCTTTAAATAAAGCGAAATATTATAAATCCGTAAACAAATTTAAAAGAAATCACGCGTGGAGCACAGATTATGAAACAATTTCCAGCACATTGAGAATAGCCTCTATAGACATCGCCTTTAAATAACGGGAAATAGTATTATATATCCGTAAACAAATTTAAAAATATCACGCGTTGAGCACAGATTATGAAACAATTTCCAGCACATTGAGAATAGCCTCGATAGATATCACCTTTAAATAACGCGAAATAGTATAAATGCGTAAACAATTTTTAAAAAAATCAAGCGTGGAGCACAGATTATGAAAAAATTTACAGCACATTGAGAATAGCCTCGATAGACATCACTTTTAAATAACGCGAAAAAGTATAAATCTGTAAACAAATTGAAAAAAAAAATCACGCTTGGAGCATTAATAGTGCAACAATTTCCAGCACATCGAAAATAGTCTCGATAGACATCGCCTTTAAATAAAGCGAAATATTATAAATCCGTAAACAAATTTAAAAAAATCACGCGTGGAGCACAGATTATGAATCAATTTCCAGCACATTGAGAATAACCTCGATAGACATCACCTTTAAATAACGCGAAATAGTATAAATGCGTAAACAAATTCAAAAAAATCACGCGTGGAGCATAGATTATGAAACAATTTCCAGAACATTGAGAATAGTGTCGATAGACATCGCCTTTAAATACGCAAAATAGTATAAATCCCTAAAAAAATTCAAAAAAATCACGCGTGGAGCATAGATTATGAAACAATTTCCAGCACATTGAGAATAGCCTCGATAGGCATCCCCTTTAAATAACGCGAAATAGTATAAATATGTAAACAAATTGAAAAAAAAATCAAGATTGGAGCATAGATTGTGAAACAATTTCCAGCACATTGAAAATAGTCTCGATAGACATCGCCTTTAAATAACGCGAAATATTATAAATCCGTAAACAAATTTTAAAAAATCACGCGTGGAGCACAGATTATGAAACAATTTCCAGAACATTGAGAATAGCCCCCATAGACATCACCTTTAAATAACGCGAAATAGTATAAATATGTAAACAATTTGAAAAAAAAAACAAAAAAAATCACGCTTGGGGTATAAATTGTGAAACAATTTCCAGCACATTGAAAATAGTCTCGATAGATATCGCCCTTAAATAACACGAAATAGTATAAATCCGTAAAAAAAATTTAAAAAAATCACGCGTGGAGCACAGATTATGAAACAATTTCCAGCACATTGAGAATAGCCTGATAGACATCGCCTTTAAATAACGCGAAATAGTATAAATATGTAAACAATTTGAAAAAAAAAAACAAAAATATCACGCTTGGGGTATAAATTGTGAAACAATTTCCAGCACATTGAAGATAGTCTCGATAGATATCGCCCTTAAATAACACGAAATAGTATAAATCCGTAAAAAAAATAAAAAAAAATCACGCGTGGAGCACAGATTATGAAACAATTTCCAGCACATTGAGAATAGCCTCTATAGACATCACCTTTAAATAACGCGAAATAGTATAAATATGTAAACAAATTGAAAAAAAATTCAAGCTTGGAGCATAGATTATGAAACAATTTCCAGCACATTGAGAATAGCCTCGATAGACATCGCCTTTAAATAACGCGAAATAGTATAAATCCGTAAACAAATTTAGAAGAAATCACGCGTGAAGCACAGATTATGAAACAATTTCCAGCACATTGAGAATAGCCTCTATAGACATCGCCTTTAAATAACGCGAAATATTATATATCCGTAAACAAATTTAAAAATATCACGCGTGGAGCACAGATTATGAAACAATTTCCAGCACATTGAGAATAGCCTCGATAGACATCACCTTTAAATAACGCGAAATAGTATAAATGCGTAAACAAATTCAAAAAAATCACGCTTGGAGCACAGATTATGAAACAATTTCCAGCACATTGAGAATAGCTTCGATAGACATCCCCTTTAAATAACGCGAAAAATTATAAATCTGTAAACAAATTGAGAAAAAAAATCACGCTTGGAGCATAAATTGTGAAACAATTTCCAACACATTGAAAATAGTCTCGATAGACATCGCCTTTAAATAAAGCGAAATATTATAAATCCGTAAACAAATTTAAAAGAAATCAGGCGTGGAGCACAGATTATGAAACAATTTCCAGCACATTGAGAATAGCCTCTATAGACATCGCCTTTAAATAACGCGAAATAGTATTATATATCCGTAAACAAATTTAAAAATATCACGCTTGGAGCACAGATTATGAAACAATTTCATGCACATTGATAATAGCCTCGATAGATATCACCTTTAAATAACGCGAAATAGTATAAATCCGTAAACAAATTAACAAAAATCACGCGTGGAGCACAGATTATGAAACAATTTCCAGCACATTGAGAATAGATTCGATAGACATCACCTTTAAATAACGCGAAAAAGTATAAATCTGTAAAACAATTGAGAAAAAAAATCACGCTTGGAGCATAAATTTTGAAACAATTTCCAACACATTGAAAATAGTCTCGATAGACATCGCCTTTAAATAAAGCGAAATATTATAAATCCGTAAACAAATTTAAAAGAAATCACGCGTGGAGCACAGATTATGAAACAATTTCCAGCACATTGAGAATAGCCTCTATAGACATCGCCTTTAAATAACGGGAAATAGTATTATATATCCGTAAACAAATTTAAAAATATCACGCGTGGAGCACAGATTATGAAACAATTTCCAGCACATTGAGAATAGCCTCGATAGATATCACTTTTAAATAACGCGAAAAAGTATAAATCTGTAAACAAATTCAAAAAAATCACGCGTGGAGCATAGATTATGAAACAATTTCCAGAACATTGAGAATAGCCTCGATAGACATCGCCTTTAAATAACGCGAAATCTTATAAATTTGTAAATAAATTTAAAAAAATCACGCGTGGAGCACAGATTATGAAACAATTTCCAGCACATTGAGAATAGCCTCGATAGACATCCCCTTTAAATAACGCGAAATAGTATAAATATGTAAACAAATTGAAAAAAAAAATCAAGATTGGAGCATAGATTGTGAAACAATTTCCAGCACATTGAGAATAGCCTCTATAGACATCACATTTAAATAACGCGAAATAGTATAAATATGTAAACAAATTGAAAAAAAAAATCAAGCTTGGAGCATAGATTGTTAAACAAATTCCAACACATTGAAAATAGTCTCGATAGACATCGCCTTTAAATAAAGCGAAATAGTATAAATGCGTAAACAAATTCAAAAAAATCACGCTTGGAGCACAGATTATGAAACAATTTCCAGCACATTGAGAATAGCCTCGATAGACATCGCCTTTAAATAACGCGAAATAGTATAAATCCGTAAACAAATTTTAAAAAATCCCGCTTGGAGCACAGATTATGAAACAATTTCCAGCACATTGAGAATAGCCTCTATAGACATCGTCTTTAAATAACGCGAAATAGTATTATATATCCGTAAACAAATTTAAAAATATCACGCGTGGAGCACAGATTATGAAACAATTTCCAGCACATTGAGAATAGCCTCGATAGATATCACCTTTAAATAACACTAAATAGTATAAATGCGTAAACAATTTAAAAAAAAAATCAAGCGTGGAGCACAGATTATGAAAAAAATTACAGCACATTGAGAATAGCCTCGATAGGCATCGCCTTTAAATAACGCGAAATCTTATAAATTTGTAAATAAATTTAAAAAAATCACGCGTGGAGCACAGATTATGAAACAATTTCCAGCACATTGAGAATAGCTTCGATAGACATCACCTTTAAATAAAGCGAAAAAGTATAAATCTGTAAACAAATTGAGAAAAAAAATCACGCTTGGAGCATAAATTGTGAAACAATTTCCAACACATTGAAAATAGTCTCGATAGACATCGCCTTTAAACAAAGCGAAATATTATAAATCCGTAAACAAATTTAAAAGGAATCACGCGTGGAGCACAGATTATGAAACAATTTCCAGCACATTGAGAATAGCCTCTGTAGACATCGCCTTTAAATAACGCGAAATAGTATTATATATCCGTAAACAAATTTAAAAATATCACGCGTGGAGCACAGATTATGAAACAATTTCATGCACATTGAGAATAGCCTCGATAGATATCACCTTTAAATAACGCGAAATAGTATAAATGCGTAAACAATTTTTAAAAAAATCAAGCGTGGAGCACAGATTATGAAAAAATTTACAGCACATTGAGAATAGCCTCGATAGACATCACCTTTAAATAACGCGAAATCTTATAAATTTGTAAATAAATTTAAAAAAATCACACGCGGAGCACAGATTATGAAACAATTTCCAGCACATTGAGAATAGCCTCGATAGACATCGCCTTTAAATAACGCGAAATAGTATAAATATGTAAACAATTTGAAAAAAAAAACAAAAAAAATCACGCTTGGGGTATAAATTGTGAAACAATTTCCAGCACATTGAAGATAGTCTCGATAGATATCGCCCTTAAATAACACGAAATAGTATAAATCCGTAAACAAATTTTAAAAGATCACGTGTGGAGCACAGATTATGAAACAATTTCCAGGACATTGAGAATAGCCTCGATAGACATCACCTTTAAATAACGCTAAATAGTATAAATGCGTAAACAAATTCAAAAAAATCACGCGTGGAGCACAGATTAAGAAACAATTTCCAGCACATTGAGAATAGCCTCTATAGACATCACCTTTAAATAACGCGAAATAGTATAAATCTGTAAACAAATTGAAAAAAAAAAAAGAATCACGCTTGGAGAATAAATTGTGAAACAATTTCCAGCACATTGAAAATAGTCTCGATAGACACCACCTTTAAATAACTCGAAATAATATAAATCCGTAAAAGAATTTTAAAAAATCACGCGTGGAGCACAGATTATGAAACAATTTCCAGCACATTGAGAATAGCCTCGATAGACATCACCTTTAAATAACGCGAAATAGTATAAATGCGTAAACAAATTCAAAAAAGTCACGCTTGGAGCACAGATTATGAAACAATTTCCAGCACATTGAAAATAGTCTCGATAGACACCACCTTTAAATAACGCGAAATCTTATAAATTTGTAAATAAATTTTAAAAAATCACGCGTGGAGCACAGATTATGAAACAATTTCCAGCACATTGAGAATAGCCTCGATAGACATCGCCTTTAAATAACGCGAAATAGTATAAATCTGTAAATAAATTAAAAAAAAATAACGCGTGGAGCACAGATTATGAAACAATTTCCAGCACATTGAGAATAGCCCCGATAGACATCACCTTTAAATAACGCGAAATAGTATAAATGCGTAAACAAATTTTTAAAAAATCACGCGTGGAGCACAGATTATGAAACAATTTCCAGCACATTGAGAATAGCCTCTATAGACATCACCTTTAAATAACGCGAAATAGTATAAATATGTAAACAAATTGAAAAAAAATTCAAGCTTGGAGCATAGATTGTTAAACAATTTCCAACACATTGAAAATAGTCTCGATAGACATCGCCTTTAAATAAAGCGAAATATTATAAATCCGTAAACAAATTTTAAAAAATCACGCGTGGACCACAGATTATGAAACAATTTCCAGCACATTGAGAATAGCCTCGATAGACATCACCTTTAAATAACGCGAAATAGTATAAATGCGTAAACAAATTCAAAAAAATCACGCTTGGAGCACAGATTATGAAACAATTTCCAGCACATTGAGAATAGCCTCGATAGACATCGCCTTTAAATAACGCGAAATAGTATAAATCCGTAAACAAATTTAGAAGAAATCACTCGTGGAGCACAGATTATGAAACAATTTCCAGCACATTGAGAATAGCCTCGATAGACATCGCCTTTAAATAACGCGAAATAGTATAAATCCGTAAACAAATTAATAAAAAACACGCGTGGAGCACAGATTATGAAACAATTTCCAGCACATTGAGAATAGCCTCTATAGACATCGCCTTTAAATAACGGGAAATAGTATTATATATCCGTAAACAAATTTAAAAATATCACGCGTGGAGCTCAGATTATGAAACAATTTCCAGCACATTGAGAATAGCCTCGATAGATATCACCTTTAAATAACGCGAAATAGTATAAATGCGTAAACAAATTAAAAAAAATCACGCTTGGAGCACAGATTATGAAACAATTTCCAGCACATTGAGAATAGCCTCGATAGACATCGCCTTTAAATAACGCGAAATAGTATAAATCCGTAAACAAATTAATAAAAAACACGCGTGGAGCACAGATTATGAAACAATTTCCAGCACATTGAGAATAGCTTCGATAGACATCCCCTTTAAATAACGCGAAAAATTATAAATCTGTAAACAAATTGAGAAAAAAAATCACGCTTGGAGCATAAATTGTGAAACAATTTCCAACACATTGAAAATAGTCTCGATAGACATCGCCTTTAAATAAAGCGAAATATTATAAATCCGTAAACAAATTTAAAAGAAATCAGGCGTGGAGCACAGATTATGAAACAATTTCCAGCACATTGAGAATAGCCTCTATAGACATCGCCTTTAAATAACGCGAAATAGTATTATATATCCGTAAACAAATTTAAAAATATCACGCGTGGAGCACAGATTATGAAACAATTTCCAGCACATTGAGAATAGATTCGATAGACATCACCTTTAAATAACGCGAAAAAGTATAAATCTGTAAAAAAATTGAGAAAAAAAATCACGCTTGGAGCATAAATTTTGAAACAATTTCCAACACATTGAAAATAGTCTCGATAGACATCGCCTTAAAATAAAGCGAAATATTATAAATCTGTAAACAAATTTAAAAGAAATCACGCGTGGAGCACAGATTATGAAACAATTTCCGGCACATTGAGAATAGCCTCTATAGACAACGCCTTTAAATAACGGGAAATAGTATTATATATCCGTAAACAAATTTAAAAATATCACGCGTGGAGCTCAGATTATGAAACAATTTCCAGCACATTGAGAATAGCCTCTATAGACATCACCTTTAAATAACGCGAAATAGTATAAATCTGTAAACAAATTGAAAAAAAAAAAAAGAATCACGCTTGGAGAATAAATTGTGAAACAATTTCCAGCACATTGAAAATAGTCTCGATAGACACCACCTTTAAATAACTCGAAATAATATAAATCCGTAAACGAATTTAAAAATATCACGCTTGGAGCACAGATTATGAAACAATTTCATGCACATTGATAATAGCCTCGATAGATATCACCTTTAAATAACGCGAAATAGTATAAATCCGTAAACAAATTAACAAAAAACACGCGTGGAGCACAGATTATGAAACAATTTCCAGCACATTGAGAATAGATTCGATAGACATCACCTTTAAATAACGCGAAAAAGTATAAATCTGTAAAAAAATTGAGAAAAAAAATCACGCTTGGAGCATAAATTTTGAAACAATTTCCAACACATTGAAAATAGTCTCGATAGACATCGCCTTAAAATAAAGCGAAATATTATAAATCTGTAAACAAATTTAAAAGAAATCACGCGTGGAGCACAGATTATGAAACAATTTCCGGCACATTGAGAATAGCCTCTATAGACATCGCCTTTAAATAACGGGAAATAGTATTATATATCCGTAAACAAATTTAAAAATATCACGCGTGGAGCTCAGATTATGAAACAATTTCCAGCACATTGAGAATAGCCTCGATAGATATCACCTTTAAATAACGCGAAATAGTATAAATGCGTAAACAATTTTTAAAAAAATCAAGCGTGGAGCATTAATTGTGCAACAATTTCCAGCACATCGAAAATAGTCTCGATAGACATCGCCTTTAAATAAAGCGAAATATTATAAATCCGTAAACAAATTTTAAAAAATCACGCGTGGAGCACAGATTATGAAACAATTTCCAGCACATTGAGAATAACCTCGATAGACATCACCTTTAAATAAAACGAAATAGTATAAATGCGTAAACAAATTCAAAAAAATCACGCGTGGAGCATAGATTATGAAACAATTTCCAGAACATTGAGAATAGCCTCGATAGACATCGCCTTTAAATAACGCGAAATCTTATAAATTTGTAAATAAATTTAAAAAAATCACGCGTGGAGCACAGATTATGAAACAATTTCCAGCACATTGAGAATAGCCTCGATAGACATCCCCTTTAAATAACGCGAAATAGTATAAATATGTAAACAAATTGAAAAAAAAATCAAGATTGGAGCATAGATTGTGAAACAATTTCCAGCACATTGAGAATAGCCTCGATAGACATCGCCTTTAAATAACGCGAAATCTTATAAATTTGTAAATAAATTTAAAAAAATCACGCGTGGAGCACAGATTATGAAACAATTTCCAGCACATTGAGAATAGCTTCGATAGACATCACTTTTAAATAACGCGAAAAAGTATAAATCTGTAAACAAATTGAAAAAAAAAATCACGCTTGGAGCATTAATTGTGCAACAATTTCCAGCACATCGAAAATAGTCTCGATAGACATCGCCTTTAAATAAAGCGAAATATTATAAATCCGTAAACAAATTTTAAAAAATCACGCGTGGAGCACAGATTATGAAACAATTTCCAGCACATTGAGAATAACCTCGATAGACATCACCTTTAAATAAAACGAAATAGTATAAATGCGTAAACAAATTCAAAAAAATCACGCGTGGAGCATAGATTATGAAACAATTTCCAGAACATTGAGAATAGCCTCGATAGACATCGCCTTTAAATAACGCGAAATCTTATAAATTTGTAAATAAATTTAAAAAAATCACGCGTGGAGCACAGATTATGAAACAATTTCCAGCACATTGAGAATAGCCTCGATAGACATCCCCTTTAAATAACGCGAAATAGTATAAATATGTAAACAAATTGAAAAAAAATCAAGATTGGAGCATAGATTGTGAAACAATTTCCAGCACATTGAGAATAGCCTCTATAGACATCACATTTAAATAACGCGAAATAGTATAAATATGTAAACAAATTGAAAAAAAAAAATCAAGCTTGGAGCATAGATTGTTAAACAAATTCCAACACATTGAAAATAGTCTCGATAGACATCGCCTTTAAATAAAGCGAAATAGTATAAATGCGTAAACAATTTCAAAAAAATCACGCTTGGAGCACAGATTATGAAACAATTTCCAGCACATTGAGAATAGCCTCGATAGACATCGCCTTTAAATAACGCGAAATAGTATAAATCCGTAAACAAATTTAAAAAAATCACGCTTGGAGCACAGATTATGAAACAATTTCCAGCACATTGAGAATAGCCTCGATAGACATCGCCTTTAAATAAAGCGAAATATTATAAATCCGTAAACAAATTTAAAAGGAATCACGCGTGGAGCACAGATTATGAAACAATTTCCAGCACATTGAAAATAGCCTCTGTAGACATCGCCTTTAAATAACGCGAAATCTTATAAATTTGTAAATAAATTTAAAAAAATCACGCGTGGAGCACAGATTATGAAACAATTTCCAGCACATTGAGAATAGCTTCGATAGACATCACCTTTAAATAACGCGAAAAAGTATAAATCTGTAAACAAATTGAGAAAAAAAATCACGCTTGGAGCATAAATTGTGAAACAATTTCCAACACATTGAAAATAGTCTCGATAGACATCGCCTTTAAATAAAGCGAAATATTATAAATCCGTAAACAAATTTAAAAGGAATCACGCGTGGAGCACAGATTATGAAACAATTTCCAGCACATTGAGAATAGCCTCTGTAGACATCGCCTTTAAATAACGCGAAATAGTATTATATATCCGTAAACAAATTTTAAAATATCACGCGTGGAGCACAGATTATGAAACAATTTCATGCACATTGAGAATAGCCTCGATAGATATCACCTTTAAATAACGCGAAATAGTATAAATGCGTAAACAATTTTTAAAAAAATCAAGCGTGGAGCACAGATTACGAAAAAATTTACAGCACATTGAGAATAGCCTCGATAGACATCACCTTTAAATAACAAGAAATCTTATAAATTTGTAAATAAATTTAAAAAAATCACACGCGGAGCACAGATTATGAAACAATTTCCAGCACATTGAGAATAGCCTCGATAGACATCGCCTTTAAATAACGCGAAATAGTATAAATATGTAAACAATTTGAAAAAAAAAACAAAAAAAATCACGCTTGGGGTATAAATTGTGAAACAATTTCCAGCACATTGAAGATAGTCTCGATAGATATCGCCCTTAAATAACACGAAATAGTATAAATCCGTAAACAAATTTTAAAAAATCACGCGTGGAGCACAGATTATGAAACAATTTCCAGGACATTGAGAATAGCCTCGATAGACATCACATTTAAATAACGCTAAATAGTATAAATGCGTAAACAAATTCAAAAAAATCACGCGTGGAGCACAGATTATGAAACAATTTCCAGCACATTGAGAATAGCCTCTATAGACATCACCTTTAAATAACGCGAAATAGTATAAATCTGTAAACAAATTGAAAAAAAAAAAGAATCACGCTTGGAGAATAAATTGTGAAACAATTTCCAGCACATTGAAAATAGTCTCGATAGACACCACCTTTAAATAACGCGAAATAGTATAAATGCGTAAACAAATTCAAAAAAGTCACGCTTGGAGCACAGATTATGAAACAATTTCCAGCACCTTAAGAATAGCCTCGATAGACATCGCCTTTAAATAACGCGAAATCTTATAAATTTGTAAATAAATTAAAAAAAATCACGCGTGGAGCACAGATTATGAAACAATTTCCAGCACATTGAGAACAGCCTCGGTAGACATCGCCTTTAAATAACGCGAAATAGTATAAATCTGTAAATAAATTCAAAAAAATAACGCGTGGAGCACAGATTATGAAACAATTTCCAGCACATTGAGAATAGCCCCGATAGACATCACCTTTAAATAACGCGAAATAGTATAAATGCGTAAACAAATTCAAAAAAGTCACGCTTGGAGCACAGATTATGAAACAATTTCCAGCACCTTAAGAATAGCCTCGATAGACATCGCCTTTAAATAACGCGAAATCTTATAAATTTGTAAATAAATTAAAAAAAATCACGAGTGGAGCACAGATTATGAAACAATTTCCAGCACATTGAGAATAGCCTCGATAGACATCGCCTTTAAATAACGCGAAATAGTATAAATCTGTAAATAAATTCAAAAAAATAACGCGTGGAGCACAGATTATGAAACAATTTCCAGCACATTGACAATAGTCTCGATAGACATCGCCTATAAATACGCAAAATAGTATAAATCCGTAAACAAATTCAAAAAAATCACGCGTGGAGCACAGATTATGAAACAATTTCCAGCACATTGAGAATAGCCTCGATAGACATCACCTTTAAATAACGCGAAATTGTATAAATCTGTAAATAAAATTGAAAAAAAAAATCATGCTTGGAGCATAGATTGTGAATCAATTTCCAGCATATTGAAAATAGTCTCGAGAGACATCGCATTTAAATAACGCTAAATAGTATAAATCCGTAAAAAAATTCAAAAAATCATGCGTGGAGCACAGATTATGAAACAATTTCCAGCACATTGAGAATAGCTTCGATAGACATCACCTTTAAATAACGCGAAAAGTATAAATCTGTAAACAATTTGAAAAAAAAAAAAAAAATCACGCTTGGGGTATAAATTGTGAAACAATTTCCAGCACATTGAAAATAGCCTCGATAGATATCGCCCTTAAATAACGCGAAATAGTATAAATCTGTAAATAAAATTGAAAAAAAATCACGCTTGGAGCATAGATTGTGAAACAATTTCCAGCATATTGAAAATAGTCTCGAGAGACATCGCATTTAAATAACGCTAAATAGTATAAATCCGTAAACAAATTTTAAAAAATCACGCGTGGAGCACAGATTATGAAACAATTTCCAGGACATTGAGAATAGCCTCGATAGACATCACCTTTAAATAACGCTAAATAGTATAATTGCGTAAACAAATTCAAAAAAATCACGCGTGGAGTACAGATTATGAAACAATTTCCAGCACATTGAGAATAGCCTCTATAGACATCACCTTTAAATAACGCGAAATAGTATAAATCTGTAAACAAAAAAAAAAAAAAAGAATCACGCTTGGAGAATAAATTGTGAAAGAATTTCCAGCACATTGAAAATAGTCTCGATAGACACCACCTTTAAATAACTCGAAATAATATAAATCCGTAAACGAATTTAAAAAAATCACGCGTGGAGCACAGATTATGAAACAATTTCCAGCACATTGAGAATAGCCTCGATAGACATCACCTTTAAATAACGCGAAATAGTATAAATGCGTAAACAAATTCAAAAAAGTCACGCTTGGAGCACAGATTATGAAACAATTTCCAGCACATCGAGAATAGCCTCGATAGACATCGCCTTTAAATAACGCGAAATAGTATAAATCTCTAAATAAATTCAAAAAAATAACGCGTGGAGCACAGATTATGAAGCAATTCCCAGCACATTGAGAATAGCCCCGATAGACATCACCTTTAAATAACGCGAAATAGTATAAATATGTAAACAAATTGAAAAAAAAATCAAGATTGGAGCATAGATTGTGAAACAATTTCCAGCACATTGAGAATAGCCCCGATAGACATCACCTTTAAATAACGCGAAGTAGTATAAATATGTAAACAAATTGAAAGAAAAAATCAAGATTGGAGCATAGATTGTGAAACAATTTCCAGCACATTGAAAATAGTCTCGATAGACATCACCTTTAAATAACGCGGAATAGTATAAATATGTAAACAATTTGAAAAATAAAAACAAAAAAAATCACGCTTGGGGTATAAATTGTGAAACAATTTCCAGCACATTGAAAATAGTCTCGATAGATATCGCCCTTAAATAACACGAAATAGTATAAATGCGTAAACAAATTCAAAAAAATCACGCGTGGAGCACAGATTATGAAACAATCTCCAGCACATTGAGAATAGCCTCTATAGACATCACCTTTAAATAACGCGAAATAGTATAAATATGTAAACAAATTGAAAAAAAAATCAAGCTTGGAGCATAGATTGTTAAACAAATTCCAACACATTGAAAATAGTCTCGATAGACATCGCCTTTAAATAAAGCGAAATAGTATAAATGCGTAAACAAATTCAAAAAAATCACGCTTGGAGCACAGATTATGAAACAATTTCCAGCACATTGAGAATAGCCTCGATAGACATCGCCTTTAAATAACGCGAAATAGTATTATATATCCGTAAACAAATTTAAAAATATCACGCGTGGAGCACAGATTATGAAACAATTTCCAGCACATTGAGAATAGCCTCGATAGATATCACCTTTAAATAGCGCTAAATAGTATAAATGCGTAAACAATTTTTAAAAAAAATCGAGAGTGGAGCACAGATTATGAAAAAAATTACAGCACATTGAGAATAGCCTCGATAGACATGGCCTTTAAATAACGCGAAATCTTATAAATTTGCAAATAAATTTAAAAAAATCACGCGTGGAGCACAGATTATGAAACAATTTCCAGCACATTGAGAATAGCCTCGATAGACATCGCCTTTAAATAACGCGAAATAGTATAAATCCGTAAAAAAATTCAAAAAAATCACGCTTGGATCACAGATTATGAAACAATTTCCAGCACATTGAGAATAGCCTCGATAGACATCGCCTTTAAATAACGCGAAATAGTATAAATCCGTAAACAAATTTAAAAAAAACACGCGTGGAACACAGATTATGAAACAATTTCCAGCACATTGAGAATAGCTTCGATAGACATCACCTTTAAATAACGCGAAAAAGTATAAATCTGTAAACAAATTGAGAAAAAAAATCACGCTTGGAGCATAAATTGTGAAACAATTTCCAACACATTGAAAATAGTCTCGACAGACATCGCCTTTAAATAAAGCGAAATATTATAAATCCGTATACAAATTTAAAAGAAATCACGCGTGGAGCACAGATTATGAAACAATTTCCAGCACATTGAGAATAGCCTCGATAGACATCGCCTTTAAATAACGCGAAATCTTATAAATTTGTAAATAAATTTAAAAAAATCAAACGTGGAGCACAGATTATGAAACAATTTCCAGCACATTGAGAATAGTCTCGATAGACATCGCCTATAAATACGCAAAATAGTATAAATCCGTAAACAAATTCAAAAAAATCACGCGTGGAGCACAGATTATGAAACAATTTCCAGCACATTGAGAATAGCCTCGATAGACATCACCTTTAAATAACGCGAAATCTTATAAATTTGTAAATAAATTTAAAAAAATCAAACGTGGAGCACAGATTATGAAACAATTTCCAGCACATTGAGAATAGTCTCGATAGACATCGCATTTAAATAACGCTAAATAGTATAAATCCGTAAAAAAATTCAAAAAATCATGCGTGGAGCACAGATTATGAAACAATTTCCAGCACATTGAGAATAGCCTCGATAGACATCACCTTTAAATAACGCGAAATAGTATAAATGCGTAAACAAATTCAAAAAAGTCACGCTTGGAGCACAGATTATGAAACAATTTCCAGCACATTGAGAATAGCCTCGATAGACATCGCCTATAAATACGCAAAATAGTATAAATCCGTAAACAAATTCAAAAAAATCACGCGTGGAGCACAGATTATGAAACAATTTCCAGCACATTGAGAATAGCCTCGATAGACATCACCTTTAAATAACGCGAAATTGTATAAATCTGTAAATAAAATTGAAAAAAAAATCACGCTTGGAGCATAGATTGTGAATCAATTTCCAGCATATTGAAAATAGTCTCGAGAGACATCGCATTTAAATAACGCTAAATAGTATAAATCCGTAAAAAAATTCAAAAAATCATGCGTGGAGCACAGATTATGAAACAATTTCCAGCACATTGAGAATAGCCTCGATAGACATCACCTTTAAATAAAGCGAAATATTATAAATCCGTATACAAATTTAAAAGAAATCACGCGTGGAGCACAGATTATGAAACAATTTCCAGCACATTGAGAATAGCCTCGATAGACATCGCCTTTAAATAACGCGAAATCTTATAAATTTGTAAATAAATTTAAAAAAATCAAACGTGGAGCACAGATTATGAAGCAATTCCCAGCACATTGAGAATAGCCCCGATAGACATCACCTTTAAATAACGCGAAATAGTATAAATATGTAAACAAATTGAAAAAAAAATCAAGATTGGAGCATAGATTGTGAAACAATTTCCAGCACATTGAGAATAGCCCCGATAGACATCACCTTTAAATAACGCGAAGTAGTATAAATATGTAAACAAATTGAAAGAAAAAATCAAGATTGGAGCATAGATTGTGAAACAATTTCCAGCACATTGAAAATAGTCTCGATAGATATCGCCCTTAAATAACACGAAATAGTATAAATGCGTAAACAAATTCAAAAAAATCACGCGTGGAGCACAGATTATGAAACAATTTCCAGCACATTGAGAATAGCCTCTATAGACATCACCTTTAAATAACGCGAAATAGTATAAATATGTAAACAAATTGAAAAAAAATCAAGCTTGGAGCATAGATTGTTAAACAAATTCCAACACATTGAAAATAGTCTCGATAGACATCGCCTTTAAATAAAGCGAAATAGTATAAATGCGTAAACAAATTCAAAAAAATCACGCTTGGAGCACAGATTATGAAACAATTTCCAGCACATTGAGAATAGCCTCGATAGACATCGCCTTTAAATAACGCGAAATAGTATTATATATCCGTAAACAAATTTAAAAATATCACGCGTGGAGCACAGATTATGAAACAATTTCCAGCACATTGAGAATAGCCTCTATAGACATCACCTTTAAATAACGCGAAATAGTATAAATCTGTAAACAAATTGAAAAAAAAAAAGAATCACGCTTGGAGAATAAATTGTGAAACAATTTCCAGCACATTGAAAATAGTCTCGATAGACACCACCTTTAAATAACTCGAAATAATATAAATCCGTAAACGAATTTTAAAAAATCACGCGTGGAGCACAGATTATGAAACAATTTCCAGCACATTGAGAATAGCCTCGATAGACATCACCTTTAAATAACGCGAAATAGTATAAATGCGTAAACAAATTCAAAAAAGTCACGCTTGGAGCACAGATTATGAAACAATTTCCAGCACCTTAAGAATAGCCTCGATAGACATCGCCTTTAAATAACGCGAAATCTTATAAATTTGTAAATAAATTAAAAAAAATCACGAGTGGAGCACAGATTATGAAACAATTTCCAGCACATTGAGAATAGCCTCGATAGACATCGCCTTTAAATAACGCGAAATAGTATAAATCTGTAAATAAATTCAAAAAAATAACGCGTGGAGCACAGATTATGAAACAATTTCCAGCACATTGACAATAGTCTCGATAGACATCGCCTATAAATACGCAAAATAGTATAAATCCGTAAACAAATTCAAAAAAATCACGCGTGGAGCACAGATTATGAAACAATTTCCAGCACATTGAGAATAGCCTCGATAGACATCACCTTTAAATAACGCGAAATTGTATAAATCTGTAAATAAAATTGAAAAAAAAATCATGCTTGGAGCATAGATTGTGAATAAATTTCCAGCATATTGAAAATAGTCTCGAGAGACATCGCATTTAAATAACGCTAAATAGTATAAATCCGTAAAAAAATTCAAAAAATCATGCGTGGAGCACAGATTATGAAACAATTTCCAGCACATTGAGAATAGCCTCGATAGACATCGCCTTTAAATAACGCGAAATCTTATAAATTTGTAAATAAATTTTAAAAAAATCACGCGTGGAGCACAGATTATGAAACCATTTCCAGCACATTGAGAATAGCTTCGATAGACATCACCTTTAAATAACGCGAAAAGTATAAATCTGTAAACAATTTGAAAAAAAAAAAAAAAAAAAAAAATCACGCTTGGGGTATAAATTGTGAAACAATTTCCAGCACATTGAAAATAGCCTCGATAGATATCGCCCTTAAATAACGCGAAATAGTATAAATCTGTAAATAAAATTGAAAAAAAATCACGCTTGGAGCATAGATTGTGAAACAATTTCCAGCATATTGAAAATAGTCTCGAGAGACATCGCATTTAAGTAACGCTAAATAGTATAAATCCGTAAACAAATTTTAAAAAATCACGCGTGGAGCACAGATTATGAAACAATTTCCAGGACATTGAGAATAGCCTCGATAGACATCACCTTTAAATAACGCTAAATAGTATAATTGCGTAAACAAATTCAAAAAAATCACGCGTGGAGTACAGATTATGAAACAATTTCCAGCACATTGAGAATAGCCTCTATAGACATCACCTTTAAATAACGCGAAATAGTATAAATCTGTAAACAAAAAAAAAAAAAAAAAAGAATCACGCTTGGAGAATAAATTGTGAAAGAATTTCCAGCACATTGAAAATAGTCTCGATAGACACCACCTTTAAATAACTCGAAATAATATAAATCCGTAAACGAATTTAAAAAAATCACGCGTGGAGCACAGATTATGAAACAATTTCCAGCACATTGAGAATAGCCTCGATAGACATCACCTTTAAATAACGCGAAATAGTATAAATGCGTAAACAAATTCAAAAAAGTCACGCTTGGAGCACAGATTATGAAACAATTTCCAGCACATCGAGAATAGCCTCGATAGACATCGCCTTTAAATAACGCGAAATAGTATAAATCTCTAAATAAAATCAAAAAAATAACGCGTGGAGCACAGATTATGAAGCAATTCCCAGCACATTGAGAATAGCCCCGATAGACATCACCTTTAAATAACGCGAAATAGTATAAATATGTAAACAAATTGAAAAAAAAATCAAGATTGGAGCATAGATTGTGAAACAATTTCCAGCACATTGAGAATAGCCCCGATAGACATCACCTTTAAATAACGCGAAGTAGTATAAATATGTAAACAAATTGAAAGAAAAAATCAAGATTGGAGCATAGATTGTGAAACAATTTCCAGCACATTGAAAATAGTCTCGATAGACATCACCTTTAAATAACGCGGAATAGTATAAATATGTAAACAATTTGAAAAATAAAAACAAAAAAAAATCACGCTTGGGGTATAAATTGTGAAACAATTTCCAGCACATTGAAAATAGTCTCGATAGATATCGCCCTTAAATAACACGAAATAGTATAAATGCGTAAACAAATTCAAAAAAATCACGCGTGGAGCACAGATTATGAAACAATTTCCAGCACATTGAGAATAGCCTCTATAGACATCACCTTTAAATAACGCGAAATAGTATAAATATGTAAACAAATTGAAAAAAAAATCAAGCTTGGAGCATAGATTGTTAAACAAATTCCAACACATTGAAAACAGTCTCGATAGACATCGCCTTTAAATAAAGCGAAATAGTATAAATGCGTAAACAAATTCAAAAAAATCACGCTTGGAGCACAGATTATGAAACAATTTCCAGCACATTGAGAATAGCCTCGATAGACATCGCCTTTAAATAACGCGAAATAGTATTATATATCCGTAAACAAATTTGAAAATATCACGCGTGGAGCACAGATTATGAAACAATTTCCAGCACATTGAGAATAGCCTCGATAGATATCACCTTTAAATAGTGCTAAATAGTATAAATGCGTAAACAATTTTTAAAAAAAATCGAGCGTGGAGCACAGATTATGAAAAAATTACAGCACATTGAGAATAGCCTCGATAGACATGGCCTTTAAATAACGCGAAATCTTATAAATTTGTAAATAAATTTAAAAAAATCACGCGTGGAGCACAGATTATGAAACAATTTCCAGCACATTGAGAATAGCCTCGATAGACATCGCCTTTAAATAACGCGAAATAGTATAAATCCGTAAACAAATTCAAAAAAATCACGCTTGGATCACAGATTATGAAACAATTTCCAGCACATTGAGAATAGCCTCGATAGACATCGCCTTTAAATAACGCGAAATAGTATAAATCCGTAAACAAATTTAAAAAAAACACGCGTGGAACACAGATTATGAAACAATTTCCAGCACATTGAGAATAGCTTCGATAGACATCACCTTTAAATAACGCGAAAAAGTATAAATCTGTAAACAAATTGAGAAAAAAAATCACGCTTGGAGCATAAATTGTGAAACAATTTCCAACACATTGAAAATAGTCTCGATAGACATCGCCTTTAAATAAAGCGAAATATTATAAATCCGTATACAAATTTAAAAGAAATCACGCGTGGAGCACAGATTATGAAACAATTTCCAGCACATTGAGAATAGCCTCGATAGACATCGCCTTTAAATAACGCGAAATCTTATAAATTTGTAAATAAATTTAAAAAAATCAAACGTGGAGCACAGATTATGAAACAATTTCCAGCACATTGAGAATAGTCTCGATAGACATCGCCTATAAATACGCAAAATAGTATAAATCCGTAAACAAATTCAAAAAAATCACGCGTGGAGCACAGATTATGAAACAATTTCCAGCACATTGAGAATAGCCTCGATAGACATCACCTTTAAATAACGCGAAATTGTATAAATCTGTAAATAAAATTGAAAAAAAAATCACGCTTGGAGCATAGATTGTGAATCAATTTCCAGCATATTGAAAATAGTCTCGAGAGACATCGCATTTAAATAACGCTAAATAGTATAAATCCGTAAAAAAATTCAAAAAATCATGCGTGGAGCACAGATTATGAAACAATTTCCAGCACATTGAGAATAGCCTCGATAGACATCACCTTTAAATAACGCGAAATAGTATAAATGCGTAAACAAATTCAAAAAAGTCACGCTTGGAGCACAGATTATGAAACAATTTCCAGCACATCGAGAATAGCCTCGATAGACATCGCCTTTAAATAACGCGAAATAGTATAAATCTCTAAATAAATTCAAAAAAATAACGCGTGGAGCACAGATTATGAAGCAATTCCCAGCACATTGAGAATAGCCCCGATAGACATCACCTTTAAATAACGCGAAATAGTATAAATATGTAAACAAATTGAAAAAAAAATCAAGATTGGAGCATAGATTGTGAAACAATTTCCAGCACATTGAGAATAGCCCCGATAGACATCACCTTTAAATAACGCGAAGTAGTATAAATATGTAAACAAATTGAAAGAAAAAATCAAGATTGGAGCATAGATTGTGAAACAATTTCCAGCACATTGAAAATAGTCTCGATAGACATCACCTTTAAATAACGCGGAATAGTATAAAAATGTAAACAATTTGAAAAATAAAAACAAAAAAAAAATCACGCTTGGGGTATAAATTGTGAAACAATTTCCAGCACATTGAAAATAGTCTCGATAGATATCGCCCTTAAATAACACGAAATAGTATAAATGCGTAAACAAATTCAAAAAAATCACGCGTGGAGCACAGATTATGAAACAATTTCCAGCACATTGAGAATAGCCTCTATAGACATCACCTTTAAATAACGCGAAATAGTATAAATATGTAAACAAATTGAAAAAAAAATCAAGCTTGGAGCATAGATTGTTAAACAAATTCCAACACATTGAAAATAGTCTCGATAGACATCGCCTTTAAATAAAGCGAAATAGTATAAATGCGTAAACAAATTCAAAAAAATCACGCTTGGAGCACAGATTATGAAACAATTTCCAGCACATTGAGAATAGCCTCGATAGACATCGCCTTTAAATAACGCGAAATAGTATTATATATCCGTAAACAAATTTAAAAATATCACGCGTGGAGCACAGATTATGAAACAATTTCCAGCACATTGAGAATAGCCTCGATAGATATCACCTTTAAATAGCGCTAAATAGTATAAATGCGTAAACAATTTTTAAAAAAAATCGAGCGTGGAGCACAGATTATGAAAAAAATTACAGCACATTGAGAATAGCCTCGATAGACATGGCCTTTAAATAACGCGAAATCTTATAAATTTGTAAATAAATTTAAAAAAATCACGCGTGGAGCACAGATTATGAAACAATTTCCAGCACATTGAGAATAGCCTCGATAGACATCGCCTTTAAATAACGCGAAATAGTATAAATCCGTAAACAAATTCAAAAAAATCACGTTTGGATCACAGATTATGAAACAATTTCCAGCACATTGAGAATAGCCTCGATAGACATCGCCTTTAAATAACGCGAAATAGTATAAATCCGTAAACAAATTAAAAAAAAAACACGCGTGGAACACAGATTATGAAACAATTTCCAGCACATTGAGAATAGCTTCGATAGACATCACCTTTAAATAACGCGAAAAAGTATAAATCTGTAAACAAATTGAGAAAAAAAATCACGCTTGGAGCATAAATTGTGAAACAATTTCCAACACATTGAAAATAGTCTCGATAGACATCGCCTTTAAATAAAGCGAAATATTATAAATCCGTATACAAATTTGAAAGAAATCACGCGTGGAGCACAGATTATGAAACAATTTCCAGCACATTGAGAATAGCCTCGATAGACATCGCCTTTAAATAACGCGAAATCTTATAAATTTGTAAATAAATTTAAAAAAATCAAACGTGGAGCACAGATTATGAAACAATTTCCAGCACATTGAGAATAGTCTCGATAGACATCGCCTATAAATACGCAAAATAGTATAAATCAGTAAACAAATTCAAAAAAATCACGCGTGGAGCACAGATTATGAAACAATTTCCAGCACATTGAGAATAGCCTCGATAGACATCACCTTTAAATAACGCGAAATTGTATAAATCTGTAAATAAAATTGAAAAAAAAATCACGCTTGGAGCATAGATTGTGAATCAATTTCCAGCATATTGAAAATAGTCTCGAGAGACATCGCATTTAAATAACGCTAAATAGTATAAATCCGTAAAAAAATTCAAAAAATCATGCGTGGAGCACAGATTATGAAACAATTTCCAGCACATTGAGAATAGCCTCGATAGACATCGCCTTTAAATAACGCGAAATCTTATAAATTTGTAAATAAATTTAAAAAAAATCACGCGTGGAGCACAGATTATGAAACCATTTCCAGCACATTGAGAATAGCTTCGATAGACATCACCTTTAAATAACGCGAAAAGTATAAATCTGTAAACAATTTGAAAAAAAAAAACAAAAAAAATCACGCTTGGGTTATAAATTGTGAAACAATTTCCAGCACATTGAAAATAGCCTCGATAGATATCGCCCTTAAATAACGCGAAATAGTATAAATCTGTAAATAAAATTGAAAAAAAATCACGCTTGGAGCATAGATTGTGAAACAATTTCCAGCATATTGAAAATAGTCTCGATAGACACCACCTTTAAATAACTCGAAATAGTATAAATCCGTAAACAAATTGAAAAAAAAAAGAATCACGCTTGGAGAATAAATTGTGAAAGAATTTCCAGCACATTGAAAATAGTCTCGATAGACACCACCTTTAGATAACTCGAAATAGTATAAATCCGTAAACAAATTTAAAAAAATCACGCGTGGACCACAGATTATGAAACAATTTCCAGCACATTGAGAATAGCCTCGATAGACATCACATTTAAATAACGCGAAATAGTATAAATGCGTAACAAATTAAAAAAAATCACGCTTGGAGCACAGATTATAAAAAAAATTTCCAGCACATTGAGAATAGCCTCGATAGACATCGCCTTTAAATAACGCGAAATAGTATAAATATGTAAACAATTTGAAAAAAAAAACAAAAAAAATCACGCTTGGGGTATAAATTGTGAAACAATTTCCAGCACATTGAGGATAGTCTCGATAGATATCGCCCTTAAATAACACGAAATAGTATAACTCCGTAAAAAAAATTAAAAAAAATCACGCGTGGAGCACAGATTATGAAACAATTTCCAGCACATTGAGTATAGCCTCGATAGACATCACCTTTAAATAACGCGAAATAGTATAAATGCGTAAACAAATTTAAAAAAATCACGCTTGGAGCACAGATTATGAAACAATTTCCAGCACATTGAGAATAGCCTCGATAGACATCGCCTTTAAATAACGCGAAATAGTATAAATCCTTAAACAAATTTAAAAGAAATCACGCGTGGAGCACAGATTATGAAACAATTTCCAGCACATTGAGAATAGCCTCTATAGACATCGCCTTTAAATAAAGCGAAATAGTATTATATATCCGTAATCAAATTTAAAAATATCACGCGTGGAGCACAGATTATGAAACAATTTCCAGCACATTGAGAATAGCCTCGATAGATATCACCTTTAAATAGCGCGAAATAGTATAAATGCGTAAACAATTAAAAAAAAAAAATCAAGCGTGGAGCACAGATTATGAAAAAAATTACAGCACATTGAGAATAGCCTCGATAGACATCGCCTTTAAATAACGCGAAATCTTATAAATTTGTAAATAAATTTAAAAAAATCACGCGTGGAGCACAGATTATGAAACAATTTCCAGCACATTGAGAATAGCCTCGATAGACATCACCTTTAAATAACGCGAAATAGTATAAATGCGTAAACAAATTTTTAAAAATCACGCTTGGAGCACAGATTATGAAACAATTTCCAGCACATTGAGAATAGCCTCGATAGACATCGCCTTTAAATAACGCGAAATAGTATAAATCCGTAAACAAATTCAAAAAAATCACGCTTGGAGCACAGATTATGAAACAATTTCCAGCACATTGAGAATAGCCTCGATAGACATCTCCTTTAAATAACGCGAAATAGTATAAATCCGTAAACAAATTAATAAAAAACACGCGTGGAGCACAGATTATGAAACAATTTCCAGCACATTGAGAATAGCTTCGATAGACATCACCTTTAAATAACGCGAAAAAGTATAAATCTGTAAACAAATTGAGAAAAAAAATCACGCTTGGAGCATAAATTGTGAAACAATTTCCAACACATTGAAAATAGTCTCGATAGACATCGCCTTTAAATAAAGCGAAATATTATAAATCCGTAAACAAATTTAAAAGGAATCACGCGTGGAGCACAGATTATGAAACACTTTCCAGCACATTGAGAATAGCCTCTGTAGACATCGCCTTTAAATAACGCGAAATAGTATTATATATCCGTAAACAAATTTAAAAATATCACGCGTGGAGCACAGATTATGAAACAATTTCATGCACATTGAGAATAGCCTCGATAGATATCACCTTTAAATAACGCGAAATAGTATAAATGCGTAAACAATTTTTAAAAAAATCAAGCGTGGAGCACAGATTATGAAAAAATTTACAGCACATTGAGAATAGCCTCGATAGACATCACCTTTAAATAACGCGAAATCTTATAAATTTGTAAATAAATTTAAAAAAATCACACGTGGAGCACAGATTATGAAACAATTTCCAGCACATTGAGAATAGCCTCGATAGACATCGCCTTTAAATAACGCGAAATAGTATAAATATGTAAACAATTTGAAAAAAAAAACAAAAAAATCACGCTTGGGGTATAAATTGTGAAACAATTTCCAGCACATTGAAGATAGTCTCGATAGATATCGCCCTTAAATAACACGAAATAGTATAAATCCGTAAAAAAAATTTAAAAAAAATCACGCGTGGAGCACAGATTATGAAACAATTTCCAGCACATTGAGAATAGCCTCTATAGACATCACCTTTAAATAACGCGAAATAGTATAAATATGTAAACAAATTGAAAAAAAAATCAAGCTTGGAGCATAGATTGTTAAACAATTTCCAACACATTGAAAATAGTCTCGATAGACATCGCTTTTAAATAAAGCGAAATATTATAAATCCGTAAACAAATTTAAAAAATTCACGCGTGGACCACAGATTATGAAACAATTTCCAGCACATTGAGAATAGCTTCGATAGACATCACCTTTAAATAACGCGAAATAGTATAAATGCGTAAACAAATTCAAAAAAATCACGCTTGGAGCACAGATTATGAAACAATTTCCAGCACATTGAGAATAGCCTCGATAGACATCGCCTTTAAATAACGCGAAATAGTATAAATCCGTAAACAAATTTAAAAGAAATCACGCGTGGAGCACAGATTATGAAACAATTTCCAGCACATTGAGAATAGCCTCTATAGACATCGCCTTTAAATAACGCGAAATAGTATTATATATCCGTAAACAAATTTAAAAATATCACGCGTGGAGCACAGATTATGAAACAATTTCCAGCACATTGAGAATAGCCTCGATAGACATCACCTTTAAATGACGCGAAATAGTATAAATGCGTAAACAAATTCAAAAAAATCACGCTTGGAGCACAGATTATGAAACAATTTCCAGCACATTGAGAATAGCCTCGATAGACATCGCCTTTAAATAACGCGAAATAATATAAATCCGTAAACAAATTCAAAAAAATCACGCTTGGAGCACAGATTATGAAACAATTTCCAGCACATTGAGAATAGCCTCGATAGACATCGCCTTTAAATAACGCGAAATAGTATAAATCCGTAAACAAATTAATAAAAAACACGCGTGGAGCACAGATTATGAAACAATTTCCAGCACATTGAGAATAGCTTCGATAGACATCCCCTTTAAATAACGCGAAAAATTATAAATCTGTAAACAAATTGAGAAAAAAAATCACGCTTGGAGCATAAATTGTGAAACAATTTCCAACACATTGAAAATAGTCTCGATAGATCTCGCCTTTAAATAAAGCGAAATATTATAAATCCGTAAACAAATTTAAAAGAAATCAGGCGTGGAGCACAGATTATGAAACAATTTCCAGCACATTGAGAATAGCCTCTATAGACATCGCCTTTAAATAACGCGAAATAGTATTATATATCCGTAAACAAATTTAAAAATATCACGCTTGGAGCACAGATTATGAAACAATTTCATGCACATTGATAATAGCCTCGATAGATATCACCTTTAAATAACGCGAAATAGTATAAATCCGTAAACAAATTAACAAAAAACACGCGTGGAGCACAGATTATGAAACAATTTCCAGCACATTGAGAATAGCTTCGATAGACATCGCCTTTAAATAACGCGAAATAGTATAAATCCGTATACAAATTAAAAAAAAACACGCGTGGAGCACAGATTATGAAACAATTTCCAGCACATTGAGAATAGATTCGATAGACATCACCTTTAAATAACGCGAAAAAGTATAAATCTGTAAAAAAATTGAGAAAAAAAATCACGCTTGGTGCATAAATTGTGAAACAATTTCTAACACATTGAAAATACTCTCGATAGACATCGCCTTTAAATAAAGCGAAATATTATAAATCCGTAAACAAATTTAAAAGAAATCGCGCGTGGAGCACAGATTATGAAACAATTTCCAGCACATTGAGAATAGCCTCTATAGACATCGCCTTTAAATAACGGGAAATAGTAATATATCCGTAAACAAATTTAAAAATATCACGCGTGGAGCACAGATTATGAAACAATTTCCAGCACATTGAGAATAGCCTCGATAGATATCACCTTTAAATAACGCGAAATAGTATAAATGCGTAAACAATTTTTAAAAAAATCAAGCGTGGAGCACAGATTATGAAAAAATTTACAGCACATTGGGAATAGCCTCGATAGACATCGCCTTTAAATAACGCGAAATCTTATAAATTTGTAAATAAATTTAAAAAAATCACGCGTGGAGCACAGATTATGAAACAATTTCCAGCACATTGAGAATAGCTTCGATAGACATCACTTTTAAATAACGCGAAAAAGTATAAATCTGTAAACAAATTGAAAAAAAAAATCACGCTTGGAGCATTAATTGTGCAACAATTTCCAGCACATCGAAAATAGTCTCGATAGACATCGCCTTTAAATAAAGCGAAATATTATAAATCCGTAAACAAATTTAAAAAAATCACGCGTGGAGCACAGATTATGAAACAATTTCCAGCACATTGAGAATAACCTCGATAGACATCACCTTTAAATAACGCGAAATAGTATATATGCGTAAACAAATTCAAAAAAATCACGCGTGGAGAATAGATTATGAAACAATTTCCAGAACATTGAGAATAGCCTCGATAGACATCGCCTTTAAATAACGCGAAATCTTATAAATTTGTAAATAAATTTAAAAAAATCACGCGTGGAGCACAGATTATGAAACAATTTCCAGCACATTGAGAATAGTGTCGATAGACATCGCCTTTAAATAACGCGAAATATTATAATTCCGTAAACAAATTTTAAAAAATCACGCGTGGAGCACAGATTATGAAACAATTTCCAGAACATTGAGAATAGCCCCCATAGACATCACCTTTAAATAACGCGAAATAGTATAAATATGTAAACAATTTGAAAAAAAAAACAAAAAAAATCACGCTTGGTGTATAAATTGTGAAACAATTTCCAGCACATTGAAAATAGTCTCGATAGATATCGCCCTTAAATAACACGAAATAGTATAAATCCGTAAAAAAAATAAAAAAAAATCACGCGTGGAGCACAGATTATGAAACAATTTCCAGCACATTGAGAATAGCCTGATAGACATCGCCTTTAAATAACGCGAAATAGTATAAATATGTAAACAATTTGAAAAAAAAAACAAAAAAAATCACGCTTGGGGTATAAATTGTGAAACAATTTCCAGCACATTGAAGATAGTCTCGATAGATATCGCCCTTAAATAACACGAAATAGTATAAATCCGTAAAAAAAATTTAAAAAAAATCACGCGTGGAGCACAGATTATGAAACAATTTCCAGCACATTGAGAATAGCCTCTATAGACATCACCTTTAAATAACGCGAAATAGTATAAATATGTAAACAAACTGAAAAAAAATTCAAGCTTGGAGCATAGATTGTTAAACAATTTCCAACACATTGAAAATAGTCTCGATAGACATCGCCTTTAAATAAAGCGAAATATTATAAATCCGTAAACAAATTTTAAAAAATCACGCGTGGACCACAGATTATGAAACAATTTCCAGCACATTGAGAATAGCCTCGATAGACATCACCTTTAAATAACGCGAAATAGTATAAATGCGTAAACAAATTCAAAAAAATCACGCTTGGAGCACAGATTATGAAACAATTTCCAGCACATTGAGAATAGCCTCGATAGACATCGCCTTTAAATAACGCGAAATAGTATAAATCCGTAAACAAATTTAAAAGAAATCACGCGTGGAGCACAGATTATGAAACAATTTCTAGCACATTGAGAATAGCCTCTATAGACATCGCCTTTAAATAACGCGAAATAGTATTATATATCCGTAAACAAATTTAAAAATATCACGCGTGGAGCACAGATTATGAAACAATTTCCAGCACATTGAGAATAGCCTCGATAGACATCACCTTTAAATAACGCGAAATAGTATAAATGCGTAAACAAATTCAAAAAAATCACGCTTGGAGCACAGATTATGAAACAATTTCCAGCACATTGAGAATAGCCTCGATAGACATCGCCTTTAAATAACGCGAAATAGTATAAATCCGTAAACAAATTTAAAAGAAATCACGCGTGGAGCACAGATTATGAAACAATTTCCAGCACATTGAGAATAGCCTCTATAGACATCGCCTTTAAATAACGCGAAATAGTATTATATATCCGTAAACAAATTTAAAAATATCACGCGTGGAGCACAGATTATGAAACAATTTCCAGCACATTGAGAATAGCCTCGATAGACATCACCTTTAAATAACGCGAAATAGTATAAATGCGTAAACAAATTCAAAAAAATCACGCTTGGAGCACAGATTATGAAACAATTTCCAGCACATTGAGAATAGCCTCGATAGACATCGCCTTTAAATAACGCGAAATAGTATAAATCCGTAAACAAATTTTAAAAAATCACGCTTGGAGCACAGATTATGAAACAATTTCCAGCACATTGAGAATAGCCTCGATAGACATCTCCTTTAAATAACGCGAAATAGTATAAATCCGTAAACAAATTAATAAAAAACACGCGTGGAGCACAGATTATGAAACAATTTCCAGCAGATTGAGAATAGCCTCGATAGACATCACCTTTAAATAACGCGAAATAGTATAAATGCGTAAACAAATTAAAAAAAATCACGCTTGGAGCACAGATTATGAAACAATTTCCAGCACATTGAGAATAGCCTCGATAGACATCGCCTTTAAATAACGCGAAATATTATAAATCCGTAAACAAATTTTAAAAAATCACGCTTGGAGCACAGATTATGAAACAATTTCCAGCACATTGAGAATAGCCTCGATAGACATCTCCTTTAAATAACGCGAAATAGTATAAATCCGTAAACAAATTAATAAAAAACACGCGTGGAGCACAGATTATGAAACAATTTCCAGCACATTGAGAATAGCTTCGATAGACATCCCCTTTAAATAACGCGAAAAAGTATAAATCTGTAAAAAAATTGAGAAAAAAAATCACGCTTGGAGCATAAATTGTGAAACAATTTCCAACACATTGAAAATAGTCTCGATAGACATCGCCTTTAAATAAAGCGAAATATTATAAATCCGTAAACAAATTTAAAAGGAATCAGGCGTGGAGCACAGATTATGAAACAATTTCCAGCACATTGAGAATAGCCTCTGTAGACATCGCCTTTAAATAACGCGAAATAGTATTATATATCCGTAAACAAATTTAAAAATATCACGCGTGGAGCACAGATTATGAAACAATTTCATGCACATTGAGAATAGTCTCGATAGATATCACCTTTAAATAACGCGAAATAGTATAAATGCGTAAACAATTTTTAAAAAAATCAAGCGTGGAGCACAGATTATGAAAAAATTTACAGCACATTGAGAATAGCCTCGATAGACATCACCTTTAAATAACGCGAAATCTTATAAATTTGTAAATAAATTTAAAAAAATCACACGTGGAGCACAGATTATGAAACAATTTCCAGCACATTGAGAATAGCCTCGATAGACATCGCCTTTAAATAACGCGAAATAGTATAAATATGTAAACAATTTGAAAAAAAAAACAAAAAAATCACGCTTGGGGTATAAATTGTGAAACAATTTCCAGCACATTGAAGATAGTCTCGATAGATATCGCCCTTAAATAACACGAAATAGTATAAATCCGTAAACAAATTTAAAAGAAATCACGCGTGGAGCACAGATTATGAAACAATTTCCAGCACATTGAGAATAGCTTCGATAGACATCCCCTTTAAATAACGCGAAAAAGTATAAATCTGTAAAAAAATTGAGAAAAAAAATCACGCTTGGAGCATAAATTGTGAAACAATTTCCAACACATTGAAAATAGTCTCGATAGACATCGCTTTTAAATAAAGCGAAATATTATAAATCCGTAAACAAATTTAAAAAAATCACGCGTGGACCACAGATTATGAAACAATTTCCAGCACATTGAGAATAGCTTCGATAGACATCACCTTTAAATAACGCGAAATAGTATAAATATGTAAACAAATTGAAAAAAAATCAAGCTTGGAGCATAGATTGTTAAACAATTTCCAACACATTGAAAATAGTCTCGATAGACATCGCTTTTAAATAAAGCGAAATATTATAAATCCGTAAACAAATTTAAAAAAATCACGCGTGGACCACAGATTATGAAACAATTTCCAGCACATTGAGAATAGCTTCGATAGACATCACCTTTAAATAACGCGAAATAGTATAAATGCGTAAACAAATTCAAAAAAATCACGCTTGGAGCACAGATTATGAAACAATTTCCAGCACATTGAGAATAGCCTCGATAGACATCGCCTTTAAATAACGCGAAATAGTATAAATCCGTAAACAAATTTAAAAGAAATCACGCGTGGAGCACAGATTATGAAACAATTTCCAGCACATTGAGAATAGCCTCTATAGACATCGCCTTTAAATAACGCGAAATAGTATTATATATCCGTAAACAAATTTAAAAATATCACGCGTGGAGCACAGATTATGAAACAATTTCCAGCACATTGAGAATAGCCTCGATAGACATCACCTTTAAATGACGCGAAATAGTATAAATGCGTAAACAAATTCAAAAAAATCACGCTTGGAGCACAGATTATGAAACAATTTCCAGCACATTGAGAATAGCCTCGATAGACATCGCCTTTAAATAACGCGAAATAATATAAATCCGTAAACAAATTCAAAAAAATCACGCTTGGAGCACAGATTATGAAACAATTTCCAGCACATTGAGAATAGCCTCGATAGACATCGCCTTTAAATAACGCGAAATAGTATTATATATCCGTAAACAAATTTAAAAATATCACGCTTGGAGCACAGATTATGAAACAATTTCATGCACATTGATAATAGCCTCGATAGATATCACCTTTAAATAACGCGAAATAGTATAAATCCGTAAACAAATTAACAAAAAACACGCGTGGAGCACAGATTATGAAACAATTTCCAGCACATTGAGAATAGCTTCGATAGACATCGCCTTTAAATAACGCGAAATAGTATAAATCCGTATACAAATTAAAAAAAAACACGCGTGGAGCACAGATTATGAAACAATTTCCAGCACATTGAGAATAGATTCGATAGACATCACCTTTAAATAACGCGAAAAAGTATAAATCTGTAAAAAAATTGAGAAAAAAAATCACGCTTGGAGCATAAATTGTGAAACAATTTCTAACACATTGAAAATAGTCTCGATAGACATCGCCTTTAAATAAAGCGAAATATTATAAATCCGTAAATAAATTTAAAAGAAATCGCGCGTGGAGCACAGATTATGAAACAATTTCCAGCACATTGAGAATAGCCTCTATAGACATCGCCTTTAAATAACGGGAAATAGTAATATATCCGTAAACAAATTTAAAAATATCACGCGTGGAGCACAGATTATGAAACAATTTCCAGCACATTGAGAATAGCCTCGATAGATATCACCTTTAAATAACGCGAAATAGTATAAATGCGTAAACAATTTTTAAAAAAATCAAGCGTGGAGCACAGATTAGGAAAAAATTTACAGCACATTGGCAATAGCCTCGATAGACATCGCCTTTAAATAACGCGAAATCTTATAAATTTAAAAAAATCACGCGTGGAGCACAGATTATGAAACAATTTCCAGCACATTGAGAATAGCTTCGATAGACATCACTTTTAAATAACGCGAAAAAGTATAAATCTGTAAACAAATTGAAAAAAAAAATCACGCTTGGAGCATTAATTGTGCAACAATTTCCAGCACATCGAAAATAGTCTCGATAGACATCGCCTTTAAATAAAGCGAAATATTATAAATCCGTAAACAAATTCAAAAAAATCACGCGTGGAGAATAGATTATGAAACAATTTCCAGAACATTGAGAATAGCCTCGATAGACATCGCCTTTAAATAACGCGAAATCTTATAAATTTGTAAATAAATTAAAAAAAATCACGCGTGGAGCACAGATTATGAAACAATTTCCAGCACATTGAGAATAGTGTCGATAGACATCGCCTTTAAATAACGCGAAATATTATAATTCCGTAAACAAATTTTAAAAAATCACGCGTGGAGCACAGATTATGAAACAATTTCCAGAACATTGAGAATAGCCCCCATAGACATCACCTTTAAATAACGCGAAATAGTATAAATATGTAAACAATTTGAAAAAAAAAACAAAAAAAATCACGCTTGGTGTATAAATTGTGAAACAATTTCCAGCACATTGAAAATAGTCTCGATAGATATCGCCCTTAAATAACACGAAATAGTATAAATCCGTAAAAAAAAATAAAAAAAAATCACGCGTGGAGCACAGATTATGAAACAATTTCCAGCACATTCAGAATAGCCTGATAGACATCGCCTTTAAATAACGCGAAATAGTATAAATATGTAAACAATTTGAAAAGAAAACAAAAAAAATCACGCTTGGGGTATAAATTGTGAAACAATTTCCAGCACATTGAAGATAGTCTCGATAGATATCGCCCTTAAATAACACGAAATAGTATAAATCCGTAAAAAAAATTAAAAAAAAATCACGCGTGGAGCACAGATTATGAAACAATTTCCAGCACATTGAGAATAGCCTCTATAGACATCACCTTTAAATAACGCGAAATAGTATAAATATGTAAACAAACTGAAAAAAAATTCAAGCTTGGAGCATAGATTGTTAAACAATTTCCAACACATTGAAAATAGTCTCGATAGACATCGCCTTTAAATAAAGCGAAATATTATAAATCCGTAAACAAATTTTTAAAAATCACGCGTGGACCACAGATTATGAAACAATTTCCAGCACATTGAGAATAGCCTCGATAGACATCACCTTTAAATAACGCGAAATAGTATAAATGCGTAAACAAATTCAAAAAAATCACGCTTGGAGCACAGATTATGAAACAATTTCCAGCACATTGAGAATAGCCTCGATAGACATCGCCTTTAAATAACGCGAAATAGTATAAATCCGTAAACAAATTTAAAAGAAATCACGCGTGGAGCACAGATTATGAAACAATTTCCAGCACATTGAGAATAGCCTCTATAGACATCGCCTTTAAATAACGCGAAATAGTATTATATATCCGTAAACAAATTTAAAAATATCACGCGTGGAGCACAGTTTATGAAACAATTTCCAGCACATTGAGAATAGCCTCGATAGACATCACCTTTAAATAACGCGAAATAGTATAAATGCGTAAACAAATTCAAAAAAATCACGCTTGGAGCACAGATTATGAAACAATTTCCAGCACATTGAGAATAGCCTCGATAGACACCGCCTTTAAATAACGCGAAATAGTATAAATCCGTAAACAAATTTAAAAAAATCACGCTTGGAGCACAGATTATGAAACAATTTCCAGCACATTGAGAATAGCCTCGATAGACATCTCCTTTAAATAACGCGAAATAGTATAAATCCGTAAACAAATTAATAAAAAACACGCGTGGAGCACAGATTATGAAACAATTTCCAGCACATTGAGAATAGCTTCGATAGACATCCCCTTTAAATAACGCGAAAAAGTATAAATCTGTAAAAAAATTGAGAAAAAAAATCACGCTTGGAGCATAAATTTTGAAACAATTTCCAACACATTGAAAATAGTCTCGATAGACATCGCCTTTAAATAAAGCGAAATATTATAAATCCGTAAACAAATTTAAAAGAAATCACGCGTGGAGCACAGATTATGAAACAATTTCCAGCACATTGAGAATAGCCTCTATAGACATCGCCTTTAAATAACGGGAAATAGTATTATATATCCGTAAACAAATTTAAAAATATCACGCGTGGAGCACAGATTATGAAACAATTTCCAGCACATTGAGAATAGCCTCGATAGGTATCACCTTTAAATAACGCGAAATAGTATAAATGCGTAAACAATTTTAAAAAAAATCAAGCGTGGAGCACAGATTATGAAAAAATTTACAGCACATTGAGAATAGCCTCGATAGACATCGCCTTTAAATAACGCGAAATATTATAAATCCCTAAACAAATTTAAAAAAATCACGCGTGGAGCACAGATTATGAAACATTTTCCAGCACATTGAGAATAACCTCGATAGACATCACCTTTAAATAACGCGAAATAGTATAAATGCGTAAACAAATTCAAAAAAATCACGCGTGGAGCATAGATTATGAAACAATTTCCAGAACATTGAGAATAGCCTCGATAGACATCGCCTTTAAATAACGCGAAATCTTATAAATTTGTAAATAAATTTAAAAAAAAATCAAGATTGGAGCATAGATTGTGAAACAATTTCCAGCACATTGAGAATAGCCTCTATAGACATCACATTTAAATAACGCGAAATAGTATAAATATGTAAACAAATTGAAAAAAAAAATCAAGCTTGGAGCATAGATTGTTAAACAAATTCCAACACATTGAAAATAGTCTCGATAGACATCGCCTTTAAATAAAGCGAAATAGTATAAATGCGTAAACAAATTCAAAAAAATCACGCTTGGAGCACAGATTATGAAACAATTTCCAGCACATTGAGAATAGCCTCGATAGACATCGCCTTTAAATAACGCGAAATAGTATAAATCCGTAAACAAATAAAAAAAAATCACGCTTGGAGCACAGATTATGAAACAATTTCCAGCACATTGAGAATAGCCTCTATAGACATCGCCTTTAAATAACGCGAAATAGTATTATATATCCGTAAACAAATTTAAAAATATCACGTGTGGAGCACAGATTATGAAACAATTTCCAGCACATTGAGAATAGCCTCGATAGATATCACCTTTAAATAGCACTAAATAGTATAAATGCGTAAACAATTTAAAAAAAAATCAAGCGTGGAGCACAGATTATGTAAAAAATTACAGCACATTGAGAATAGCCTCGATAGACATCGCCTTTAAATAACGCGAAATAGTATAAATATGTAAACAATTTGAAAAAAAAAAACAAAAAAATCACGCTTGGTGTATAAATTGTGAAACAATTTCCAGCACATTGAAAATAGTCTCGATAGATATCGCCCTTAAATAACACGAAATAGTATAAATCCGTAAAAAAAATAAAAAAAAATCACGCGTGGAGCACAGATTATGAAACAATTTCCAGCACATTGAGAATAGCCCCCATAGACATCACCTTTAAATAACGCGAAATAGTATAAATATGTAAACAATTTGAAAAAAAAAAACAAAAAAATCACGCTTGGTGTATAAATTGTGAAACAATTTCCAGCACATTGAAAATAGTCTCGATAGATATCGCCCTTAAATAACACGAAATAGTATAAATCCGTAAAAAAAATAAAAAAAAATCACGCGTGGAGCACAGATTATGAAACAATTTCCAGCACATTGAGAATAGCCTGATAGACATCGCCTTTAAATAACGCGAAATAGTATAAATATGTAAACAATTTGAAAAAAAAACAAAAAAAATCACGCTTGGGGTATAAATTGTGAAACAATTTCCAGCACATTGAAGATAGTCTCGATAGATATCGCCCTTAAATAACACGAAATAGTATAAATCCGTAAAAAAAATTAAAAAAAAATCACGCGTGGAGCACAGATTATGAAACAATTTCCAGCACATTGAGAATAGCCTCTATAGACATCACCTTTAAATAACGCGAAATAGTATAAATATGTAAACAAACTGAAAAAAAATTCAAGCTTGGAGCATAGATTGTTAAACAATTTCCAACACATTGAAAATAGTCTCGATAGACATCGCCTTTAAATAAAGCGAAATATTATAAATCCGTAAACAAATTTTTAAAAATCACGCGTGGACCACAGATTATGAAACAATTTCCAGCACATTGAGAATAGCCTCGATAGACATCACCTTTAAATAACGCGAAATAGTATAAATGCGTAAACAAATTCAAAAAAATCACGCTTGGAGCACAGATTATGAAACAATTTCCAGCACATTGAGAATAGCCTCGATAGACATCGCCTTTAAATAACGCGAAATAGTATAAATCCGTAAACAAATTTAAAAGAAATCACGCGTGGAGCACAGATTATGAAACAATTTCCAGCACATTGAGAATAGCCTCTATAGACATCGCCTTTAAATAACGCGAAATAGTATTATATATCCGTAAACAAATTTAAAAATATCACGCGTGGAGCACAGATTATGAAACAATTTCCAGCACATTGAGAATAGCCTCGATAGACATCACCTTTAAATAACGCGAAATAGTATAAATGCGTAAACAAATTCAAAAAAATCACGCTTGGAGCACAGATTATGAAACAATTTCCAGCACATTGAGAATAGCCTCGATAGACATCGCCTTTAAATAACGCGAAATAGTATAAATCAGTAAACAAATTTAAAAAAATCACGCTTGGAGCACAGATTATGAAACAATTTCCAGCACATTGAGAATAGCCTCGATAGACATCTCCTTTAAATAACGCGAAATAGTATAAATCCGTAAACAAATTAATAAAAAACACGCGTGGAGCACAGATTATGAAACAATTTCCAGCACATTGAGAATAGCTTCGATAGACATCCCCTTTAAATAACGCGAAAAAGTATAAATCTGTAAAAAAATTGAGAAAAAAAATCACGCTTGGAGCATAAATTTTGAAACAATTTCCAACACATTGAAAATAGTCTCGATAGACATCGCCTTTAAATAAAGCGAAATATTATAAATCCGTAAACAAATTTAAAAGAAATCACGCGTGGAGCACAGATTATGAAACAATTTCCAGCACATTGAGAATAGCCTCTATAGACATCGCCTTTAAATAACGGGAAATAGTATTATATATCCGTAAACAAATTTAAAAATATCACGCGTGGAGCACAGATTATGAAACAATTTCCAGCACATTGAGAATAGCCTCGATAGATATCACCTTTAAATAACGCGAAATAGTATAAATGCGTAAACAATTTTAAAAAAAATCAAGCGTGGAGCACAGATTATGAAAAAATTTACAGCACATTGAGAATAGCCTCGATAGACATCGCCTTTAAATAACGCGAAATATTATAAATCCCTAAACAAATTTAAAAAAATCACGCGTGGAGCACAGATTATGAAACATTTTCCAGCACATTGAGAATAACCTCGATAGACATCACCTTTAAATAACGCGAAATAGTATAAATGCGTAAACAAATTCAAAAAAATCACGCGTGGAGCATAGATTATGAAACAATTTCCAGAACATTGAGAATAGCCTCGATAGACATCGCCTTTAAATAACGCGAAATCTTATAAATTTGTAAATAAATTTAAAAAAAAATCAAGATTGGAGCATAGATTGTGAAACAATTTCCAGCACATTGAGAATAGCCTCTATAGACATCACATTTAAATAACGCGAAATAGTATAAATATGTAAACAAATTGAAAAAAAAAATCAAGCTTGGAGCATAGATTGTTAAACAAATTCCAACACATTGAAAATAGTCTCGATAGACATCGCCTTTAAATAAAGCGAAATAGTATAAATGCGTAAACAAATTCAAAAAAATCACGCTTGGAGCACAGATTATGAAACAATTTCCAGCACATTGAGAATAGCCTCGATAGACATCGCCTTTAAATAACGCGAAATAGTATAAATCCGTAAACAAATAAAAAAAAATCACGCTTGGAGCACAGATTATGAAACAATTTCCAGCACATTGAGAATAGCCTCTATAGACATCGCCTTTAAATAACGCGAAATAGTATTATATATCCGTAAACAAATTTAAAAATATCACATGTGGAGCACAGATTATGAAACAATTTCCAGCACATTGAGAATAGCCTCGATAGATATCACCTTTAAATAGCACTAAATAGTATAAATGCGTAAACAATTTAAAAAAAAATCAAGCGTGGAGCACAGATTATGTAAAAAATTACAGCACATTGAGAATAGCCTCGATAGACATCGCCTTTAAATAACGCGAAATCTTATAAATTTGTAAATAAATTTTAAAAAATCACGTGTGGAGCACAGATTATGAAACAATTTCCAGCACATTGAGAATAGCTTCGATAGACATCACCTTTAAATAACGCGAAAAAGTATAAATCTGTAAACAAATTGAGAAAAAAAATCACGCTTGGAGCATAAATTGTGAAACAATTTCCAACACATTGAAAATAGTCTCGATAGACATCGCCTTTAAATAAAGCGAAATATTATAAATCCGTAAACAAATTTAAAAGGAATCACGCGTGGAGCACAGATTATGAAACAATTTCCAGCACATTGAGAATAGCCTCTGTAGACATCGCCTTTAAATAACGCGAAATAGTATTATATATCCGTAAACAAATTTAAAAATATCACGCGTGGAGCACAGATTATGAAACAATTTCATGCACATTGAGAATAGCCTCGATAGATATCACCTTTAAATAACGCGAAATAGTATAAATGCGTAAACAATTTTTAAAAATATCAAGCGTGGAGCACAGATTATGAAAAAATTTACAGCACATTGAGAATAGCCTCGATAGACATCACCTTTAAATAACGCGAAATCTTATAAATTTGTAAATAAATTTAAAAAAATCACACGTGGAGCACAGATTATGAAACAATTTCCAGCACATTGAGAATAGCCTCGATAGACATCGCCTTTAAATAACTCGAAATAGTATAAATATGTAAACAATTTGAAAAATAAAAACAAAAAAAATCACCTTTGGGGTATAAATTGTGAAACAATTTCCAGCACATTGAAGATAGTCTCGATAGATATCGCCCTTAAATAACACGAAATAGTATAAATCCGTAAACAAATTTAAAAAAATCACGCGTGGAGCACAGATTATGAAACAATTTCCAGGACATTGAGAATAGCCTCGATAGACATCACCTTTAAATAACGCTAAATAGTATAAATGCGTAAACAAGTTCAAAAAAATCACGCGTGGAGCACAGATTATGAAACAATTTCCAGCACATTGAGAATAGCCTCTATAGACATCACCTTTAAATAACGCGAAATAGTATAAATCTGTAAACAAATTGAAAAAAAAAAAAAAGAATCACGCTTGGAGAATAAATTGTGAAACAATTTCCAGCACATTGAAAATAGTCTCGATAGACACCGCATTTAAATAACTCGAAATAATATAAATCCGTAAACGAATTTAAAAAAATCACGCGTGCAGCACAGATTATGAAACAATTTCCAGCACATTGAGAATAGCCTCGATAGACATCACCTTTAAATAACGCGAAATAGTATAAATACGTAAACAAATTCAAAAAAGTCACGCTTGGAGCACAGATTATGAAACAATTTCCAGCACCTTAAGAATAGCCTCGATAGACATCGCCTTTAAATAACGCGAAATCTTATAAATTTGTAAATAAATTTAAAAAAATCACGCGTGGAGCACAGATTATGAAACAATTTCCAGCACATTGAGAATAGCCTCGATAGACATCGCCTTTAAATAACGCGAAATAGTATAAATCTGTAAATAAATTCAAAAAAATAACGCGTGGAGCACAGATTATGAAACAATTTCCAGCACATTGAGAATAGCCCCGATAGACATCACCTTTAAATAACGCGAAATAGTATAAATGCGTAAACAAATTAAAAAAAAATCACGCGTGGAGCACAGATTATGAAACAATTTCCAGCACATTGAGAAAAGCCTCGATAGACATCCCCTTTAAATAACGCGAAATAGTATAAATATGTAAACAAATTGAAAAAAAAATCAAGATTGGAGCATAGATTTTGAAACAATTTCCAGCACATTGAAAATAGTCTCGATAGACATCACCTTTAAATAACGCGGAATAGTATAAATATGTAAACAATTTGAAAAAAAAAAACAAAAAAAATCACGCTTGGGGTATAAATTGTGAAACTATTTCCAGCACATTGAAAATAGTCTCGATAGATATCGCCCTTAAATAACACGAAATAGTATAAATGCGTAAACAAATTCAAAAAAATCACGCGTGGAGCACAGATTATGAAACAATTTCCAGCACATTGAGAATAGCCTCTATAGACATCACCTTTAAATAACGCGAAATAGTATAAATATGTAAACAAATTGAAAAAAAAATCAAGCTTGGAGCATAAATTTTGAAACAATTTCCAACACATTGAAAATAGTCTCGATAGACATCGCCTTTAAATAAAGCGAAATATTATAAATCCGTAAACAAATTTAAAAGAAATCACGCGTGGAGCACAGATTATGAAACAATTTCCAGCACATTGAGAATAGCCTCTATAGACATCGCCTTTAAATAACGGGAAATAGTATTATATATCCGTAAACAAATTTAAAAATATCACGCGTGGAGCACAGATTATGAAACAATTTCCAGCACATTGAGAATAGCCTCGATAGATATCACCTTTAAATAACGCGAAATAGTATAAATGCGTAAACAATTTTTAAAAAAATCAAGCGTGGAGCACAGATTATGAAAAAATTTACAGCACATTGAGAATAGCCTCGATAGACATCGCCTTTAAATAACGCGAAATATTATAAATCCCTAAACAAATTTAAAAAAATCACGCGTGGAGCACAGATTATGAAACATTTTCCAGCACATTGAGAATAACCTCGATAGACATCACCTTTAAATAACGCGAAATAGTATAAATGCGTAAACAAATTCAAAAAAATCACGCGTGGAGCATAGATTATGAAACAATTTCCAGAACATTGAGAATAGCCTCGATAGACATCGCCTTTAAATAACGCGAAATCTTATAAATTTGTAAATAAATTTAAAAAAAAATCAAGATTGGAGCATAGATTGTGAAACAATTTCCAGCACATTGAGAATAGCCTCTATAGACATCACATTTAAATAACGCGAAATAGTATAAATATGTAAACAAATTGAAAAAAAAAAATCAAGCTTGGAGCATAGATTGTTAAACAAATTCCAACACATTGAAAATAGTCTCGATAGACATCGCCTTTAAATAAAGCGAAATAGTATAAATGCGTAAACAAATTCAAAAAAATCACGCTTGGAGCACAGATTATGAAACAATTTCCAGCACATTGAGAATAGCCTCGATAGACATCGCCTTTAAATAACGCGAAATAGTATAAATCCGTAAACAAATAAAAAAAAATCACGCTTGGAGCACAGATTATGAAACAATTTCCAGCACATTGAGAATAGCCTCTATAGACATCGCCTTTAAATAACGCGAAATAGTATTATATATCCGTAAACAAATTTAAAAATATCACGTGTGGAGCACAGATTATGAAACAATTTCCAGCACATTGAGAATAGCCTCGATAGATATCACCTTTAAATAGCACTAAATAGTATAAATGCGTAAACAATTTTTAAAAAAATCAAGCGTGGAGCACAGATTATGTAAAAAATTACAGCACATTGAGAATAGCCTCGATAGACATCGCCTTTAAATAACGCGAAATCTTATAAATTTGTAAATAAATTTTAAAAAATCACGTGTGGAGCACAGATTATGAAACAATTTCCAGCACATTGAGAATAGCTTCGATAGACATCACCTTTAAATAACGCGAAAAAGTATAAATCTGTAAACAAATTGAGAAAAAAAATCACGCTTGGAGCATAAATTGTGAAACAATTTCCAACACATTGAAAATAGTCTCGATAGACATCGCCTTTAAATAAAGCGAAATATTATAAATCCGTAAACAAATTTAAAAGGAATCACGCGTGGAGCACAGATTATGAAACAATTTCCAGCACATTGAGAATAGCCTCTGTAGACATCGCCTTTAAATAACGCGAAATAGTATTATATATCCGTAAACAAATTTAAAAATATCACGCGTGGAGCACAGATTATGAAACAATTTCATGCACATTGAGAATAGCCTCGATAGATATCACCTTTAAATAACGCGAAATAGTATAAATGCGTAAACAATTTTTAAAAATATCAAGCGTGGAGCACAGATTATGAAAAAATTTACAGCACATTGAGAATAGCCTCGATAGACATCACCTTTAAATAACGCGAAATCTTATAAATTTGTAAATAAATTTAAAAAAATCACACGTGGAGCACAGATTATGAAACAATTTCCAGCACATTGAGAATAGCCTCGATAGACATCGCCTTTAAATAACGCGAAATAGTATAAATATGTAAACAATTTGAAAAATAAAAACAAAAAAAATCACCTTTGGGGTATAAATTGTGAAACAATTTCCAGCACATTGAAGATAGTCTCGATAGATATCGCCCTTAAATAACACGAAATAGTATAAATCCGTAAACAAATTTAAAAAAATCACGCGTGGAGCACAGATTATGAAACAATTTCCAGGACATTGAGAATAGCCTCGATAGACATCACCTTTAAATAACGCTAAATAGTATAAATGCGTAAACAAATTCAAAAAAATCACGCGTGGAGCACAGATTATGAAACAATTTCCAGCACATTGAGAATAGCCTCTATAGACATCACCTTTAAATAACGCGAAATAGTATAAATCTGTAAACAAATTGAAAAAAAAAAAAAAGAATCACGCTTGGAGAATAAATTGTGAAACAATTTCCAGCACATTGAAAATAGTCTCGATAGACACCACATTTAAATAACTCGAAATAATATAAATCCGTAAACGAATTTAAAAAAATCACGCGTGCAGCACAGATTATGAAACAATTTCCAGCACATTGAGAATAGCCTCGATAGACATCACCTTTAAATAACGCGAAATAGTATAAATACGTAAACAAATTCAAAAAAGTCACGCTTGGAGCACAGATTATGAAACAATTTCCAGCACCTTAAGAATAGCCTCGATAGACATCGCCTTTAAATAACGCGAAATCTTATAAATTTGTAAATAAATTTAAAAAAATCACGCGTGGAGCACAGATTATGAAACAATTTCCAGCACATTGAGAATAGCCTCGATAGACATCGCCTTTAAATAACGCGAAATAGTATAAATCTGTAAATAAATTCAAAAAAATAACGCGTGGAGCACAGATTATGAAACAATTTCCAGCACATTGAGAATAGCCCCGATAGACATCACCTTTAAATAACGCGAAATAGTATAAATGCGTAAACAAATTAAAAAAAAATCACGCGTGGAGCACAGATTATGAAACAATTTCCAGCACATTGAGAAAAGCCTCGATAGACATCCCCTTTAAATAACGCGAAATAGTATAAATATGTAAACAAATTGAAAAAAAAATCAAGATTGGAGCATAGATTTTGAAACAATTTCCAGCACATTGAAAATAGTCTCGATAGACATCACCTTTAAATAACGCGGAATAGTATAAATATGTAAACAATTTGAAAAAAAAAAACAAAAAAAATCACGCTTGGGGTATAAATTGTGAAACTATTTCCAGCACATTGAAAATAGTCTCGATAGATATCGCCCTTAAATAACACGAAATAGTATAAATGTGTAAACAAATTCAAAAAAATCACGCGTGGAGCACAGATTATGAAACAATTTCCAGCACATTGAGAATAGCCTCTATAGACATCACCTTTAAATAACGCGAAATAGTATAAATATGTAAACAAATTGAAAAAAAAATCAAGCTTGGAGCATAGATTGTTAAACAAATTCCAACACATTGAAAATAGTCTCGATAGACATCGCCTTTAAATAAAGCGAAATAGTATAAATGCGTAAACAAATTAAAAAAAATCACGCTTGGAGCACAGATTATGAAACAATTTCCAGCACATTGAGAACAGCCTCGATAGACATCGCCTTTAAATAACGTGAAATAGTATAAATCCGTAAACAAATTCAAAAAAATCACGCTTGGATCACAGATTATGAAACAATTTCCAGCACATTGAGAATAGCCTCGATAGACATCGCCTTTAAATAACGCTAATTAGTATAAATCCGTAAACAAATTTTAAAAAAACACGCGTGGAACACAGATTATGAAACAATTTCCAGCACATTGAGAATAGCTTCGATAGACATCACCTTTAAATAACGCGAAAAAGTATAAATCTGTAAACAAATTGAGAAAAAAAATCACGCTTGGAGCATAAATTGTGAAACAATTTCCAACACATTGAAAATAGTCTCGATAGACATCGCCTTTAAATAAAGCGAAATATTATAAATCCGTATACAAATTTAAAAGAAATCACGCGTGGAGCACAGATTATGAAACAATTTCCAGCACATTGAGAATAGTCTCGATAGACATCGCCTTTAAATAACGCGAAATCTTATAAATTTGTAAATAAATTTAAAAAAATCACACGTGGAGCACAGATTATGAAACAATTTCCAGCACATTGAGAATAGTCTCGATAGACATCGCCTATAAATACGCAAAATAGTATAAATCCGTAAACAAATTCAAAAAAATCACGCGTGGAGCACAGATTATGAAACAATTTCCAGCACATTGAGAATAGCCTCGATAGACATCACCTTTAAATAACGCGAAATTGTATAAATCTGTAAATAAAATTGAAAAAAAAATCACGATTGGAGCATAGATTGTGAATCAATTTCCAGCATATTGAAAATAGTCTCGAGAGACATCGCATTTAAATAACGCTAAATAGTATAAATCCATAAAAAAATTCAAAAAAATCACGCGTGGAGCACAGATTATGAAACAATTTCCAGCACATTGAGAATAGCTTCGATAGACATCACCTTTAAATAACGCGAAAAGTATAAATCTGTAAACAATTCGAAAAAAAAAACAAAAAAAATCACGCTTGGGGTATAAATTGTGAAACAATTTCCAGCACATTGAAAATAGCCTCGATAGATATCGCCCTTAAATAACGCGAAATAGTATAAATCTGTAAATAAAATTGAAAAAAAAATCACGCTTGGAGCGTAGATTGTGAAACAATTTCCAGCATATTGAAAATAGTCTCGAGAGACATCGCATTTAAGTAACGCTAAATAGTATAAATCCGTAAACAAATTTTAAAAAATCACGCGTGGAGCACAGATTATGAAACAATTTCCAGGACATGGAGAATAGCCTCGATAGACATCACCTTTAAATAACGCTAAATATTATAATTGCGTAAACAAATTCAAAAAAATCACGCGTGGAGCACAGATTATGAAACAATTTCCAGCACATTGAGAATAGCCTCTATAGACATCACCTTTAAATAACGCGAAATAGTATAAATCTGTAAACAAATTGAAAAAAAAAAAGAATCACGCTTGGAGAATAAATTGTGAAAGAATTTCCAGCACATTGAAAATAGTCTCGATAGACACCACCTTTAAATAACTCGAAATAATATAAATCCGTAAACGAATTTAAAAAAATCACGCGTGGAGCACAGATTGTGAAACAATTTCCAGCACATTGAGAATAGCCTCGATAGACATCACCTTTAAATAACGCGAAATAGTATAAATGCGTAAACAAATTCAAAAAAGTCACACTTGGAGCACAGATTATAAAAAAAATTTCCAGCACATTGAGAATAGCCTCGATAGACATCGCCTTTAAATAACGCGAAATAGTATAAATACGTAAACAAATTCAAAAAAGTCACGCTTGGAGCACAGATTATGAAACAATTTCCAGCACCTTAAGAATAGCCTCGATAGACATCGCCTTTAAATAACGCGAAATCTTATAAATTTGTAAATAAATTTAAAAAAATCACGCGTGGAGCACAGATTATGAAACAATTTCCAGCACATTGAGAATAGCCTCGATAGACATCGCCTTTAAATAACCTGAAATAGTATAAATCTGTAAATAAATTCAAAAAAATAACGCGTGGAGCACAGATTATGAAACAATTTCCAGCACATTGAGAATAGCCCCGATAGACATCACCTTTAAATAACGCGAAATAGTATAAATGCGTAAACAAATTTAAAAAAAATCACGCGTGGAGCACAGATTATGAAACAATTTCCAGCACATTGAGAATAGCCTCGATAGACATCACCTTTAAATAACGCGAAATAGTATAAATACGTAAACAAATTCAAAAAAGTCACGCTTGGAGCACAGATTATGAAACAATTTCCAGCACCTTAAGAATAGCCTCGATAGACATCGCCTTTAAATAACGCGAAATCTTATAAATTTGTAAATAAATTTAAAAAAATCACGCGTGGAGCACAGATTATGAAACAATTTCCAGCACATTGAGAATAGCCTCGATAGACATCGCCTTTAAATAACGCGAAATAGTATAAATCTGTAAATAAATTCAAAAAAATAACGCGTGGAGCACAGATTATGAAACAATTTCCAGCACATTGAGAATAGCCCCGATAGACATCACCTTTAAATAACGCGAAATAGTATAATTGCGTAAACAAATTAAAAAAAAATCACGCGTGGAGCACAGATTATGAAACAATTTCCAGCACATTGAGAAAAGCCTCGATAGACATCCCCTTTAAATAACGCGAAATAGTATAAATATGTAAACAAATTGAAAAAAAAATCAAGATTGGAGCATAGATTTTGAAACAATTTCCAGCACATTGAAAATAGTCTCGATAGACATCACCTTTAAATAACGCGGAATAGTATAAATATGTAAACAATTTGAAAAAAAAAAACAAAAAAAATCACACTTGGGGTATAAATTGTGAAACTATTTCCAGCACATTGAAAATAGTCTCGATAGATATCGCCCTTAAATAACACGAAATAGTATAAATGCGTAAACAAATTCAAAAAAATCACGCGTGGAGCACAGATTATGAAACAATTTCCAGCACATTGAGAATAGCCTCTATAGACATCACCTTTAAATAACGCGAAATAGTATAAATATGTAAACAAATTGAAAAAAAAATCAAGCTTGGAGCATAGATTGTTAAACAAATTCCAACACATTGAAAATAGTCTCGATAGACATCGCCTTTAAATAAAGCGAAATAGTATAAATGCGTAAACAAATTAAAAAAAATCACGCTTGGAGCACAGATTATGAAACAATTTCCAGCACATTGAGAACAGCCTCGATAGACATCGCCTTTAAATAACGTGAAATAGTATAAATCCGTAAACAAATTCAAAAAAATCACGCTTGGATCACAGATTATGAAACAATTTCCAGCACATTGAGAATAGCCTCGATAGACATCGCCTTTAAATAACGCTAATTAGTATAAATCCGTAAACAAATTTTAAAAAAACACGCGTGGAACACAGATTATGAAACAATTTCCAGCACATTGAGAATAGCTTCGATAGACATCACCTTTAAATAACGCGAAAAAGTATAAATCTGTAAACAAATTGAGAAAAAAAATCACGCTTGGAGCATAAATTGTGAAACAATTTCCAACACATTGAAAATAGTCTCGATAGACATCGCCTTTAAATAAAGCGAAATATTATAAATCCGTATACAAATTTAAAAGAAATCACGCGTGGAGCACAGATTATGAAACAATTTCCAGCACATTGAGAATAGTCTCGATAGACATCGCCTTTAAATAACGCGAAATCTTATAAATTTGTAAATAAATTTAAAAAAATCACACGTGGAGCACAGATTATGAAACAATTTCCAGCACATTGAGAATAGTCTCGATAGACATCGCCTATAAATACGCAAAATAGTATAAATCCGTAAACAAATTCAAAAAAATCACGCGTGGAGCACAGATTATGAAACAATTTCCAGCACATTGAGAATAGCCTCGATAGACATCACCTTTAAATAACGCGAAATTGTATAAATCTGTAAATAAAATTGAAAAAAAAATCACGCTTGGAGCATAGATTGTGAATCAATTTCCAGCATATTGAAAATAGTCTCGAGAGACATCGCATTTAAATAACGCTAAATAGTATAAATCCATAAAAAAATTCAAAAAAATCACGCGTGGAGCACAGATTATGAAACAATTTCCAGCACATTGAGAATAGCTTCGATAGACATCACCTTTAAATAACGCGAAAAGTATAAATCTGTAAACAATTTGAAAAAAAAAACAAAAAAAATCACGCTTGGGGTATAAATTGTGAAACAATTTCCAGCACATTGAAAATAGCCTCGATAGATATCGCCCTTAAATAACGCGAAATAGTATAAATCTGTAAATAAAATTGAAAAAAAAATCACGCTTGGAGCGTAGATTGTGAAACAATTTCCAGCATATTGAAAATAGTCTCGAGAGACATCGCATTTAAATAACGCTAAATAGTATAAATCCGTAAACAAATTTAAAAAAATCACGCGTGGAGCACAGATTATGAAACAATTTCCAGGACATGGAGAATAGCCTCGATAGACATCACCTTTAAATAACGCTAAATATTATAATTGCGTAAACAAATTCAAAAAAATCACGCGTGGAGCACAGATTATGAAACAATTTCCAGCACATTGAGAATAGCCTCTATAGACATCACCTTTAAATAACGCGAAATAGTATAAATCTGTAAACAAATTGAAAAAAAAAAGAATCACGCTTGGAGAATAAATTGTGAAAGAATTTCCAGCACATTGAAAATAGTCTCGATAGACACCACCTTTAAATAACTCGAAATAATATAAATCCGTAAACGAATTTAAAAAAATCACGCGTGGAGCACAGATTATGAAACAATTTCCAGCACATTGAGAATAGCCTCGATAGACATCACCTTTAAATAACGCGAAATAGTATAAATGCGTAAACAAATTCAAAAAAGTCACACTTGGAGCACAGATTATAAAAAAAATTTCCAGCACATTGAGAATAGCCTCGATAGACATCGCCTTTAAATAACGCGAAATAGTATAAATACGTAAACAAATTCAAAAAAGTCACGCTTGGAGCACAGATTATGAAACAATTTCCAGCACCTTAAGAATAGCCTCGATAGACATCGCCTTTAAATAACGCGAAATCTTATAAATTTGTAAATAAATTTAAAAAAATCACGCGTGGAGCACAGATTATGAAACAATTTCCAGCACATTGAGAATAGCCTCGATAGACATCGCCTTTAAATAACCTGAAATAGTATAAATCTGTAAATAAATTCAAAAAAATAACGCGTGGAGCACAGATTATGAAACAATTTCCAGCACATTGAGAATAGCCCCGATAGACATCACCTTTAAATAACGCGAAATAGTATAAATGCGTAAACAAATTTAAAAAAAATCACGCGTGGAGCACAGATTATGAAACAATTTCCAGCACATTGAGAATAGCCTCGATAGACATCACCTTTAAATAACGCGAAATAGTATAAATACGTAAACAAATTCAAAAAAGTCACGCTTGGAGCACAGATTATGAAACAATTTCCAGCACCTTAAGAATAGCCTCGATAGACATCGCCTTTAAATAACGCGAAATCTTATAAATTTGTAAATAAATTTAAAAAAATCACGCGTGGAGCACAGATTATGAAACAATTTCCAGCACATTGAGAATAGCCTCGATAGACATCGCCTTTAAATAACGCGAAATAGTATAAATCTGTAAATAAATTCAAAAAAATAACGCGTGGAGCACAGATTATGAAACAATTTCCAGCACATTGAGAATAGCCCCGATAGACATCACCTTTAAATAACGCGAAATAGTATAATTGCGTAAACAAATTAAAAAAAAATCACGCGTGGAGCACAGATTATGAAACAATTTCCAGCACATTGAGAAAAGCCTCGATAGACATCCCCTTTAAATAACGCGAAATAGTATAAATATGTAAACAAATTGAAAAAAAAATCAAGATTGGAGCATAGATTTTGAAACAATTTCCAGCACATTGAAAATAGTCTCGATAGACATCACCTTTAAATAACGCGGAATAGTATAAATATGTAAACAATTTGAAAAAAAAAAACAAAAAAAATCACACTTGGGGTATAAATTGTGAAACTATTTCCAGCACATTGAAAATAGTCTCGATAGATATCGCCCTTAAATAACACGAAATAGTATAAATGCGTAAACAAATTCAAAAAAATCACGCGTGGAGCACAGATTATGAAACAATTTCCAGCACATTGAGAATAGCCTCTATAGACATCACCTTTAAATAACGCGAAATAGTATAAATATGTAAACAAATTGAAAAAAAAATCAAGCTTGGAGCATAGATTGTTAAACAAATTCCAACACATTGAAAATAGTCTCGATAGACATCGCCTTTAAATAAAGCGAAATAGTATAAATGCGTAAACAAATTAAAAAAAATCACGCTTGGAGCACAGATTATGAAACAATTTCCAGCACATTGAGAACAGCCTCGATAGACATCGCCTTTAAATAACGTGAAATAGTATAAATCCGTAAACAAATTCAAAAAAATCACGCTTGGATCACAGATTATGAAACAATTTCCAGCACATTGAGAATAGCCTCGATAGACATCGCCTTTAAATAACGCTAATTAGTATAAATCCGTAAACAAATTTTAAAAAAACACGCGTGGAACACAGATTATGAAACAATTTCCAGCACATTGAGAATAGCTTCGATAGACATCACCTTTAAATAACGCGAAAAAGTATAAATCTGTAAACAAATTGAGAAAAAAAATCACGCTTGGAGCATAAATTGTGAAACAATTTCCAACACATTGAAAATAGTCTCGATAGACATCGCCTTTAAATAAAGCGAAATATTATAAATCCGTATACAAATTTAAAAGAAATCACGCGTGGAGCACAGATTATGAAACAATTTCCAGCACATTGAGAATAGTCTCGATAGACATCGCCTTTAAATAACGCGAAATCTTATAAATTTGTAAATAAATTTAAAAAAATCACACGTGGAGCACAGATTATGAAACAATTTCCAGCACATTGAGAATAGTCTCGATAGACATCGCCTATAAATACGCAAAATAGTATAAATCCGTAAACAAATTCAAAAAAATCACGCGTGGAGCACAGATTATGAAACAATTTCCAGCACATTGAGAATAGCCTCGATAGACATCACCTTTAAATAACGCGAAATTGTATAAATCTGTAAATAAAATTGAAAAAAAAATCACGCTTGGAGCATAGATTGTGAATCAATTTCCAGCATATTGAAAATAGTCTCGAGAGACATCGCATTTAAATAACGCTAAATAGTATAAATCCATAAAAAAATTCAAAAAAATCACGCGTGGAGCACAGATTATGAAACAATTTCCAGCACATTGAGAATAGCTTCGATAGACATCACCTTTAAATAACGCGAAAAGTATAAATCTGTAAACAATTTGAAAAAAAAAACAAAAAAAATCACGCTTGGGGTATAAATTGTGAAACAATTTCCAGCACATTGAAAATAGCCTCGATAGATATCGCCCTTAAATAACGCGAAATAGTATAAATCTGTAAATAAAATTGAAAAAAAAATCACGCTTGGAGCGTAGATTGTGAAACAATTTCCAGCATATTGAAAATAGTCTCGAGAGACATCGCATTTAAATAACGCTAAATAGTATAAATCCGTAAACAAATTTAAAAAAATCACGCGTGGAGCACAGATTATGAAACAATTTCCAGGACATGGAGAATAGCCTCGATAGACATCACCTTTAAATAACGCTAAATATTATAATTGCGTAAACAAATTCAAAAAAATCACGCGTGGAGCACAGATTATGAAACAATTTCCAGCACATTGAGAATAGCCTCTATAGACATCACCTTTAAATAACGCGAAATAGTATAAATCTGTAAACAAATTGAAAAAAAAAAGAATCACGCTTGGAGAATAAATTGTGAAAGAATTTCCAGCACATTGAAAATAGTCTCGATAGACACCACCTTTAAATAACTCGAAATAATATAAATCCGTAAACGAATTTAAAAAAATCACGCGTGGAGCACAGATTATGAAACAATTTCCAGCACATTGAGAATAGCCTCGATAGACATCACCTTTAAATAACGCGAAATAGTATAAATGCGTAAACAAATTCAAAAAAGTCACACTTGGAGCACAGATTATAAAAAAAATTTCCAGCACATTGAGAATAGCCTCGATAGACATCGCCTTTAAATAACGCGAAATAGTATAAATATGTAAACAATTTGAAAAAAAAAACAAAAAAAAATCACGCTTGGGGTATAAATTGTGAAACAATTTCCAGCACATTGAAGATAGTCTCGATAGATATCGCCCTTAAATAACACGAAATAGTATAACTCCGTAAAAAAAATTTAAAAAAATCACGCGTGGAGCACAGATTATGAAACAATTTCCAGCACATTGAGAATAGCCTCGATAGATATCGCCTTTAAATAACGCTAAATAATATAAATGCGTAAACAAATTCAAAAAAATCACGCGTGGAGCACAGATTATGAAACAATTTCCAGCACATTGAGAATAGCCTCTATAGACATCGCCTTTAAATAAAGCGAAATATTATAAATCCGTAAACAAATTTAAAAAAATCACGCGTGGACCACAGATTATGAAACAATTTCCAGCACATTTAGAATAGCCTCGATAGACATCACCTTTAAATAACGCGAAATAGTATTATATATCCGTAAACAAATTCAAAAAAATCACGCTTGGAGCATAAATTGTGAAACAATTTCCAACACATTGAAAATAGTCTCGATAGACATCGCCTTTAAATAAAGCGAAATATTATAAATCCGTAAACAAATTTAAAAGAAATCAGGCGTGGAGCACAGATTATGAAACAATTTCCAGCACATTGAGAATAGCCTCTATAGACATCGCCTTTAAATAACGGGAAATAGTATTATATATCCGTAAACAAATTTAAAAATATCACGCGTGGAGCACAGATTATGAAACAATTTCCAGCACATTGAGAATAGCCTCGATAGATATCACCTTTAAATAACGCGAAATAGTATAAATGCGTAAACAATTTTAAAAAAAATCAAGCGTGGAGCACAGATTATGAAAAAATTTACAGCACATTGAGAATAGCCTCGATAGACATCGCCTTTAAATAACGCGAAATATTATAAATCCCTAAACAAATTTAAAAAAATCACGCGTGGAGCACAGATTATGAAACAATTTCCAGCACATTGAGAATAACCTCGATAGACATCACCTTTAAATAACGCGAAATAGTATAAATGCGTAAACAAATTAAAAAAAATCACGCGTGGAGCATAGATTATGAAACAATTTCCAGAACATTGAGAATAGCCTCGATAGACATCGCCTTTAAATAACGCGAAATCTTATAAATTTGTAAATAAATTTTTAAAAAAATCAAGATTGGAGCATAGATTGTGAAACAATTTCCAGCACATTGAGAATAGCCTCTATAGACATCACATTTAAATAACGCGAAATAGTATAAATATGTAAACAAATTGAAAAAAAAATCAAGCTTGGAGCATAGATTGTTAAACAAATTCCAACACATTGAAAATAGTCTCGATAGACATCGCCTTTAAATAAAGCGAAATAGTATAAATGCGTAAACAAATTCAAAAAAATCACGCTTGGAGCACAGATTATGAAACAATTTCCAGCACATTGAGAATAGCCTCGATAGACATCGCCTTTAAATAACGCGAAATAGTATAAATCCGTAAACAAATAAAAAAAATCACGCTTGGAGCACAGATTATGAAACAATTTCCAGCACATTGAGAATAGCCTCTATAGACATCGCCTTTAAATAACGCGAAATAGTATTATATATCCGTAAACAAATTTAAAAATATCACGTGTGGAGCACAGATTATGAAACAATTTCCAGCACATTGAGAATAGCCTCGATAGATATCACCTTTAAATAGCACTAAATAGTATAAATGCGTAAACAATTTAAAAAAAAATCAAGCGTGGAGCACAGATTATGTAAAAAATTACAGCACATTGAGAATAGCCTCGATAGACATCGCCTTTAAATAACGCGAAATCTTATAAATTTGTAAATAAATTTTAAAAAATCACGTGTGGAGCACAGATTATGAAACAATTTCCAGCACATTGAGAATAGCTTCGATAGACATCACCTTTAAATAACGCGAAAAAGTATAAATCTGTAAACAAATTGAGAAAAAAAATCACGCTTGGAGCATAAATTGTGAAACAATTTCCAACACATTGAAAATAGTCTCGATAGACATCGCCTTTAAATAAAGCGAAATATTATAAATCCGTAAACAAATTTAAAAGGAATCACGCGTGGAGCACAGATTATGAAACAATTTCCAGCACATTGAGAATAGCCTCTGTAGACATCGCCTTTAAATAACGCGAAATAGTATTATATATCCGTAAACAAATTTAAAAATATCACGCGTGGAGCACAGATTATGAAACAATTTCATGCACATTGAGAATAGCCTCGATAGATATCACCTTTAAATAACGCGAAATAGTATAAATGCGTAAACAATTTTTAAAAATATCAAGCGTGGAGCACAGATTATGAAAAAATTTACAGCACATTGAGAATAGCCTCGATAGACATCACCTTTAAATAACGCGAAATCTTATAAATTTGTAAATAAATTTAAAAAAATCACACGTGGAGCACAGATTATGAAACAATTTCCAGCACATTGAGAATAGCCTCGATAGACATCGCCTTTAAATAACGCGAAATAGTATACATATGTAAACAATTTGAAAAATAAAAACAAAAAAAATCACCTTTGGGGTATAAATTGTGAAACAATTTCCAGCACATTGAAGATAGTCTCGATAGATATCGCCCTTAAATAACACGAAATAGTATAAATCCGTAAACAAATTTAAAAAAATCACGCGTGGAGCACAGATTATGAAACAATTTCCAGGACATTGAGAATAGCCTCGATAGACATCACCTTAAAATAACGCTAAATAGTATAAATGCGTAAACAAATTCAAAAAAATCACGCGTGGAGCACAGATTATGAAACAATTTCCAGCACATTGAGAATAGCCTCTATAGACATCACCTTTAAATAACGCGAAATAGTATAAATCTGTAAACAAATTGAAAAAAAAAAAAGAATCACGCTTGGAGAATAAATTGTGAAACAATTTCCAGCACATTGAAAATAGTCTCGATAGACACCACATTTAAATAACTCGAAATAATATAAATCCGTAAACGAATTTAAAAAAATCACGCTAGGAGCACAGATTATGAAACAATTTCCAGCACATTGAGAATAGCCTCGATAGACATCACCTTTAAATAACGCGAAATAGTATAAATACGTAAACAAATTCAAAAAAGTCACGCTTGGAGCACAGATTATGAAACAATTTCCAGCACCTTAAGAATAGCCTCGATAGACATCGCCTTTAAATAACGCGAAATCTTATAAATTTGTAAATAAATTTAAAAAAATCACGCGTGGAGCACAGATTATGAAACAATTTCCAGCACATTGAGAATAGCCTCGATAGACATCGCCTTTAAATAACGCGAAATAGTATAAATCTGTAAATAAATTCAAAAAAATAACGCGTGGAGCACAGATTATGAAACAATTTCCAGCACATTGAGAATAGCCCCGATAGACATCACCTTTAAATAACGCGAAATAGTATAAATGCGTAAACAAATTAAAAAAAATCACGCGTGGAGCACAGATTATGAAACAATTTCCAGCACATTGAGAATAGCCTCTATAGACATCACCTTTAAATAACGCGAAATAGTATAAATATGTAAACAAATTGAAAAAAAAATCAAGCTTGGAGCATAGATTGTTAAACAAATTCCAACACATTGAAAATAGTCTCGATAGACATCGCCTTTAAATAAAGCGAAATAGTATAAATGCGTAAACAAATTAAAAAAAATCACGCTTGGAGCACAGATTATGAAACAATTTCCAGCACATTGAGAACAGCCTCGATAGACATCGCCTTTAAATAACGTGAAATAGTATAAATCCGTAAACAAATTCAAAAAAATCACGCTTGGATCACAGATTATGAAACAATTTCCAGCACATTGAGAATAGCCTCGATAGACATCGCCTTTAAATAACGCTAATTAGTATAAATCCGTAAACAAATTTTAAAAAAACACGCGTGGAACACAGATTATGAAACAATATCCAGCACATTGAGAATAGCTTCGATAGACATCACCTTTAAATAACGCGAAAAAGTATAAATCTGTAAACAAATTGAGAAAAAAAATCACGCTTGGAGCATAAATTGTGAAACAATTTCCAACACATTGAAAATAGTCTCGATAGACATCGCCTTTAAATAAAGCGAAATATTATAAATCCGTATACAAATTTAAAAGAAATCACGCGTGGAGCACAGATTATGAAACAATTTCCAGCACATTGAGAATAGTCTCGATAGACATCGCCTTTAAATAACGCGAAATCTTATAAATTTGTAAATAAATTTAAAAAAATCACACGTGGAGCACAGATTATGAAACAATTTCCAGCACATTGAGAATAGTCTCGATAGACATCGCCTATAAATACCAAAATAGTATAAATCCGTAAACAAATTCAAAAAAATCACGCGTGGAGCACAGATTATGAAACAATTTCCAGCACATTGAGAATAGCCTCGATAGACATCACCTTTAAATAACGCGAAATTGTATAAATCTGTAAATAAAATTGAAAAAAAAATCACGCTTGGAGCATAGATTGTGAATCAATTTCCAGCATATTGAAAATAGTCTCGAGAGACATCGCATTTAAATAACGCTAAATAGTATAAATCCATAAAAAAATTCAAAAAAATCACGCGTGGAGCACAGATTATGAAACAATTTCCAGCACATTGAGAATAGCTTCGATAGACATCACCTTTAAATAACGCGAAAAGTATAAATCTGTAAACAATTTGAAAAAAAAAACAAAAAAAATCACGCTTGGGGTATAAATTGTGAAACAATTTCCAGCACATTGAAAATAGCCTCGATAGATATCGCCCTTAAATAACGCGAAATAGTATAAATCTGTAAATAAAATTGAAAAAAAAATCACGCTTGGAGCGTAGATTGTGAAACAATTTCCAGCATATTGAAAATAGTCTCGAGAGACATCGCATTTAAATAACGCTAAATAGTATAAATCCGTAAACAAATTTTAAAAAATCACGCGTGGAGCACAGATTATGAAACAATTTCCAGGACATGGAGAATAGCCTCGATAGACATCACCTTTAAATAACGCTAAATATTATAATTGCGTAAACAAATTCAAAAAAATCACGCGTGGAGCACAGATTATGAAACAATTTCCAGCACATTGAGAATAGCCTCGATAGACATCGCCTTTAAATAACGCGAAATAGTATAAATCTGTAAACAAATTGAAAAAAAAAAAGAATCACGCTTGGAGAATAAATTGTGAAAGAATTTCCAGCACATTGAAAATAGTCTCGATAGACACCACCTTTAAATATCTCGAAATAATATAAATCCGTAAACGAATTTAAAAAAATCACGCGTGGAGCACAGATTATGAAACAATTTCCAGCACATTGAGAATAGCCTCGATAGACATCACCTTTAAATAACGCGAAATAGTATAAATGCGTAAACAAATTCAAAAAAGTCACACTTGGAGCACAGATTATAAAAAAAATTTCCAGCACATTGAGAATAGCCTCGATAGACATCGCCTTTAAATAACGCGAAATAGTATAAATACGTAAACAAATTCAAAAAAGTCACGCTTGGAGCACAGATTATGAAACAATTTCCAGCACCTTAAGAATAGCCTCGATAGACATCGCCTTTAAATAACGCGAAATCTTATAAATTTGTAAATAAATTTAAAAAAATCACGCGTGGAGCACAGATTATGAAACAATTTCCAGCACATTGAGAATAGCCTCGATAGACATCGCCTTTAAATAACGCGAAATAGTATAAATCTGTAAATAAATTCAAAAAAATAACGCGTGGAGCACAGATTATGAAACAATTTCCAGCACATTGAGAATAGCCCCGATAGACATCACCTTTAAATAACGCGAAATAGTATAAATGCGTAAACAAATTAAAAAAAAATCACGCGTGGAGCACAGATTATGAAACAATTTCCAGCACATTGAGAATAGCCTCGATAGACATCACCTTTAAATAACGCGAAATAGTATAAATACGTAAACAAATTCAAAAAAGTCACGCTTGGAGCACAGATTATGAAACAATTTCCAGCACCTTAAGAATAGCCTCGATAGACATCGCCTTTAAATAACGCGAAATCTTATAAATTTGTAAATAAATTTAAAAAAATCACGCGTGGAGCACAGATTATGAAACAATTTCCAGCACATTGAGAATAGCCTCGATAGACATCGCCTTTAAATAACGCGAAATAGTATAAATCTGTAAATAAATTCAAGAAAATAACGCGTGGAGCACAGATTATGAAACAATTTCCAGCACATTGAGAATAGCCCCGATAGACATCACCTTTAAATAACGCGAAATAGTATAAATGCGTAAACAAATTAAAAAAAAATCACGCGTGGAGCACAGATTATGAAACAATTTCCAGCACATTGAGAAAAGCCTCGATAGACATCCCCTTTAAATAACGCGAAATAGTATAAATATGTAAACAAATTGAAAAAAAAATCAAGATTGGAGCATAGATTTTGAAACAATTTCCAGCACATTGAAAATAGTCTCGATAGACATCACCTTTAAATAACGCGGAATAGTATAAATATGTAAACAATTTGAAAAAAAAAAACAAAAAAAATCACGCTTGGGGTATAAATTGTGAAACTATTTCCAGCACATTGAAAATAGTCTCGATAGATATCGCCCTTAAATAACACGAAATAGTATAAATGCGTAAACAAATTCAAAAAAATCACGCGTGGAGCACAGATTATGAAACAATTTCCAGCACATTGAGAATAGCCTCTATAGACATCACCTTTAAATAACGCGAAATAGTATAAATATGTAAACAAATTGAAAAAAAAATGAAGCTTGGAGCATAGATTGTTAAACAAATTCCAACACATTGAAAATAGTCTCTATAGACATCGCCTTTAAATAAAGCGAAATAGTATAAATGCGTAAACAAATTAAAAAAAATCACGCTTGGAGCACAGATTATGAAACAATTTCCAGCACATTGAGAACAGCCTCGATAGACATCGCCTTTAAATAACGTGAAATAGTATAAATCCGTAAACAAATTCAAAAAAATCACGCTTGGATCACAGATTATGAAACAATTTCCAGCACATTGAGAATAGCCTCGATAGACATCGCCTTTAAATAACGCTAATTAGTATAAATCCGTAAACAAATTTTAAAAAAACACGCGTGGAACACAGATTATGAAACAATTTCCAGCACATTGAGAATAGCTTCGATAGACATCACCTTTAAATAACGCGAAAAAGTATAAATCTGTAAACAAATTGAGAAAAAAAATCACGCTTGGAGCATAAATTGTGAAACAATTTCCAACACATTGAAAATAGTCTCGATAGACATCGCCTTTAAATAAAGCGAAATATTATAAATCCGTATACAAATTTAAAAGAAATCACGCGTGGAGCACAGATTATGAAACAATTTCCAGCACATTGAGAATAGTCTCGATAGACATCGCCTTTAAATAACGCGAAATCTTATAAATTTGTAAATAAATTTAAAAAAATCACACGTGGAGCACAGATTATGAAACAATTTCCAGCACATTGAGAATAGTCTCGATAGACATCGCCTATAAATACGCAAAATAGTATAAATCCGTAAACAAATTCAAAAAAATCACGCGTGGAGCACAGATTATGAAACAATTTCCAGCACATTGAGAATAGCCTCGATAGACATCACCTTTAAATAACGCGAAATTGTATAAATCTGTAAATAAAATTGAAAAAAAAATCACGCTTGGAGCATAGATTGTGAATCAATTTCCAGCATATTGAAAATAGTCTCGAGAGACATCGCATTTAAATAACGCTAAATAGTATAAATCCATAAAAAAATTCAAAAAAATCACGCGTGGAGCACAGATTATGAAACAATTTCCAGCACATTGAGAATAGCTTCGATAGACATCACCTTTAAATAACGCGAAAAGTATAAATCTGTAAACAATTTAAAAAAAAAAACAAAAAAAATCACGCTTGGGGTATAAATTGTGAAACAATTTCCAGCACATTGAAAATAGCCTCGATAGATATCGCCCTTAAATAACGCGAAATAGTATAAATCTGTAAATAAAATTGAAAAAAAAATCACGCTTGGAGCGTAGATTGTGAAACAATTTCCAGCATATTGAAAATAGTCTCGAGAGACATCGCATTTAAATAACGCTAAATAGTATAAATCCGTAAACAAATTTTAAAAAATCACGCGTGGAGCACAGATTATGAAACAATTTCCAGGACATGGAGAATAGCCTCGATAGACATCACCTTTAAATAACGCTAAATATTATAATTGCGTAAACAAATTCAAAAAAATCACGCGTGGAGCACAGATTATGAAACAATTTCCAGCACATTGAGAATAGCCTCGATAGACATCGCCTTTAAATAACGCGAAATAGTATAAATCTGTAAACAAATTGAAAAAAAAAAAGAATCACGCTTGGAGAATAAATTGTGAAAGAATTTCCAGCACATTGAAAATAGTCTCGATAGACACCACCTTTAAATATCTCGAAATAATATAAATCCGTAAACGAATTTAAAAAAATCACGCGTGGAGCACAGATTATGAAACAATTTCCAGCACATTGAGAATAGCCTCGATAGACATCACCTTTAAATAACGCGAAATAGTATAAATGCGTAAACAAATTCAAAAAAGTCACACTTGGAGCACAGATTATAAAAAAAATTTCCAGCACATTGAGAATAGCCTCGATAGACATCGCCTTTAAATAACGCGAAATAGTATAAATACGTAAACAAATTCAAAAAAGTCACGCTTGGAGCACAGATTATGAAACAATTTCCAGCACCTTAAGAATAGCCTCGATAGACATCGCCTTTAAATAACGCGAAATCTTATAAATTTGTAAATAAATTTAAAAAAATCACGCGTGGAGCACAGATTATGAAACAATTTCCAGCACATTGAGAATAGCCTCGATAGACATCGCCTTTAAATAACGCGAAATAGTATAAATCTGTAAATAAATTCAAAAAAATAACGCGTGGAGCACAGATTATGAAACAATTTCCAGCACATTGAGAATAGCCCCGATAGACATCACCTTTAAATAACGCGAAATAGTATAAATGCGTAAACAAATTAAAAAAAAATCACGCGTGGAGCACAGATTATGAAACAATTTCCAGCACATTGAGAATAGCCTCGATAGACATCACCTTTAAATAACGCGAAATAGTATAAATACGTAAACAAATTCAAAAAAGTCACGCTTGGAGCACAGATTATGAAACAATTTCCAGCACCTTAAGAATAGCCTCGATAGACATCGCCTTTAAATAACGCGAAATCTTATAAATTTGTAAATAAATTTAAAAAAATCACGCGTGGAGCACAGATTATGAAACAATTTCCAGCACATTGAGAATAGCCTCGATAGACATCGCCTTTAAATAACGCGAAATAGTATAAATCTGTAAATAAATTCAAGAAAATAACGCGTGGAGCACAGATTATGAAACAATTTCCAGCACATTGAGAATAGCCCCGATAGACATCACCTTTAAATAACGCGAAATAGTATAAATGCGTAAACAAATTAAAAAAAAATCACGCGTGGAGCACAGATTATGAAACAATTTCCAGCACATTGAGAAAAGCCTCGATAGACATCCCCTTTAAATAACGCGAAATAGTATAAATATGTAAACAAATTGAAAAAAAAATCAAGATTGGAGCATAGATTTTGAAACAATTTCCAGCACATTGAAAATAGTCTCGATAGACATCACCTTTAAATAACGCGGAATAGTATAAATATGTAAACAATTTGAAAAAAAAAAACAAAAAAAATCACGCTTGGGGTATAAATTGTGAAACTATTTCCAGCACATTGAAAATAGTCTCGATAGATATCGCCCTTAAATAACACGAAATAGTATAAATGCGTAAACAAATTCAAAAAAATCACGCGTGGAGCACAGATTATGAAACAATTTCCAGCACATTGAGAATAGCCTCTATAGACATCACCTTTAAATAACGCGAAATAGTATAAATATGTAAACAAATTGAAAAAAAAATGAAGCTTGGAGCATAGATTGTTAAACAAATTCCAACACATTGAAAATAGTCTCTATAGACATCGCCTTTAAATAAAGCGAAATAGTATAAATGCGTAAACAAATTAAAAAAAATCACGCTTGGAGCACAGATTATGAAACAATTTCCAGCACATTGAGAACAGCCTCGATAGACATCGCCTTTAAATAACGTGAAATAGTATAAATCCGTAAACAAATTCAAAAAAATCACGCTTGGATCACAGATTATGAAACAATTTCCAGCACATTGAGAATAGCCTCGATAGACATCGCCTTTAAATAACGCTAATTAGTATAAATCCGTAAACAAATTTTAAAAAAACACGCGTGGAACACAGATTATGAAACAATTTCCAGCACATTGAGAATAGCTTCGATAGACATCACCTTTAAATAACGCGAAAAAGTATAAATCTGTAAACAAATTGAGAAAAAAAATCACGCTTGGAGCATAAATTGTGAAACAATTTCCAACACATTGAAAATAGTCTCGATAGACATCGCCTTTAAATAAAGCGAAATATTATAAATCCGTATACAAATTTAAAAGAAATCACGCGTGGAGCACAGATTATGAAACAATTTCCAGCACATTGAGAATAGTCTCGATAGACATCGCCTTTAAATAACGCGAAATCTTATAAATTTGTAAATAAATTTAAAAAAATCACACGTGGAGCACAGATTATGAAACAATTTCCAGCACATTGAGAATAGTCTCGATAGACATCGCCTATAAATACGCAAAATAGTATAAATCCGTAAACAAATTCAAAAAAATCACGCGTGGAGCACAGATTATGAAACAATTTCCAGCACATTGAGAATAGCCTCGATAGACATCACCTTTAAATAACGCGAAATTGTATAAATCTGTAAATAAAATTGAAAAAAAAATCACGCTTGGAGCATAGATTGTGAATCAATTTCCAGCATATTGAAAATAGTCTCGAGAGACATCGCATTTAAATAACGCTAAATAGTATAAATCCATAAAAAAATTCAAAAAAATCACGCGTGGAGCACAGATTATGAAACAATTTCCAGCACATTGAGAATAGCTTCGATAGACATCACCTTTAAATAACGCGAAAAGTATAAATCTGTAAACAATTTGAAAAAAAAAACAAAAAAAATCACGCTTGGGGTATAAATTGTGAAACAATTTCCAGCACATTGAAAATAGCCTCGATAGATATCGCCCTTAAATAACGCGAAATAGTATAAATCTGTAAATAAAATTGAAAAAAAAATCACGCTTGGAGCGTAGATTGTGAAACAATTTCCAGCATATTGAAAATAGTCTCGAGAGACATCGCATTTAAATAACGCTAAATAGTATAAATCCGTAAACAAATTTTAAAAAATCACGCGTGGAGCACAGATTATGAAACAATTTCCAGGACATGGAGAATAGCCTCGATAGACATCACCTTTAAATAACGCTAAATATTATAATTGCGTAAACAAATTCAAAAAAATCACGCGTGGAGCACAGATTATGAAACAATTTCCAGCACATTGAGAATAGCCTCTATAGACATCACCTTTAAATAACGCGAAATAGTATAAATCTGTAAACAAATTGAAAAAAAAAAGAATCACGCTTGGAGAATAAATTGTGAAAGAATTTCCAGCACATTGAAAATAGTCTCGATAGACACCACCTTTAAATAACTCGAAATAATATAAATCCGTAAACGAATTTAAAAAAATCACGCGTGGAGCACAGATTATGAAACAATTTCCAGCACATTGAGAATAGGCTCGATAGACATCACCTTTAAATAACGCGAAATAGTATAAATGCGTAAACAAATTCAAAAAAGTCACACTTGGAGCACAGATTATAAAAAAAATTTCCAGCACATTGAGAATAGCCTCGATAGACATCGCCTTTAAATAACGCGAAATAGTATAAATATGTAAACAATTTGAAAAAAAAAACAAAAAAAAATCACGCTTGGGGTATAAATTGTGAAACAATTTCCAGCACATTGAAGATAGTCTCGATAGATATCGCCCTTAAATAACACGAAATAGTATAACTCCGTAAAAAAAATTTAAAAAAATCACGCGTGGAGCACAGATTATGAAACAATTTCCAGCACATTGAGAATAGCCTCGATAGATATCGCCTTTAAATAACGCTAAATAATATAAATGCGTAAACAAATTCAAAAAAATCACGCGTGGAGCACAGATTATGAAACAATTTCCAGCACATTGAGAATAGCCTCTATAGACATCGCCTTTAAATAAAGCGAAATATTATAAATCCGTAAACAAATTTAAAAAAATCACGCGTGGACCACAGATTATGAAACAATTTCCAGCACATTTAGAATAGCCTCGATAGACATCACCTTTAAATAACGCGAAATAGTATTATATATCCGTAAACAAATTTAAAAATATCACGCGTGGAGCACAGATTATGAAACAAATTCCAGCACATTGAGAATAGCCTCGATAGACATCACCTTTAAATAACGCGAAATAGTATAAATGCGTAAACAAATTCAAAAAAATCACGCTTGGAGCACAGATTATGAAACAATTTCCAGCACATTGAGAATAGCCTCGATAGACATCGCCTTTAAATAACGCGAAATAGTATAAATCCGTAAACAAATTTAAAAAAATCACGCGTGGAGCACAGATTATGAAACAATTTCCAGCACATTGAGAATAGCCTCGATAGACATCACCTTTAAATAACGCGAAATAGTATAAATACGTAAACAAATTCAAAAAAGTCACGCTTGGAGCACAGATTATGAAACAATTTCCAGCACCTTAAGAATAGCCTCGATAGACATCGCCTTTAAATAACGCGAAATCTTATAAATTTGTAAATAAATTTAAAAAAATCACGCGTGGAGCACAGATTATGAAACAATTTCCAGCACATTGAGAATAGCCTCGATAGACATCGCCTTTAAATAACGCGAAATAGTATAAATCTGTAAATAAATTCAAGAAAATAACGCGTGGAGCACAGATTATGAAACAATTTCCAGCACATTGAGAATAGCCCCGATAGACATCACCTTTAAATAACGCGAAATAGTATAAATGCGTAAACAAATTAAAAAAAAATCACGCGTGGAGCACAGATTATGAAACAATTTCCAGCACATTGAGAAAAGCCTCGATAGACATCCCCTTTAAATAACGCGAAATAGTATAAATATGTAAACAAATTGAAAAAAAAATCAAGATTGGAGCATAGATTTTGAAACAATTTCCAGCACATTGAAAATAGTCTCGATAGACATCACCTTTAAATAACGCGGAATAGTATAAATATGTAAACAATTTGAAAAAAAAAAACAAAAAAAATCACGCTTGGGGTATAAATTGTGAAACTATTTCCAGCACATTGAAAATAGTCTCGATAGATATCGCCCTTAAATAACACGAAATAGTATAAATGCGTAAACAAATTCAAAAAAATCACGCGTGGAGCACAGATTATGAAACAATTTCCAGCACATTGAGAATAGCCTCTATAGACATCACCTTTAAATAACGCGAAATAGTATAAATATGTAAACAAATTGAAAAAAAAATCAAGCTTGGAGCATAGATTGTTAAACAAATTCCAACACATTGAAAATAGTCTCTATAGACATCGCCTTTAAATAAAGCGAAATAGTATAAATGCGTAAACAAATTAAAAAAAATCACGCTTGGAGCACAGATTATGAAACAATTTCCAGCACATTGAGAACAGCCTCGATAGACATCGCCTTTAAATAACGTGAAATAGTATAAATCCGTAAACAAATTCAAAAAAATCACGCTTGGATCACAGATTATGAAACAATTTCCAGCACATTGAGAATAGCCTCGATAGACATCGCCTTTAAATAACGCTAATTAGTATAAATCCGTAAACAAATTTTAAAAAAACACGCGTGGAACACAGATTATGAAACAATTTCCAGCACATTGAGAATAGCTTCGATAGACATCACCTTTAAATAACGCGAAAAAGTATAAATCTGTAAACAAATTGAGAAAAAAAATCACGCTTGGAGCATAAATTGTGAGACAATTTCCAACACATTGAAAATAGTCTCGATAGACATCGCCTTTAAATAAAGCGAAATATTATAAATCCGTATACAAATTTAAAAGAAATCACGCGTGGAGCACAGATTATGAAACAATTTCCAGCACATTGAGAATAGTCTCGATAGACATCGCCTTTAAATAACGCGAAATCTTATAAATTTGTAAATAAATTTAAAAAAATCACACGTGGAGCACAGATTATGAAACAATTTCCAGCACATTGAGAATAGTCTCGATAGACATCGCCTATAAATACGCAAAATAGTATAAATCCGTAAACAAATTCAAAAAAATCACGCGTGGAGCACAGATTATGAAACAATTTCCAGCACATTGAGAATAGCCTCGATAGACATCACCTTTAAATAACGCGAAATTGTATAAATCTGTAAATAAAATTGAAAAAAAAATCACGCTTGGAGCATAGATTGTGAATCAATTTCCAGCATATTGAAAATAGCTTCGATAGACATCACCTTTAAATAACGCGAAAAGTATAAATCTGTAAACAATTTGAAAAAAAAAACAAAAAAAATCACGCTTGGGGTATAAATTGTGAAACAATTTCCAGCACATTGAAAATAGCCTCGATAGATATCGCCCTTAAATAACGCGAAATAGTATAAATCTGTAAATAAAATTGAAAAAAAAATCACGCTTGGAGCGTAGATTGTGAAACAATTTCCAGCATATTGAAAATAGTCTCGAGAGACATCGCATTTAAATAACGCTAAATAGTATAAATCCGTAAACAAATTTTAAAAAATCACGCGTGGAGCACAGATTATGAAACAATTTCCAGGACATGGAGAATAGCCTCGATAGACATCACCTTTAAATAACGCTAAATATTATAATTGCGTAAACAAATTCAAAAAAATCACGCGTGGAGCACAGATTATGAAACAATTTCCAGCACATTGAGAATAGCCTCTATAGACATCACCTTTAAATAACGCGAAATAGTATAAATCTGTAAACAAATTGAAAAAAAAAAAAGAATCACGCTTGGAGAATAAATTGTGAAAGAATTTCCAGCACATTGAAAATAGTCTCGATAGACACCACCTTTAAATAACTCGAAATAATATAAATCCGTAAACGAATTTAAAAAAATCACGCGTGGAGCACAGATTATGAAACAATTTCCAGCACATTGAGAATAGCCTCGATAGACATCACATTTAAATAACGCGAAATAGTATAAATGCGTAAACAAATTCAAAAAAGTCACACTTGGAGCACAGATTATAAAAAAAATTTCCAGCACATTGAGAATAGCCTCGATAGACATCGCCTTTAAATAACGCGAAATAGTATAAATATGTAAACAATTTGAAAAAAAAAACAAAAAAAAATCACGCTTGGGGTATAAATTGTGAAACAATTTCCAGCACATTGAAGATAGTCTCGATAGATATCGCCCTTAAATAACACGAAATAGTATAACTCCGTAAAAAAAATTTAAAAAAATCACGCGTGGAGCACAGATTATGAAACAATTTCCAGCACATTGAGAATAGCCTCGATAGATATCGCCTTTAAATAACGCTAAATAATATAAATGCGTAAACAAATTCAAAAAAATCACGCGTGGAGCACAGATTATGAAACAATTTCCAGCACATTGAGAATAGCCTCTATAGACATCGCCTTTAAATAAAGCGAAATATTATAAATCCGTAAACAAATTTAAAAAAATCACGCGTGGACCACAGATTATGAAACAATTTCCAGCACATTTAGAATAGCCTCGATAGACATCACCTTTAAATAACGCGAAATAGTATTATATATCCGTAAACAAATTTAAAAATATCACGCGTGGAGCACAGATTATGAAACAATTTCCAGCACATTGAGAATAGCCTCGATAGACATCACCTTTAAATAACGCGAAATAGTATAAATGCGTAAACAAATTCAAAAAAATCACGCTTGGAGCACAGATTATGAAACAATTTCCAGCACATTGAGAATAGCCTCGATAGACATCGCCTTTAAATAACGCGAAATAGTATAAATGCGTAAACAAATTCAAAAAAATCACGCTTGGAGCACAGATTATGAAACAATTTCCAGCACATTGAGAATAGCCTCTATAGACATCGCCTTTAAATAACGCGAAATAGTATTATATATCCGTAAACAAATTTAAAAATATCACGCTTGGAGCACAGATTATGAAACAATTTCATGCACATTGATAATAGCCTCGATAGATATCACCTTTAAATAACGCGAAATAGTATAAATCCGTAAACAAATTAAAAAAAAACACGCGTGGAGCACAGATTATGAAACAATTTCCAGCACATTGAGAATAGATTCGATAGACATCACCTTTAAATAACGCGAAAAAGTATAAATCTGTAAAAAAATTGAGAAAAAAAATCACGCTTGGAGCATAAATTTTGAAACAATTTCCAACACATTGAAAATAGTCTCGATAGACATCGCCTTTAAATAAAGCGAAATATTATAAATCCGTAAACAAATTTAAAAGAAATCACGCGTGAAGCACAGATTATGAAACAATTTCCAGCACATTGAGAATAGCCTCTATAGACATCGCCTTTAAATAACGGGAAATAGTATTATATATCCGTAAACAAATTTAAAAATATCACGCGTGGAGTACAGATTATGAAACAATTTCCAGCACATTGAGAATAGCCTCGATAGATATCACCTTTAAATAACGCGAAATAGTATAAATGCGTAAACAATTTTAAAAAAAATCAAGCGTGGAGCACAGATTATGAAAAAATTTACAGCACATTGAGAATAGCCTCGATAGACACCGCCTTTAAATAACGGGAAATATTATAAATCCGTAAACAAATTTAAAAAAATCACGCGTGGAGCACAGATTATGAAACAATTTCCAGCACATTGAGAATAACCTCGATAGACATCATCTTTAAATAACGCGAAATAGTATAAATGCGTAAACAAATTCAAAAAAATCACGCGTGGAGCATAGATTATGAAACAATTTCCAGAACACTGAGAATAGCCTCGATAGACATCGCCTTTAAATAACGCGAAATCTTATAAATTTGTAAATAAATTTTAAAAAAAATCAAGATTGGAGCATAGATTGTGAAACAATTTCCAGCACATTGAGAATAGCCTCTATAGACATCACATTTAAATAACGCGAAATAGTATAAATATGTAAACAAATTGAAAAAAAAATCAAGCTTGGAGCATAGATTGTTAAACAAATTCCAACACATTGAAAATAGTCTCGATAGACATCGCCTTTAAATAAAGCGAAATAGTATAAATGCGTAAACAAATTATAAAAAATCACGCTTGGAGCACAGATTATGAAACAATTTCCAGCACATTGAGAATAGCCTCGATAGACATCGCCTTTAAATAACGCGAAATAGTATAAATCCGTAAACAAATTCAAAAAAATCAGGCTTGGAGCACAGATTATGAAACAATTTCCAGCACATTGAGAATAGCCTCTATAGACATCGCCTTTAAATAACGCGAAATAGTATTATATATCCGTAAACAAATTTAAAAATATCACGCGTGGAGCACAGATTATGAAACAATTTCCAGCACATTGAGAATAGCCTCGATAGATATCACCTTTAAATAGCACTAAATAGTATAAATGCGTAAACAATTTAAAAAAAAAATCAAGCGTGGAGCACAGATTATGAAAGAAAATTACAGCACATTGAGAATAGCCTCGATAGACATCGCCTTTAAATAACGCGAAATCTTATAAATTTGTAAATAAATTTTAAAAAATCACGCGTGGAGCACAGATTATGAAACAATTTCCAGCACATTGAGAATAGCTTCGATAGACATCACCTTTAAATAACGCGAAAAAGTATAAATCTGTAAACAAATTGAGAAAAAAAATCACGCTTGGAGCATAAATTGTGAAACAATTTCCAACACATTGAAAATAGTCTCGATAGACATCGCCTTTAAATAAAGCGAAATATTATAAATCCGTATACAAATTTAAAAGAAATCACGCGTGGAGCACAGATTATGAAACAATTTCCAGCACATTGAGAATAGTCTCGATAGACATCGCCTTTAAATAACGAAAAATCTTATAAATTTGTAAATAAATTTAAAAAAATCACACGTGGAGCACAGATTATGAAACAATTTCCAGCACATTGAGAATAGTCTCGATAGACATCGCCTATAAATACGCAAAATAGTATAAATCCGTAAACAAATTGAAAAAAATCACGCGTGGAGCACAGATTATGAAACAATTTCCAGCACATTGAGAATAGCCTCGATAGACATCACCTTTAAATAACGCGAAATTGTATAAATCTGTAAATAAAATTGAAAAAAAAATCACGCTTGGAGCATAGATTGTGAATCAATTTCCAGCATATTGAAAATAGTCTCGAGAGACATCGCATTTAAATAACGCTAAATAGTATAAATCCGTAAAAAAATTAAAAAAAATCATGCGTGGAGCACAGATTATGAAACAATTTCCAGCACATTGAGAATAGCCTCGATAGACATCGCCTTTAAATAACGCGAAATCTTATAAATTTGTAAATAAATTTAAAAAAAATCACGCGTGGAGCACAGATTATGAAACAATTTCCAGCACATTGAGAATAGCTTCGATAGACATCACCTTTAAATAACGCGAAAAGTATAAATCTGTAAACAATTTGAAAAAAAAAAAACAAAAAAATCACGCTTGGGGTATAAATTGTGAAACAATTTCCAGCACATTGAAAATAGCCTCGATAGATATCGCCCTTAAATAACGCGAAATAGTATAAATCTGTAAATAAAATTGAAAAAAAAATCACGCTTGGAGCGTAGATTGTGAAACAATTTCCAGCATATTGAAAATAGTCTCGAGAGACATCGACAATTTTAAAAAATCGCGCGTGGAGCACAGATTATGAAACAATTTCCAGGACATTGAGAATAGCCTCGATAGACATCACCTTTAAATAACGCTAAATATTATAATTGCGTAAACAAATTCAAAAAAATCACGCGTGGAGCACAGATTATGAAACAATTTCCAGCACATTGAGAATAGCCTCTATAGACATCACCTTTAAATAACGCGAAATAGTATAAATCTGTAAACAAATTGAAAAAAAAAAAGAATCACGCTTGGAGAATAAATTGTGAAAGAATTTCCAGCACATTGAAAATAGTCTCGATAGACACCACCTTTAAATAACTCGAAATAATATAAATCCGTAAACGAATTTAAAAAAATCACGCGTGGAGCACAGATTATGGAACAATTTCCAGCACATTGAGAATAGCCTCGATAGACATCACCTTTAAATAACGCGAAATAGTATAAATGCGTAAACAAATTCAAAAAAGTCACACTTGGAGCACAGATTATAAAAAAAATTTCCAGCACATTGAGAATAGCCTCGATAGACATCGCCTTTAAATAACGCGAAATAGTATAAATATGTAAACAATTTGAAAAAAAAAACAAAAAAAAAATCACGCTTGGGGTATAAATTGGGAAACAATTTCCAGCACATTGAAGATAGTCTCGATAGATATCGCCCTTAAATAACACGAAATAGTATAACTCCGTAAAAAAAATTTAAAAAAATCACGCGTGGAGCTCAGATTATGAAACAATTTCCAGCACATTGAGAATAGCCTCGATAGATATCGCCTTTAAATAACGCTAAATAATATAAATGCGTAAACAAATTCAAAAAAATCACGCGTGGAGCACAGATTATGAAACAATTTCCAGCACATTTAGAATAGCCTCGATAGACATCACCTTTAAATAGCGCGAAATAGTATTATATATCCGTAAACAAATTTAAAAATATCACGCGTGGAGCACAGATTATGAAACAATTTCCAGCACATTGAGAATAGCCTCGATAGACATCACCTTTAAATAACGCGAAATAGTATAAATGCGTAAACAAATTCAAAAAAATCACGCTTGGAGCACAGATTATGAAACAATTTCCAGCACATTGAGAATAGCCTCGATAGACATCTCCTTTAAATAACGCGAAATAGTATAAATCCGTAAACAAATTAATAAAAAACACGCGTGGAGCACAGATTATGAAACAATTTCCAGCACATTGAGAATAGCTTCGATAGACATCCCCTTTAAATAACGCGAAAAATTATAAATCTGTAAACAAATTGAGAAAAAAAATCACGCTTGGAGCATAAATTGTGAAACAATTTCCAACACATTGAAAATAGTCTCGATAGACATCGCCTTTAAATAAAGCGAAATATTATAAATCCGTAAACAAATTTAAAAGAAATCAGGCGTGGAGCACAGATTATGAAACAATTTCCAGCACATTGAGAATAGCCTCTATCTACATCGCCTTTAAATAACGCGAAATAGTATTATATATCCGTAAACAAATTTAAAAATATCACGCTTGGAGCACAGATTATGAAACAATTTCATGCGCATTGATAATAGCCTCGATAGATATCACCTTTAAATAACGCGAAATAGTATAAATCCGTAAACAAATTAAAAAAAAACACGCGTGGAGCACAGATTATGAAACAATTTCCAGCACATTGAGAATAGATTCGATAGACATCACCTTTAAATAACGCGAAAAAGTATAAATCTGTAAAAAAATTGAGAAAAAAAATCACGCTTGGAGCATAAATTTTGAAACAATTTCCAACACATTGAAAATAGTCTCGATAGACATCGCCTTTAAATAAAGCGAAATATTATAAATCCGTAAACAAATTTAAAAGAAATCACGCGTGGAGCACAGATTATGAAACAATTTCCAGCACATTGAGAATAGCCTCTATAGACATCGCCTTTAAATAACGGGAAATAGTATTATATATCCGTAAACAAATTTAAAAAAATCACGCGTGGAGCACAGATTATGAAACAATTTCCAGCACATTGAGAATAACCTCGATAGACATCACCTTTAAATAACGCGAAATAGTATAAATGCGTAAACAAATTCAAAAAAATCACGCGTGGAGCATAGATTATGAAACAATTTCCAGAACATTGAGAATAGCCTCGATAGACATCGCCTTTAAATAACGCGAAATCTTATAAATGCGTAAATAAATTTAAAAAAAATCAAGATTGGAGCATAGATTGTGAAACAATTTCCAGCACATTGAGAATAGCCTCTATAGACATCACATTTAAATAACGCGAAATAGTATAAATATGTAAACAAATTGAAAAAAAAAATCAAGCTTGGAGCATAGATTGTTAAACAAATTCCAACACATTGAAAATAGTCTCGATAGACATCGCCTTTAAATAAAGCGAAATAGTATAAATGCGTAAACAAATTCAAAAAAATCACGCTTGGAGCACAGATTATGAAACAATTTCCAGCACATTGAGAATAGCCTCGATAGACATCGCCTTTAAATAACGCGAAATAGTATAAATCCGTAAACAAATTCAAAAAAATCACGCTTGGAGCACAGATTATGAAACAATTTCCAGCACATTGAGAATAGCCTCTATAGACATCGCCTTTAAATAACGCGAAATAGTATTATATATCCGTAAACAAATTTAAAAATATCACGCGTGGAGCACAGATTATGAAACAATTTCCAGCACATTGAGAATAGCCTCGATAGATATCACCTTTAAATAGCACTAAATAGTATAAATGCGTAAACAATTTTAAAAAAAATCAAGCGTGGAGCACAGATTATGAAAAAAATTACAGCACATTGAGAATAGCCTCGATAGACATCGCCTTTAAATAACGCGAAATCTTATAAATTTGTAAATAAATTTTAAAAAATCACGCGTGGAGCACAGATTATGAAACAATTTCCAGCACATTGAGAATAGCTTCGATAGACATCACCTTTAAATAACGCGAAAAAGTATAAATCTGTAAACAAATTGAGAAAAAAAATCACGCTTGGAGCATAAATTGTGAAACAATTTCCAACACATTGAAAATAGTCTCGATAGACATCGCCTTTAAATAACGCGAAATAGTATTATATATCCGTAAACAAATTTAAAAATATCACGCGTGGAGCACAGATTATGAAACAATTTCATGCACATTGAGAATAGCCTCGATAGATATCACCTTTAAATAACGCGAAATAGTATAAATGCGTAAACAATTTTTAAAAAAATCAAGCGTGGAGCACAGATTATGAAAAAATTTACAGCACATTGAGAATAGCCTCGATAGACATCACCTTTAAATAACGCGAAATCTTATAAATTTGTAAATAAATTTTAAAAAATCACACGTGGAGCACAGATTATGAAACAATTTCCAGCACATTGAGAATAGCCTCGATAGACATCGCCTTTAAATAACGCGAAATAGTATAAATATGTAAACAATTTGAAAAAAAAAAACAAAAAAAATCACCTTTGGGGTATAAATTGTGAAACAATTTCCAGCACATTGAAGATAGTCTCGATAGATATCGCCCTTAAATAACACGAAATAGTATAAATCCGTAAACAAATTTAAAAAAATCACGCGTGGAGCACAGATTATGAAACAATTTCCAGGACATTGAGAATAGCCTCGATAGACATCACCTTTAAATAACGCTAAATATTATAAATGCGTAAACAAATTCAAAAAAATCACGCGTGGAGCACAGATTATGAAACAATTTCCAGCACATTGAGAATAGCCTCTATAGACATCACCTTTAAATAACGCGAAATAGTATAAATCTGTAAACAAATTGAAAAAAAAAAAAAAGAATCACGCTTGGAGAATAAATTGTGAAACAATTTCCAGCACATTGAAAATAGTCTCGATAGACACCACCTTTAAATAACTCGAAATAATATAAATCCGTAAACGAATTTAAAAAAATCACGCGTGGAGCACAGATTATGAAACAATTTCCAGCACATTGAGAATAGCCTCGATAGACATCACCTTTAAATAACGCGAAATATTATAAATGCGTAAACAAATTCAAAAAAGTCACGCTTGGAGCACAGATTATGAAACAATTTCCAGCACCTTAAGAATAGCCTCGATAGACATCGCCTTTAAATAACGCGAAATCTTATAAATTTGTAAATAAATTAAAAAAAATCACGCGTGGAGCACAGATTATGAAACAATTTCCAGCACATTGAGAATAGCCTCGATAGACATCGCCTTTAAATAACGCGAAATAGTATAAATCTGTAAATAAATTCAAAAATATAACGCGTGGAGCACAGATTATGAAACAATTTCCAGCACATTGAGAATAGCCCCGATAGACATCACCTTTAAATAACGCGAAATAGTATAAATGCGTAAACAAATTAAAAAAAAATCACGCGTGGAGCACAGATTATGAAACAATTTCCAGCACATTGAGAAAAGCCTCGATAGACATCCCCTTTAAATAACGCGAAATAGTATAAATATGTAACAAATTGAAAAAAAAATCAAGATTGGAGCATAGATTTTGAAACAATTTCCAGCACATTGAAAATAGTCTCGATAGACATCACCTTTAAATAACGCGGAATATTATAAATATGTAAACAATTTGAAAAAAAAAAACAAAAAAAATCACGCTTGGGGTATAAATTGTGAAACAATTTCCAGCACATTGAAAATAGTCTCGATAGATATCGCCCTTAAATAACACGAAATAGTATAAATGCGTAAACAAATTCAAAAATATCACGCGTGGAGCACAGATTATGAAACAATTTCCAGCACATTGAGAATAGCCTCTATAGACATCACCTTTAAATAACGCGAAATAGTATAAATATGTAAACAAATTGAAAAAAAAATCAAGCTTGGAGCATAGATTGTTAAACAAATTCCAACACATTGAAAATAGTCTCGATAGACATCGCCTTTAAATAAAGCGAAATATTAAAAAGCAGAAAAACCAACGTTTAAAATGCACAAATAATATATGAAAAGCAGCAAACAGCTGTTTCGAATCTACTAGCGAGATTCTTCATCAGTGCAAAAGGAACAGCGTGCTAGAAAAAGCAAGGCTGAGCAAAATCATAGACAGAGACGCGCTGGCTTTTATACCCTATGCGGGTGGCGAAGGCGCCCAAACAACCAATGAGAGAGAAGCAGTGGAAACGACTGGGTGGACAAGTAGCGACATCTACCGGAGAAGTAGAGAAAAGAAACCAAAAAAAAAAAAAAAAAAAAAAGGGAATTAAATTAACGCTTTCCAAATACTTGGAAAATCTGGAGTACTAGATAAGTCATTGACTAAAGAGTGAGAATTTTTAATGATATGGTAAGCTTCCCAAAAATCAAGATCAAGGTTAGAAGAACATTTTTGGATAATGATGGCTGAGGAAAAATCGAACCTATGTTGAGAAGACCAAGAATGTTGAGCAATAGAAGAACGTTTGAGCTCCTGATTTTTAACATAACCTTCATGCTCTTTTAAACGAAATCTAAGAGCACGTTTAGTCTGACCAATATAAGAAAGACCACACTGACAAGAGATCTGGTAAATGCCCCAATTATCTAGGCGATCAACGGGGTGTTTGAGATTTGAAAAAGGGATTTTATTAACAGGAGAAAAAATAACTTTAAAATCAAACCTTCTTAGGATTTTAGCAACTTGCTGACTGATTTTAGGAAAAAATGGTAATACAACTGAAGTATTAGAGTTGGAATTAGAATGCTTTTCAGAATGGTTGGATTTCGTCAATTTCTTATGAATAGAATCGATAATATTAGAGGAATAACCACGATCGACAGCAATAGCTTTGAGGTAATTAAGTTCAGCACTAAGTAACTGAGGAGTGGAACAAATATTAGTAGCCCGAAAAACAAAAGTATTGAAAGCAGCGAATTTCTGGTTAGGGGGATGAGAAGAATACCTGTGAGGTGGGAGACTGACAGCAAAAGGTTTACGAAAGACGGTAGTCTGAAAGCCATTTTCACAACGAATAACAAGGACATCCAGGAAAGAAAGACAGTTATTGGTCTCAATTTCAGAGGTAAATTGAATGCAGGGATCAATGGAATTCATAATAGAGAGAATATGATTAATATCCGAATTCGTTTCAATCAGGACATAAACATCATCAACATAACGAACATAGAACGGAAATTTTAAGATTTCAAAAAGCTTAACCTCAAAATAGTGCATATAAATATCGCATAAAATTGGACTAAGAGGATTACCCATAGCCAAACCGTCAATCATACGGAAGAAATTACCATTGAAAACAAAAGTATTTTGCGACAAGCAAGCGCGAGTGAGAAGTATAAGTTCCTCGATTTCAAAATAAGAGAAATGGAATTCACAAAGCCTTTTCTTGAGGCAATCTAAAGCCCCCTCAACCGGAACGTTTGTAAATAATGATTTAACATCAAAAGAAACCATCATGTGACCCTGCGGCTTAAAATTATGAAGTTTTTTAACAAAATCAAAAGAATTCTTAACAGTGAAACAGTTACTGCTCAAAAGTGGGGAAAAAACAGAAACTAAATATTTGGCAAGCTTATAAGAAGCTGTACCGATACTAGAGACAATAGGTCTAAAAGGAATGTCAGGTTTATGGACCTTAGGTAAAGCATAAAACCTGGCACAATGCGCAATAGACGGAATAAGGGACTTCTTAAAGTTAGCAGGAATAATGGAAGAAGACTTAATGGCAGACTTAATAGAGTTAATTTCACTAGTGGAAGGGTCTTTGCGGATATCCACATACGGACCATCATTAATTAATTTATGGGTTTTTTCCAAATACGTAGATTTGACGAGATTCGATAAAACGACGAGATTCCAAATACGTAGATTTGAAGATTTCTTCTCATCCCCCTAACCAGAAATTCGCTGCTTTCAATACTTTTGTTTTTCGGGCTACTAATATTTGTTCCACTCCTCAGTTACTTAGTGCTGAACTTAATTACCTCAAAGCTATTGCTGTCGATCGTGGTTATTCCTCTAATATTATCGATTCTATTTATAAGAAATTGACGAAATCCAACCATTCTGAAAAGCATTCTAATTCCAACTCTAATACTTCAGTTGTATTACCATTTTTTCCTAAAATCAGTCAGCAAGTTGCTAAAATCCTAAGAAGGTTTGATTTTAAAGTTATTTTTTCTCCTGTTAATAAAATCCCTTTTTCAAATCTCAAACACCCCGTTGATCGCCTAGATAATTGAGGCATTTACCAGATCTCTTGTCAGTGTGGTCTTTCTTATATTAGTCAGACTAAACGTGCTCTTAGATTTCGTTTAAAAGAGCATGAAGGTTATGTTAAAAATCAGGAGCTCAAACGTTCTTCTATTGCTCAACGTTCTTGGTCTTCTCAACATAGGTTCGATTTTTCCTCAGCCATCATTATCCAAAAATGTTCTTCTAACCTTGATCTTGATTTTTGGGAAGCTTACCATATCATTAAAAATTCTCACTCTTTAGTCAATGACTTATCTAGTACTCCAGATTTTCCAAGTATTTGGAAAGCGTTAATTTAATTCCCCCCTTTTTTTTTTTTTGGTTTCTTTTCTCTACTTCTCCGGTAGATGTCGCTACTTGTCCACCCAGTCGTTTCCACTGCTTCTCTCTCATTGGTTGTTTGGGCGCCTTCGCCACCCGCATAGGGTATAAAAGCCAGCGCGTCTCTGTCTATGATTTTGCTCAGCCTTGCTTTTTCTAGCACGCTGTTGCTTTTGAACTGATGAAGAATCTCGCTAGTAGATTCGAAACAGCTGTTTGCTGCTTTTCATATATTATTTGTGCATTTTAAACGTTGGTTTTTCTGCTTTTTTAATATTGTTGCACAAAGGCTTTATTTGCTATTTTTAAAGCGAAATAGTATAAATGCGTAAACAAATTAAAAAAAATCACGCTTGGAGCACAGATTATGAAACAATTTCCAGCACATTGAGAATAGCCTCGATAGACATCGCCTTTAAATAACGCGAAATAGTATAAATGCGTAAACAAATTAAAAAAAATCACGCTTGGAGCACATGTTATGAAACAATTTCCAGCACATTGAGAACAGCCTCGATAGACATCGCCTTTAAATAACTTGAAATAGTATAAATCCGTAAACAAATTCAAAAAAATCACGCTTGGATCACAGATTATGAAACAATTTCCAGCACATTGAGAATAGCCTCGATAGACATCGCCTTTAAATAACGCTAAATAGTGTAAATCCGTAAACAAATTTTAAAAAAACACGCGTGGAACACAGATTATGAAACAATTTCCAGCACATTGAGAATAGCTTCGATAGACATCACCTTTAAATAACGCGAGTAAGTATAAATCTGTAAACAAATTGAGAAAAAAAATCACGCTTGGAGCATAAATTGTGAAACAATTTCCAACACATTGAAAATAGTCTCGATAGACATCGCCTTTAAATAAAGCGAAATATTATAAATCCGTATACAAATTTAAAAGAAATCACGCGTGGAGCACAGATTATGAAACAATTTCCAGCACATTGAGAATAGTCTCGATAGACATCGCCTTTAAATAACGCGAAATCTTATAAATTTGTAAATAAATTTAAAAAAATCACACGTGGAGCACAGATTATGAAACAATTTCCAGCACATTGAGAATAGTCTCGATAGACATCGCCTATAAATACGCAAAATAGTATAAATCCGTAAACAAATTCAAAAAAATCACGCGTGGAGCACAGATTATGAAACAATTTCCAGCACATTGAGAATAGCCTCGATAAACATCACCTTTAAATAACGCGAAATTGTATAAATCTGTAAATAAAATTGAAAAAAAAATCACGCTTGGAGCATAGATTGTGAATCAATTTCCAGCATATTGAAAATAGTCTCGAGAGACATCGCATTTAAATAACGCTAAATAGTATAAATCCGTAAAAAAATTCAAAAAAATCATGCGTGGAGCACAGATTATGAAACAATTTCCAGCACATTGAGAATAGCCTCGATAGACATCGCCTTTAAATAACGCGAAATCTTATAAATTTGTAAATAAATTTAAAAAAAATCACGCGTGGAGCACAGATTATGAAACAATTTCCAGCACATTGAGAATAGCTTCGATAGACATCACCTTTAAATAACGCGAAAAGTATAAATCTGTAAACAATTTGAAAAAAAAAACAAAAAAAATCACGCTTGGGGTATAAATTGTGAAACAATTTCCAGCACATTGAAAATAGCCTCGATAGATATCGCCCTTAAATAACGCGAAATAGTATAAATCTGTAAATAAAATTGAAAAAAAAATCACGCTTGGAGCGTAGATTGTGAAACAATTTCCAGCATATTGAAAATAGTCTCGAGAGACATCGCATTTAAATAACGCTAAATAGTATAAATCCGTAAACAAATTTTAAAAAATCACGCGTGGAGCACAGATTATGAAACAATTTCCAGGACATTGAGAATAGCCTCGATAGACATCACCTTTAAATAACGCTAAATATTATAATTGCGTAAACAAATTCAAAAAAATCACGCGTGGAGCACAGATTATGAAACAATTTCCAGCACATTGAGAATAGCCTCTATAGACATCACCTTTAAATAACGCGAAATAGTATAAATCTGTAAACAAATTGAAAAAAAAAAAAGAATCACGCTTGGAGAATAAATTGTGAAAGAATTTCCAGCACATTGAAAATAGTCTCGATAGACACCACCTTTAAATAACTCGAAATAATATAAATCCGTAAACGAATTTAAAAAAATCACGCGTGGAGCACAGATTATGAAACAATTTCCAGCACATTGAGAATAGCCTCGATAGACATCGCCTTTAAATAACGCGAAATAGTATAAATGCGTAAACAAATTAAAAAAAATCACGCTTGGAGCACAGATTATGAAACAATTTCCAGCACATTGAGAATAGCCTCGATAGACATCGCCTTTAAATAACGCGAAATAGTATAAATCCGTAAACAAATTAATAAAAAACACGCGTGGAGCACAGATTATGAAACAATTTCCAGCACATTGAGAATAGCTTCGATAGACATCACCTTTAAATAACGCGAAAAAGTATAAATCTGTAAACAAATTGAGAAAAAAAATCACGCTTGGAGCATAAATTGTGAAACAATTTCCAACACATTGAAAATAGTCTCGATAGACGTCGCCTTTAAATAAAGCGAAATATTATAAATCCGTAAACAAATTTAAAAGGAATCACGCGTGGAGCACAGATTATGAAACACTTTCCAGAACATTGAGAATAGCCTCTGTAGACATCGCCTTTAAATAACGCGAAATAGTATTATATATCCGTAAACAAATTTAAAAATATCACGCGTGGAGCACAGATTATGAAACAATTTCATGCACATTGAGAATAGCCTCGATAGATATCACCTTTAAATAACGCGAAATAGTATAAATGCGTAAACAATTTTTAAAAAAATCAAGCGTGGAGCACAGATTATGAAAAAATTTACAGCACATTGAGAATAGCCTCGATAGACATCGCCTTTAAATAACGCGAAATAGTATAAATGCGTAAACAAATTCAAAAAAATCACGCTTGGAGCACAGATTATAAAAAAAATTTCCAGCACATTGAGAATAGCCTCGATAGACATCGCCTTTAAATAACGCGAAATAGTATAAATATGTAAACAATTTGAAAAAAAAAACAAAAAAATATCACGCTTGGGGTATAAATTGTGAAACAATTTCCAGCACATTGAAGATAGTCTCGATAAATATCGCCCTTAAATAACACGAAATAGTATAACTCCGTAAAAAAAATTTAAAAAAATCACGCGTGGAGCACAGATTATGAAACAATTTCCAGCACATTGAGAATAGCCTCGATAGATATCGCCTTTAAATAACGCTAAATAATATAAATGCGTAAACAAATTCAAAAAAATCACGCGTGGAGCACAGATTATGAAAAAATTTCCAGCACATTGAGAATAGCCTCTATAGACATCGCCTTTAAATAAAGCGAAATATTATAAATCCGTAAACAAATTTAAAAAAATCACGCGTGGACCACAGATTATGAAACAATTTCCAGCACATTGAGAATAGCCTCGATAGACATCACCTTTAAATAACGCGAAATAGTATAAATGCGTAAACAAATTCAAAAAAATCACGCTTGGAGCACAGATTATGAAACAATTTCCAGCACATTGAGAATAGCCTCGATAGACATCGCCTTTAAATAACGCGAAATAGTATAAATCCGTAAACAAATTTAAAAGAAATCACGCGTGGAGCACAGATTATGAAACAATTTCCAGCACATTGAGAATAGCCTCTATAGACATCGCCTTTAAATAACGCGAAATAGTATTATATATCCGTAAACAAATTTAAAAATATCACGCGTGGAGCACAGATAATGAAACAATTTCCAGCACATTGAGAATAGCCTCGATAGACATCACCTTTAAATAACGCGAAATAGTATAAATGCGTCAACAAATTCAAAAAAATCACGCTTGGAGCACAGATTATGAAACAATTTCCAGCACATTGAGAATAGCCTCGATAGACATCGCCTTTAAATAACGCGAAATAGTATAAATGCGTAAACAAATTCAAAAAAATCACGCTTGGAGCACAGATTATGAAACAATTTCCAGCACATTGAGAATAGCCTCGATAGACATCGCCTTTAAATAACGCGAAATAGTATAAATCCGTAAACAAATTTAAAAGAAATCACGCGTGGAGCACAGATTATGAAACAATTTCCAGCACATTGAGAATAGCCTCTATAGACATCGCCTTTAAATAACGCGAAATAGTATTATATATCCGTAAACAAATTTAAAAATATCACGCGTGGAGCACAGATAATGAAACAATTTCCAGCACATTGAGAATAGCCTCGATAGACATCACCTTTAAATAACGCGAAATAGTATAAATGCGTCAACAAATTCAAAAAAATCACGCTTGGAGCACAGATTATGAAACAATTTCCAGCACATTGAGAATAGCCTCGATAGACATCGCCTTTAAATAACGCGAAATAGTATAAATCCGTAAACAATTTTAAAAAAATCACGCTTGGAGCACAGATTATGAAACAATTTCCAGCACATTGAGAATAGCCTCGATAGACATCGCCTTTAAATAACGCGAAATAGTATAAATCCGTAAACAAATTAATAAAAAACACGCGTGGAGCACAGATTATGAAACAATTTCCAGCACATTGAGAATAGCTTCGATAGACATCCCCTTTAAATAACGCGAAAAATTATAAATCTGTAAACAAATTGAGAAAAAAAATCACGCTTGGAGCATAAATTGTGAAAAAATTTACAGCACATTGAGAATAGCCTCGATAGAACTCGCCTTTAAATAACGCGAAATAGTATAAATGCGTAAACAATTTAAAAAAAAGTCAAGCGTGGAGCACAGATTATGAAAAAATTTACAGCACATTGAGAATAGCCTCGATAGTCATCGCCTTTAAATAACGCGAAATCTTATAAATTTGTAAATAAATTTTAAAAAATCACGCGTGGAGCACAGATTATGAAACAATTTCCAGCACATTGAGAATAGCTTCGATAGACATCACCTTTAAATAACGCGAAAAAGTAAAAATCTGTAAACAAATTGAAAAAAAAAATCACGCTTGGAGCATTAATTGTGCAACAATTTCCAGCACATCGAAAATAGTCTCGATAGACATCGCCTTTAAATAAAGCGAAATATTATAAATCCGTAAACAAATTTTAAAAAATCACGCGTGGAGCACAGATTATGAAACAATTTCCAGCACATTGAGAATAACCTCGATAGACATCACCTTTAAATAACGCGAAATAATATAAATGCGTAAACAAATTCAAAAAAATCACGCGTGGAGCATAGATTATGAAACAATTTCCAGAACATTGAGAATAGCCTCGATAGACATCGCCTTTAAATAACGCGAAATCTTATAAATTTGTAAATAAATTTAAAAAAATCACGCGTGGAGCACAGATTATGAAACAATTTCCAGCACATTGAGAATAGTGTCGATAGACATCGCCTTCAAATACGCAAAATAGTATAAATCCGTAAACAAATTCAAAAAAATCACGCGTGGAGCACAGATTATGAAACAATTTCCAGCACATTGAGAATAGCCTCGATAGACATCCCCTTTAAATAACGCGAAATAGTATAAATATGTAAACAAATTGAAAAAAAATCAAGATTGGAGCATAGATTGTGAAACAATTTCCAGCACATTAAAAATAGTCTCGATAGACATCGCCTTTAAATAACGCGGAATATTATAAATCCGAAAACAAATTCAAGAAAATCACGCGTGGAGCACAGATTATGAAACAATTTCCAGCACATTGAGAATAGCCTCGATAGACATCGCCTTTAAATAACGCAAAATATTATAAATCCGTAAACAAATTTTAAAAAATCACGCGTGGAGCACAGATTATGAAACAATTTCCAGAACATTGAGAATAGCCCCCATAGACATCACCTTTAAATAACGCGAAATAGTATAAATATGTAAACAATTTGAAAAAAAAAACAAAAAAAATCACGCGTGGGGTACAAATTGTGAAACAATTTCCAGCACAATGAAAATAGTCTCGATAGATATCGCCCTTAAATAACACGAAATAGTATAAATCCGTAAAAAAAATTAAAAAAAATCACGCGTGGAGCACAGATTATGAAACAATTTCCAGCACATTGAGAATAGCCTCGATAGATATCACCTTTAAATAGCGCTAAATAGTATAAATGCGTAAACAAAATTCAAAAAATCACGCGTGGAGCACAGATTATGAAACAATTTCCAGCACATTGAGAATAGCCTCTATAGACATCACATTTAAATAACGCGAAATAGTATAAATATGTAAACAAATTGAAAAAAAAATCAAGCTTGGAGCATAGATTGTTAAGCAAATTCCAACACATTGAGAATAGCCTCGATAGACATCACCTTTAAATAACGCGAAATAGTATAAATGCGTAAACAAATTCAAAAAAATCACGCTTGGAGCACAGATTATGAAACAATTTCCAGCACATTGAGAATAGCCTCTACAGACATCGCCTTTAAATAAAGCGAAATATTATAAATCCGTAAACAAATTTTAAAAAATCACGCGTGGACCACAGATTATGAAACAATTTCCAGCACATTTAGAATAGCCTCGATAGACATCACCTTTAAATAACGCGAAATAGTATAAATGCGTAAACAAATTTAAAAAAATCACGCTTGGAGCACAGATTATGAAACAATTTCCAGCACATTGAGAATAGCCTCGATAGACATCGCCTTTAAATAACGCGAAATAGTATAAATCCGTAAACAAATTTAAAAGAAATCACGCGTGGAGCACAGATTATGAAATAATTTCCAGCACATTGAGAATAGCCTCTATAGACATCGCCTTTAAATAACGCGAAATAGTATTATATATCCGTAATCAAATTTAAAAATATCACGCGTGGAGCACAGATTATGAAACAATTTCCAGCACATTGAGAATACCCTCGATAGATATCACCTTTAAATAGCGCGAAATAGTATAAATGCGTAAACAATTTTTTAAAAAAAAAATCAAGCGTGGAGCACAGATTATGAAAAAAATTACAGCACATTGAGAATAGCCTCGATAGACATCGCCTTTAAATAACGCGAAATCTTATAAATTTGTAAATAAATTTAAAAAAATCACGCTTGGAGCACAGATTATGAAACAATTTCCAGCACATTGAGAATAGCCTCGATAGACATCGTCTTTAAATAACGCGAAATAGTATAAATCCGTAAACAAATTTAAAAATATCACGCGTGGAGCACAGATTATGAAACAATTTCATGCACATTGAGAATAGCCTCGATAGATATCACCTTTAAATAACGCGAAATAGTATAAATGCGTAAACAATTTTTAAAAAAATCAAGCGTGGAGCACAGATTATGAAAAAATTTACAGCACATTGAGAATAGCCTCGATAGACATCACCTTTAAATAACGCGAAATCTTATAAATTTGTAAATAAATTTAAAAAAATCACACGTGGAGCACAGATTATGAAACAATTTCCAGCACATTGAGAATAGCCTCGATAGACATCGCCTTTAAATAACGCGAAATAGTATAAATGCGTAAACAAATTCAAAAAAATCACGCTTGGAGCACAGATTATAAAAAAAATTTCCAGCACATTGAGAATAGCCTCGATAGACATCGCCTTTAAATAACGCGAAATAGTATAAATATGTAAACAATTTGAAAAAAAAAACAAAAAAATATCACGCTTGGGGTATAAATTGTGAAACAATTTCCAGCACATTGAAGATAGTCTCGATAAATATCGCCCTTAAATAACACGAAATAGTATAACTCCGTAAAAAAAATTTAAAAAAATCACGCGTGGAGCACAGATTATGAAACAATTTCCAGCACATTGAGAATAGCCTCGATAGATATCGCCTTTAAATAACGCTAAATAATATAAATGCGTAAACAAATTCAAAAAATCACTCGTGGAGCACAGATTATGAAACAATTTCCAGCACATTGAGAATAGCCTCTATAGACATCGCCTTTAAATAAAGCGAAATATTATAAATCCGTAAACAAATTTAAAAAAATCACGCGTGGACCACAGATTATGAAACAATTTCCAGCACATTGAGAATAGCCTCGATAGACATCACCTTTAAATAACGCGAAATAGTATAAATGCGTAAACAAATTCAAAAAAATCACGCTTGGAGCACAGATTATGAAACAATTTCCAGCACATTGAGAATAGCCTCGATAGACATCGCCTTTAAATAACGCGAAATAGTATAAATCCGTAAACAAATTTAAAAGAAATCACGCGTGGAGCACAGATTATGAAACAATTTCCAGCACATTGAGAATAGCCTCTATAGACATCGCCTTTAAATAACGCGAAATAGTATTATATATCCGTAAACAAATTTAAAAATATCACGCGTGGAGCACAGATAATGAAACAATTTCCAGCACATTGAGAATAGCCTCGATAGACATCACCTTTAAATAACGCGAAATAGTATAAATGCGTCAACAAATTCAAAAAAATCACGCTTGGAGCACAGATTATGAAACAATTTCCAGCACATTGAGAATAGCCTCGATAGACATCGCCTTTAAATAACGCGAAATAGTATAAATCCGTAAACAATTTTAAAAAAATCACGCTTGGAGCACAGATTATGAAACAATTTCCAGCACATTGAGAATAGCCTCGATAGACATCGCCTTTAAATAACGCGAAATAGTATAAATCCGTAAACAAATTAATAAAAAACACGCGTGGAGCACAGATTATGAAACAATTTCCAGCACATTGAGAATAGCTTCGATAGACATCCCCTTTAAATAACGCGAAAAATTATAAATCTGTAAACAAATTGAGAAAAAAAATCACGCTTGGAGCATAAATTGTGAAAAAATTTACAGCACATTGAGAATAGCCTCGATAGAACTCGCCTTTAAATAACGCGAAATAGTATAAATGCGTAAACAATTTAAAAAAAAGTCAAGCGTGGAGCACAGATTATGAAAAAATTTACAGCACATTGAGAATAGCCTCGATAGTCATCGCCTTTAAATAACGCGAAATCTTATAAATTTGTAAATAAATTTTAAAAAATCACGCGTGGAGCACAGATTATGAAACAATTTCCAGCACATTGAGAATAGCTTCGATAGACATCACCTTTAAATAACGCGAAAAAGTAAAAATCTGTAAACAAATTGAAAAAAAAAATCACGCTTGGAGCATTAATTGTGCAACAATTTCCAGCACATCGAAAATAGTCTCGATAGACATCGCCTTTAAATAAAGCGAAATATTATAAATCCGTAAACAAATTTAAAAAAATCACGCGTGGAGCACAGATTATGAAACAATTTCCAGCACATTGAGAATAACCTCGATAGACATCACCTTTAAATAACGCGAAATAGTATAAATGCGTAAACAAATTAAAAAAAATCACGCGTGGAGCATAGATTATGAAACAATTTCCAGCACATTGAGAATAGTGTCGATAGACATCGCCTTCAAATACGCAAAATAGTATAAATCCGTAAACAAATTCAAAAAAATCACGCGTGGAGCACAGATTATGAAACAATTTCCAGCACATTGAGAATAGCCTCGATAGACATCCCCTTTAAATAACGCGAAATAGTATAAATATGTAAACAAATTGAAAAAAAATCAAGATTGGAGCATAGATTGTGAAACAATTTCCAGCACATTAAAAATAGTCTCGATAGACATCGCCTTTAAATAACGCGGAATATTATAAATCCGAAAACAAATTCAAGAAAATCACGCGTGGAGCACAGATTATGAAACAATTTCCAGCACATTGAGAATAGCCTCGATAGACATCGCCTTTAAATAACGCAAAATATTATAAATCCGTAAACAAATTTTAAAAAATCACGCGTGGAGCACAGATTATGAAACAATTTCCAGAACATTGAGAATAGCCCCCATAGACATCACCTTTAAATAACGCGAAATAGTATAAATATGTAAACAATTTGAAAAAAAAAACAAAAAAAATCACGCGTGGGGTACAAATTGTGAAACAATTTCCAGCACAATGAAAATAGTCTCGATAGATATCGCCCTTAAATAACACGAAATAGTATAAATCCGTAAAAAAAATTAAAAAAAATCACGCGTGGAGCACAGATTATGAAACAATTTCCAGCACATTGAGAATAGCCTCGATAGATATCACCTTTAAATAGCGCTAAATAGTATAAATGCGTAAACAAAATTCAAAAAATCACGCGTGGAGCACAGATTATGAAACAACTTCCAGCACATTGAGAATAGCCTCTATAGACATCACATTTAAATAACGCGAAATAGTATAAATATGTAAACAAATTGAAAAAAAATCAAGCTTGGAGCATAGATTGTTAAGCAAATTCCAACACATTGAGAATAGCCTCGATAGACATCACCTTTAAATAACGCGAAATAGTATAAATGCGTAAACAAATTCAAAAAAATCACGCTTGGAGCACAGATTATGAAACAATTTCCAGCACATTGAGAATAGCCTCTACAGACATCGCCTTTAAATAAAGCGAAATATTATAAATCCGTAAACAAATTTTAAAAAATCACGCGTGGACCACAGATTATGAAACAATTTCCAGCACATTTAGAATAGCCTCGATAGACATCACCTTTAAATAACGCGAAATAATATAAATGCGTAAACAAATTTAAAAAAATCACGCTTGGAGCACAGATTATGAAACAATTTCCAGCACATTGAGAATAGCCTCGATAGACATCGCCTTTAAATAACGCGAAATAGTATAAATCCGTAAACAAATTTAAAAGAAATCACGCGTGGAGCACAGATTATGAAATAATTTCCAGCACATTGAGAATAGCCTCTATAGACATCGCCTTTAAATAACGCGAAATAGTATTATATATCCGTAATCAAATTTAAAAATATCACGCGTGGAGCACAGATTATGAAACAATTTCCAGCACATTGAGAATACCCTCGATAGATATCACCTTTAAATAGCGCGAAATAGTATAAATGCGTAAACAATTTAAAAAAAAAAAAATCAAGCGTGGAGCACAGATTATGAAAAAAATTACAGCACATTGAGAATAGCCTCGATAGACATCGCCTTTAAATAACGCGAAATCTTATAAATTTGTAAATAAATTTAAAAAAATCACGCTTGGAGCACAGATTATGAAACAATTTCCAGCACATTGAGAATAGCCTCGATAGACATCGTCTTTAAATAACGCGAAATAGTATAAATCCGTAAACAAATTTAAAAATATCACGCGTGGAGCACAGATTATGAAACAATTTCATGCACATTGAGAATAGCCTCGATAGATATCACCTTTAAATAACGCGAAATAGTATAAATGCGTAAACAATTTTTAAAAAAATCAAGCGTGGAGCACAGATTATGAAAAAATTTACAGCACATTGAGAATAGCCTCGATAGACATCACCTTTAAATAACGCGAAATCTTATAAATTTGTAAATAAATTTAAAAAAATCACACGTGGAGCACAGATTATGAAACAATTTCCAGCACATTGAGAATAGCCTCGATAGACATCGCCTTTAAATAACGCGAAATAGTATAAATGCGTAAACAAATTCAAAAAAATCACGCTTGGAGCACAGATTATAAAAAAAATTTCCAGCACATTGAGAATAGCCTCGATAGACATCGCCTTTAAATAACGCGAAATAGTATAAATATGTAAACAATTTGAAAAAAAAAAACAAAAAAATATCACGCTTGGGGTATAAATTGTGAAACAATTTCCAGCACATTGAAGATAGTCTCGATAAATATCGCCCTTAAATAACACGAAATAGTATAACTCCGTAAAAAAAATTTAAAAAAATCACGCGTGGAGCACAGATTATGAAACAATTTCCAGCACATTGAGAATAGCCTCGATAGATATCGCCTTTAAATAACGCTAAATAATATAAATGCGTAAACAAATTCAAAAAAATCACGCGTGGAGCACAGATTATGAAACAATTTCCAGCACATTGAGAATAGCCTCTATAGACATCGCCTTTAAATAAAGCGAAATATTATAAATCCGTAAACAAATTTAAAAAAATCACGCGTGGACCACAGATTATGAAACAATTTCCAGCACATTGAGAATAGCCTCGATAGACATCACCTTTAAATAACGCGAAATAGTATAAATGCGTAAACAAATTCAAAAAAATCACGCTTGGAGCACAGATTATGAAACAATTTCCAGCACATTGAGAATAGCCTCGATAGACATCGCCTTTAAATAACGCGAAATAGTATAAATCCGTAAACAAATTTAAAAGAAATCACGCGTGGAGCACAGATTATGAAACAATTTCCAGCACATTGAGAATAGCCTCTATAGACATCGCCTTTAAATAACGCGAAATAGTATTATATATCCGTAAACAAATTTAAAAATATCACGCGTGGAGCACAGATAATGAAACAATTTCCAGCACATTGAGAATAGCCTCGATAGACATCACCTTTAAATAACGCGAAATAGTATAAATGCGTCAACAAATTAAAAAAAAACACGCGTGGAGCACAGATTATGAAACAATTTCCAGCACATTGAGAATAGCCTCGATAGACATCGCCTTTAAATAACGCGAAATAGTATAAATCCGTAAACAATTTTAAAAAAATCACGCTTGGAGCACAGATTATGAAACAATTTCCAGCACATTGAGAATAGCCTCGATAGACATCGCCTTTAAATAACGCGAAATAGTATAAATCCGTAAACAAATTAATAAAAAACACGCGTGGAGCACAGATTATGAAACAATTTCCAGCACATTGAGAATAGCTTCGATAGACATCCCCTTTAAATAACGCGAAAAATTATAAATCTGTAAACAAATTGAGAAAAAAAATCACGCTTGGAGCATAAATTGTGAAAAAATTTACAGCACATTGAGAATAGCCTCGATAGTCATCGCCTTTAAATAACGCGAAATCTTATAAATTTGTAAATAAATTTTAAAAAATCACGCGTGGAGCACAGATTATGAAACAATTTCCAGCACATTGAGAATAGCTTCGATAGACATCACCTTTAAATAACGCGAAAAAGTAAAAATCTGTAAACAAATTGAAAAAAAAAATCACGCTTGGAGCATTAATTGTGCAACAATTTCCAGCACATCGAAAATAGTCTCGATAGACATCGCCTTTAAATAAAGCGAAATATTATAAATCCGTAAACAAATTCAAAAAAATCACGCGTGGAGCATAGATTATGAAACAATTTCCAGAACATTGAGAATAGCCTCGATAGACATCGCCTTTAAATAACGCGAAATCTTATAAATTTGTAAATAAATTTAAAAAAATCACGCGTGGAGCACAGATTATGAAACAATTTCCAGCACATTGAGAATAGTGTCGATAGACATCGCCTTCAAATACGCAAAATAGTATAAATCCGTAAACAAATTCAAAAAAATCACGCGTGGAGCACAGATTATGAAACAATTTCCAGCACATTGAGAATAGCCTCGATAGACATCCCCTTTAAATAACGCGAAATAGTATAAATATGTAAACAAATTGAAAAAAAATCAAGATTGGAGCATAGATTGTGAAACAATTTCCAGCACATTGAAAATAGTCTCGATAGACATCGCCTTTAAATAACGCGGAATATTATAAATCCGAAAACAAATTCAAGAAAATCACGCGTGGAGCACAGATTATGAAACAATTTCCAGCACATTGAGAATAGCCTCGATAGACATCGCCTTTAAATAACGCAAAATATTATAAATCCGTAAACAAATTTTAAAAAATCACGCGTGGAGCACAGATTATGAAACAATTTCCAGAACATTGAGAATAGCCCCCATAGACATCACCTTTAAATAACGCGAAATAGTATAAATATGTAAACAATTTGAAAAAAAAAACAAAAAAAATCACGCGTGGGGTATAAATTGTGAAACAATTTCCAGCACAATGAAAATAGTCTCGATAGATATCGCCCTTAAATAACACGAAATAGTATAAATCCGTAAAAAAAATTAAAAAAAATCACGCGTGGAGCACAGATTATGAAACAATTTCCAGCACATTGAGAATAGCCTCGATAGATATCACCTTTAAATAGCGCTAAATAGTATAAATGCGTAAACAAAATTCAAAAAATCACGCGTGGAGCACAGATTATGAAACAATTTCCAGCACATTGAGAATAGCCTCTATTGACATCACATTTAAATAACGCGAAATAGTATAAATATGTAAACAAATTGAAAAAACAATCAAGCTTGGAGCATAGATTGTTAAGCAAATTCCAACACATTGAGAATAGCCTCGATAGACATCACCTTTAAATAACGCGAAATAGTATAAATGCGTAAACAAATTCAAAAAAATCACGCTTGGAGCACAGATTATGAAACAATTTCCAGCACATTGAGAATAGCCTCTATAGACATCGCCTTTAAATAAAGCGAAATATTATAAATCCGTAAACAAATTTTAAAAAATCACGCGTGGACCACAGATTATGAAACAATTTCCAGCACATTTAGAATAGCCTCGATAGACATCACCTTTAAATAACGCGAAATAGTATAAATGCGTAAACAAATTTAAAAAAATCACGCTTGGAGCACAGATTATGAAACAATTTCCAGCACATTGAGAATAGCCTCGATAGACATCGCCTTTAAATAACGCGAAATAGTATAAATCCGTAAACAAATTTAAAAGAAATCACGGGTGGAGCACAGATTATGAAATAATTTCCAGCACATTGAGAATAGCCTCTATAGACATCGCCTTTAAATAACGCGAAATAGTATTATATATCCGTAATCAAATTTAAAAATATCACGCGTGGAGCACAGATTATGAAACAATTTCCAGCACATTGAGAATACCCTCGATAGATATCACCTTTAAATAGCGCGAAATAGTATAAATGCGTAAACAATTTTTAAAAAAAAAAATCAAGCGTGGAGCACAGATTATGAAAAAAATTACAGCACATTGAGAATAGCCTCGATAGACATCGCCTTTAAATAACGCGAAATCTTATAAATTTGTAAATAAATTTAAAAAAATCACGCTTGGAGCACAGATTATGAAACAATTTCCAGCACATTGAGAATAGCCTCGATAGACATCGTCTTTAAATAACGCGAAATAGTATAAATCCGTAAACAAATTCAAAAAAATCACGCTTGGAGCACAGATTATGAAACAATTTCCAGCACATTGAGAATAGCCTCGATAGACATCGCCTTTAAATAACGCGAAATAGTATAAATCCGTAAACAAATTAATAAAAAACACGCGTGGAGCACAGATTATGAAACAATTTCCAGCACATTGAGAATAGCTTCGATAGACATCACCTTTAAATAACGCGAAAAAGTATAAATCTGTAAACAAATTGAGAAAAAAAATCACGCTTGGAGCATAAATTGTGAAACAATTTCCAACACATTGAAAATAGTCTCGATAGACATCGCCTTTAAATAAAGCGAAATATTATAAATCCGTAAACAAATTTAAAAGGAATCACGCGTGGAGCACAGATTATGAAACACTTTCCAGAACATTGAGAATAGCCTCTGTAGACATCGCCTTTAAATAACGCGAAATAGTATTATATATCCGTAAACAAATTTAAAAATATCACGCGTGGAGCACAGATTATGAAACAATTTCATGCACATTGAGAATAGCCTCGATAGATATCACCTTTAAATAACGCGAAATAGTATAAATGCGTAAACAATTTTTAAAAAAATCAAGCGTGGAGCACAGATTATGAAAAAATTTACAGCACATTGAGAATAGCCTCGATAGACATCACCTTTAAATAACGCGAAATCTTATAAATTTGTAAATAAATTTAAAAAAATCACACGTGGAGCACAGATTATGAAACAATTTCCAGCACATTCAGAATAGCCTCGATAGACATCGCCTTTAAATAACGCGAAATAGTATAAATGCGTAAACAAATTCAAAAAAATCACGCTTGGAGCACAGATTATAAAAAAAATTTCCAGCACATTGAGAATAGCCTCGATAGACATCGCCTTTAAATAACGCGAAATAGTATAAATATGTAAACAATTTGAAAAAAAAAACAAAAAAATATCACGCTTGGGGTATAAATTGTGAAACAATTTCCAGCACATTGAAGATAGTCTCGATAAATATCGCCCTTAAATAACACGAAATAGTATAACTCCGTAAAAAAAATTTAAAAAAATCACGCGTGGAGCACAGATTATGAAACAATTTCCAGCACATTGAGAATAGCCTCGATAGATATCGCCTTTAAATAACGCTAAATAATATAAATGCGTAAACAAATTCAAAAAAATCACGCGTGGAGCACAGATTATGAAACAATTTCCAGCACATTGAGAATAGCCTCTATAGACATCGCCTTTAAATAAAGCGAAATATTATAAATCCGTAAACAAATTTAAAAAAATCACGCGTGGACCACAGATTATGAAACAATTTCCAGCACATTGAGAATAGCCTCGATAGACATCACCTTTAAATAACGCGAAATAGTATAAATGCGTAAACAAATTCAAAAAAATCACGCTTGGAGCACAGATTATGAAACAATTTCCAGCACATTGAGAATAGCCTCGATAGACATCGCCTTTAAATAACGCGAAATAGTATAAATCCGTAAACAAATTTAAAAGAAATCACGCGTGGAGCACAGATTATGAAACAATTTCCAGCACATTGAGAATAGCCTCTATAGACATCGCCTTTAAATAACGCGAAATAGTATTATATATCCGTAAACAAATTTAAAAATATCACGCGTGGAGCACAGATAATGAAACAATTTCCAGCACATTGAGAATAGCCTCGATAGACATCACCTTTAAATAACGCGAAATAGTATAAATGCGTCAACAAATTAAAAAAAATCACGCTTGGAGCACAGATTATGAAACAATTTCCAGCACATTGAGAATAGCCTCGATAGACATCGCCTTTAAATAACGCGAAATAGTATAAATCCGTAAACAATTTAAAAAAAATCACGCTTGGAGCTCAGATTATGAAACAATTTCCAGCACATTGAGAATAGCCTCGATAGACATCGCCTTTAAATAACGCGAAATAGTATAAATCCGTAAACAAATTAATAAAAAACACGCGTGGAGCACAGATTATGAAACAATTTCCAGCACATTGAGAATAGCTTCGATAGACATCCCCTTTAAATAACGCGAAAAATTATAAATCTGTAAACAAATTGAGAAAAAAAATCACGCTTGGAGCATAAATTGTGAAAAAATTTACAGCACATTGAGAATAGCCTCGATAGAACTCGCCTTTAAATAACGCGAAATAGTATAAATGCGTAAACAATTTTTAAAAAAATCAAGCGTGGAGCACAGATTATGAAAAAATTTACAGCACATTGAGAATAGCCTCGATAGTCATCGCCTTTAAATAACGCGAAATCTTATAAATTTGTAAATAAATTTTAAAAAATCACGCGTGGAGCACAGATTATGAAACAATTTCCAGCACATTGAGAATAGCTTCGATAGACATCACCTTTAAATAACGCGAAAAAGTAAAAATCTGTAAACAAATTGAAAAAAAAAATCACGCTTGGAGCATTAATTGTGCAACAATTTCCAGCACATCGAAAATAGTCTCGATAGACATCGCCTTTAAATAAAGCGAAATATTATAAATCCGTAAACAAATTTAAAAAAATCACGCGTGGAGCACAGATTATGAAACAATTTCCAGCACATTGAGAATAACCTCGATAGACATCACCTTTAAATAACGCGAAATAGTATAAATGCGTAAACAAATTCAAAAAAATCACGCGTGGAGCATAGATTATGAAACAATTTCCAGAACATTGAGAATAGCCTCGATAGACATCGCCTTTAAATAACGCGAAATCTTATAAATTTGTAAATAAATTTAAAAAAATCACGCGTGGAGCACAGATTATGAAACAATTTCCAGCACATTGAGAATAGTGTCGATAGACATCGCCTTTAAATACGCAAAATAGTATAAATCCGTAAACAAATTCAAAAAAATCACGCGTGGAGCACAGATTATGAAACAATTTCCAGCACATTGAGAATAGCCTCGATAGACATCCCCTTTAAATAACGCGAAATAGTATAAATATGTAAACAAATTGAAAAAAAATCAAGATTGAAGCATAGATTGTGAAACAATTTCCAGCACATTGAAAATAGTCTCGATAGACATCGCCTTTAAATAACGCGGAATATTATAAATCCGAAAACAAATTCAAGAAAATCACGCGTGGAGCACAGATTATGAAACAATTTCCAGCACATTGAGAATAGCCTCGATAGACATCGCCTTTAAATAACGCAAAATATTATAAATCCGTAAACAAATTTTAAAAAATCACGCGTGGAGCACAGATTATGAAACAATTTCCAGAACATTGAGAATAGCCCCCATAGACATCACCTTTAAATAACGCGAAATAGTATAAATATGTAAACAATTTGAAAAAAAAAACAAAAAAAATCACGCGTGGGGTATAAATTGTGAAACAATTTCCAGCACAATGAAAATAGTCTCGATAGATATCGCCCTTAAATAACACGAAATAGTATAAATCCGTAAAAAAAATTAAAAAAAATCACGCGTGGAGCACAGATTATGAAACAATTTCCAGCACATTGAGAATAGCCTCGATAGATATCACCTTTAAATAGCGCTAAATAGTATAAATGCGTAAACAAAATTCAAAAAATCACGCGTGGAGCACAGATTATGAAACAATTTCCAGCACATTGAGAATAGCCTCTATAGACATCACATTTAAATAACGCGAAATAGTATAAATATGTAAACAAATTGAAAAAAAAATCAAGCTTGGAGCATAGATTGTTAAGCAAATTCCAACACATTGAAAATAGTCTCGATAGACATCGCCTTTAAATAAAGCGAAATAGTATAAATGCGTAAACAAATTCAAAAAAAATCACTCTTGGAGCACAGATTATGAAACAATTTCCAACACATTGAGAATAGCCTCGATAGACATCGCCTTTAAATAACGCGAAATAGTATAAATCCGTAAACAAATTCAAAAAAATCACGCTTGGAGCACAGATTATGAAACAATTTCCAGCACATTGAGAATAGCCTCGATAGATATCACCTTTAAATAGCACTAAATAGTATAAATGCGTAAACAATTTTTAAAAAAAATCAAGCGTGGAGCACAGATTATGAAAAAAATTACAGCACATTGAGAATAGCCTCGATAGACATCGCCTTTAAATAACGCGAAATCTTATAAATTTGTAAATAAATTTTAAAAAATCACGCTTGGAGCACAGATTATGAAACAATTTCCAGCACATTGAGAATAGCTTCGATAGACATCACCTTTAAATAACGCGAAAAAGTATAAATCTGTAAACAAATTGAGAAAAAAAATCACGCTTGGAGCATAAATTGTGAAACAATTTCCAACACATTGAAAATAGTCTCGATAGACATCGCCTTTAAATAAAGCGAAGTATTATAAATCCGTAAACAAATTTAAAAGGAATCACGCGTGGAGCACAGATTATGAAACAATTTCCAGCACATTGAGAATAGCCTCTGTAGACATCGCCTTGAAATAACGCGAAATAGTATTATATATCCGTAAACAAATTTAAAAATATCACGCGTGGAGCACAGATTATGAAACAATTTCATGCACATTGAGAATAGCCTCGATAGATATCACCTTTAAATAACGCGAAATAGTATAAATGCGTAAACAATTTTAAAAAAAATCAAGCGTGGAGCACAGATTATGAAAAAATTTACAGCACATTGAGAATAGCCTCGATAGACATCACCTTTAAATAACGCGAAATCTTATAAATTTGTAAATAAATTTAAAAAAATCACACGTGGAGCACAGATTATGAAGCAATTTCCAGCACATTGAGAATAGCCTCGATAGACATCGCCTTTAAATAACGCGAAATAGTATAAATATGTAAACAATTTGAAAAAAAAACAAAAAAAATCACGCTTGGGGTATAAATTGTGAAACAATTTCCAGCACATTGAAGATAGTCTCGTTAGATATCACCCTTAAATAACACGAAATAGTATAAATCCGTAAAAAAAATAAAAAAAATCACGCGTGGAGCACAGATTATGAAACAATTTCCAGCACATTGAGAATAGCCTCTACAGACATCACCTTTAAATAACGCGAAATAGTATAAATATGTAAACAAATTGAAAAAAAAATCAAGCTTGGAGCATAGATTGTTAAACAATTTCCAACACATTGAAAATAGTCTCGATAGACATCGCCTTTAAATAAAGCGAAATATTATAAATCCGTAAACAAATTTAAAAAAATCACGCGTGGACCACAGATTATGAAACAATTTCCAGCACATTGAGAATAGCCTCGATAGACATCACCTTTAAATAACGCGAAATAGTATAAATGCGTAAACAAATTCAAAAAAATCACGCTTGGAGCACAGATTATGAAACAATTTCCAGCACATTGACAATAGCCTCGATAGACATCGCCTATAAATAACGCGAAATAGTATAAATCCGTAAACAAATTTAAAAGAAATCACGCGTGGAGCACAGATTATGAAACAATTTCCAGCACATTGAGAATAGCCTCTATAGACATCGCCTTTAAATAACGCGAAATAGTATTATATATCCGTAAACAAATTTAAAAATATCACGCGTGGAGCACAGATTATGAAACAATTTCCAGCACATGGAGAATAGCCTCGATAGACATCACCTTTAAATAACGCGAAATAGTATAAATGCGTAAACAAATTCAAAAAAATCACGCTTGGAGCACAGATTATGAAACAATTTCCAGCACATTGAGAATAGCTTCGATAGACATCGCCTTTAAATAACGCGAAATAGTATAAATAAGTAAACAAATTCAAAAAAATCTTGCTTGGAGCACAGATTATGAAACAATTTCCAGCACATTGAGAATAGCCTCGATAGACATCGCCTTTAAATAACGCGAAATAGTATAAATCCGTAAACAAATTAATAAAAAACACGCGTGGAGCACAGATTATGAAACAATTTCCAGCACATTGAGAATAGCTTCGATAGACATCCCCTTTAAATAACGCGAAAAATTATAAATCTGTAAACAAATTGAGAAAAAAAATCACGCTTGGAGCATAAATTGTGAAACAATTTCCAGCACATTGAAAATAGTCTCGATAGACATCGCCTTTAAATAAAGCGAAATATTATAAATCCGTAAACAAATTTAAAAGAAATCATACGTGGAGCACAGATTATGAAACAATTTCCAGCACATTGAGAATAGCCTCTATAGACATCGCCTTTAAATAACGCGAAATAGTATTATATATCCGTAAACAAATTTAAAAATATCACGCTTGGAGCACAGATTATGAAACAATTTCATGCACATTGAGAATAGCCTCGATAGATATCACCTTTAAATAACGCGAAATAGTATAAATCCGTAAACAAATTAACAAAAAACACGCGTGGAGCACAGATTATGAAACAATTTCCAGCACATTGAGAATAGCTTCGATAGACATCGCCTTTAAATAACGCGAAATAGTATAAATCCGTAAACAAATTAAAAAAAAAACACGCGTGGAGCACAGATTATGAAACAATTTCCAGCACATTGAGAATAGATTCGATAGACATCACCTTTAAATAACGCGAAAAAGTATAAATCTGTAAAAAAATTGAGAAAAAAAAGTCACGTTTGGAGCATAAATTGTGAAACAATTTGCAACACATTGAAAATAGTCTCGATAGACATCGCCTTTAAATAAAGAGAAATATTATAAATCCGTAAACAAATTTCAAAGAAATCACGCGTGGAGCACAGATTATGAAACAATTTCCAGCACATTGAGAATAGCCTCTATAGACATCGCCCTTAAATAATGGGAAATAGTATTATATATCCGTAAACAAATTTAAAAATATCACGCGTGGAGCACAGATTATGAAACAATTTCCAGCACATTGAGAATAGCCTCGATAGATATCACCTTTAAATAACGCGAAATAGTATAAACGCGTAAACAATTTTAAAAAAAATCAAGCGTGGAGCACAGATTATGAAACAATTTCCAGCACATTGAGAATAGTCTCGATAGACATCGCCTATAAATACTCAAAATAGTATAAATCCGTAAACAAATTCAAAAAAATCACGCGTGGAGCACAGATTATGAAACAATTTCCAGCACATTGAGAATAGCCTCGATAGACATCACCTTTAAATAACGCGAAATAGTATAAATATGTAAACAATTTGAAAAAAAAACAAAAAAAATCACGTTTGGGGTATAAATTGTGAAACAATTTCCAGCACATTGAAGATAGTCTCGTTAGATATCGCCCTTAAATAACACGAAATAGTATAAATCCGTAAAAAAAATAAAAAAAATCACGCGTGGAGCACAGATTATGAAACAATTTCCAGCACATTGAGAATAGCCTCTACAGACATCACCTTTAAATAACGCGAAATAGTATAAATATGTAAACAAATTGAAAAAAAAATCAAGCTTGGAGCATAGATTGTTAAACAATTTCCAACACATTGAAAATAGTCTCGATAGACATCGCCTTTAAATAAAGCGAAATATTATAAATCCGTAAACAAATTTAAAAAAATCACGCGTGGACCACAGATTATGAAACAATTTCCAGCACATTGAGAATAGCCTCGATAGATATCACCTTTAAATAACGCGAAATAGTATAAATCCGTAAACAAATTAACAAAAAACACGCGTGGAGCACAGATTATGAAACAATTTCCAGCACATTGAGAATAGATTCGATAGACATCGCCTTTAAATAACGCGAAATAGTATAAATCCGTAAACAAATTAAAAAAAAACACGCGTGGAGCACAGATTATGAAACAATTTCCAGCACATTGAGAATAGATTCGATAGACATCACCTTTAAATAACGCGAAAAAGTATAAATCTGTAAAAAAATTGAGAAAAAAAATTACGTTTGGAGCATAAATTGTGAAACAATTTGCAACACATTGAAAATAGTCTCGATAGACATCGCCTTTAAATAAAGCGAAATATTATAAATCCGTAAACAAATTTAAAAGAAATCACGCGTGGAGCACAGATTATGAAACAATTTCCAGCACATTGAGAATAGCCTCTATAGACATCGCCTTTAAATAACGGGAAATAGTATTATATATCCGTAAACAAATTTAAAAATATCACGCGTGGAGCACAGATTATGAAACAATTTCCAGCACATTGAGAATAGCCTCGATAGATATCACCTTTAAATAACGCGAAATAGTATAAACGCGTAAACAATTTTTAAAAAAATCAAGCGTGGAGCACAGATTATGAAAAAATTTACAGCACATTGAGAATAGCCTCGATAGACATCGCCTTTAAATAACGCGAAATCTTATAAATTTGTAAATAAATTTAAAAAAATCACGCGTGGAGCACAGATTATGAAACAATTTCCAGCACATTGAGAATAGTCTCGATAGACATCGCCTATAAATAACGCTAAAAAGTATAAATCTGTAAACAAATTGAAAAAAAAATCACGCTTTGAGCATAAATTGTGCAACAATTTCCAGCACATCGAAAATAGTCTCGGTAGACATCGCCTTTAAATAAAGCGAAATATTATAAATCCGTAAACAAATTTAAAAAAATCACGCGTGGAGCACAGATTATGAAACAATTTCCAGCACATTGAGAATAACCTCGATAGACATCACCTTTAAATAACGCGAAATAGTATAAATGCGTAAACAAATTCAAAAAAATCACGCGTGGAGCACAGATTATGAAACAATTTCCAGAACATTGAGAATAGCCTCGATAGACATCACCTTTAAATAACGCGAAATAGTATAAATGCGTAAACAAATTCAAAAAAATCACGCTTGGAGCACAGATTATGAAACAATTTCCAGCACATTGAGAATAGCCTCGATAGACATCACCTTTAAATAACGCGAAATAGTATAAATGCGTAAACAAATTCAAAAAAATCACGCTTGGAGCACAGATTATGAAACAATTTCCAGCACATTTAGAATAGCCTCGATAGACATCGCCTTTAAATAACGCGAAATAGTATAAATCCGTAAACAAATTTAAAAGAAATCACGCGTGGAGCACAGATTATGAAACAATTTCCAGCACATTGAGAATAGCCTCTATAAACATCGCCTTTAAATAACGCGAAATAGTATTATATATCCGTAAACAAATTTAAAAATATCACGCGTGGAGCACAGATTATGAAACAATTTCCAGCACATGGAGAATAGCCTCGATAGACATCACCTTTAAATAACGCGAAATAGTATAAATGCGTAAACAAATTCAAAAAAATCACGCTTGGAGCACAGATTATGAAACAATTTCCAGCACATTGAGAATAGCTTCGATAGACATCGCCTTTAAATAACGCGAAATAGTATAAATAAGTAAACAAATTCAAAAAAATCTTGCTTGGAGCACAGATTATGAAACAATTTCCAGCACATTGAGAATAGCCTCGATAGACATCGCCTTTAAATAACGCGAAATAGTATAAATCCGTAAACAAATTAATAAAAAACACGCGTGGAGCACAGATTATGAAACAATTTCCAGCACATTGAGAATAGCTTCGATAGACATCCCCTTTAAATAACGCGAAAAATTATAAATCTGTAAACAAATTGAGAAAAAAAATCACGCTTGGAGCATAAATTGTGAAACAATTTCCAGCACATTGAAAATAGTCTCGATAGACATCGCCTTTAAATAAAGCGAAATATTATAAATCCGTAAACAAATTTAAAAGAAATCAGGCGTGGAGCACAGATTATGAAACAATTTCCAGCACATTGAGAATAGCCTCTATAGACATCGCCTTTAAATAACGCGAAATAGTATTATATATCCGTAAACAAATTTAAAAATATCACGCTTGGAGCACAGATTATGAAACAATTTCATGCACATTGAGAATAGCCTCGATAGATATCACCTTTAAATAACGCGAAATAGTATAAATCCGTAAACAAATTAACAAAAAACACGCGTGGAGCACAGATTATGAAACAATTTCCAGCACATTGAGAATAGCTTCGATAGACATCGCCTTTAAATAACGCGAAATAGTATAAATCCGTAAACAAATTAAAAAAAAACACGCGTGGAGCACAGATTATGAAACAATTTCCAGCACATTGAGAATAGATTCGATAGACATCACCTTTAAATAACGCGAAAAAGTATAAATCTGTAAAAAAATTTAAAAATATCACGCGTGGAGCACAGATTATGAAACAATTTCCAGCACATTGAGAATAGCCTCGATAGATATCACCTTTAAATAACGCGAAATAGTATAAATCTGTAAATAAAATTACAAAAATCACGCGTGGAGCACAGATTATGAAACAATTTCCAGCACATTGAGAATAGTCTCGATAGACATCGCCTTTAAATAACGCGAAATAGTATAAATCCGTAAACAAATTAAAAAAAAACACGCGTGGAGCACAGATTATGAAACAATTTCCAGCACATTGAGAATAGATTCGATAGACATCACCTTTAAATAACGCGAAAAAGTATAAATCTGTAAAAAAATTTAAAAATATCACGCGTGGAGCACAGATTATGAAACAATTTCCAGCACATTGAGAATAGCCTCGATAGATATCGCCTTTAAATAAAGCGAAATATTATAAATCCGTAAACAAATTTAAAAAAATCACGCGTGGAGCACAGATTATGAAACAATTTCCAGCACATTGAGAATAACCTCGATAGACATCACCTTTAAATAACGCGAAATAGTATAAATGCGTAAACAAATTCAAAAAAATCACGCGTGGAGCACAGATTATGAAACAATTTCCAGAACATTGAGAATAGCCTCCATAGACATCGCCTTTAAATAACGCGAAATCTTATAAATTTGTAAATAAATTTAAAAAAATCACGCGTGGAGCACAGATTATGAAACAATTTCCAGCACATTGAGAATAGTGTCGATAGACATCGCCTTTAAATACGCAAAATAGTATAAATCCGTAAACAAATTCAAAAAAATCACGCGTGGAGCACAGATTATGAAACAATTTCCAGCACATTGAAAATAGTCTCGATAGACATCGCCTTTAAATAACGCGGAATATTATAAATCCGAAAACAAATTCAAGAAAATCACGCGTGGAGCACAGATTATGAAACAATTTCCAGCACATTGAGAATAGCCTCGATAGACATCACCTTTAAATAACGCGAAATAGTATAAATATGTAAACAATTTGAAAAAAAAAAAAAAAAATCACGCTTGGGGTATAAATTGTGAAACAATTTCCAGCACATTGAAAATAGTCTCGATAGATATCGCCCTTAAATAACACGAAATAGTATAAATCCGTAAAAAAAATAAAAAAAAAATCACGCGTGGAGCACAGATTATGAAACAATTTCCAGCACATTGAGAATAGCCTCGATAGATATCACCTTTAAATAGCGCTAAATAGTATAAATGCGTAAACAAAATTCAAAAAATCACGCGTGGAGCACAGATTATGAAACAATTTCCAGCACATTTAGAATAGCCTCTATAGACATCACATTTAAATAACGCGAAATAGTATAAATATGTAAACAAATTGAAAAAAAAAATCAAGCTTGGAGCATAGATTGTTAAACAAATTCCAACACATTGAAAATAGTCTCGATAGACATCGCCTTTAAATAAAGCGAAATAGTATAAATGCGTAAACAAATTCAAAAAAATCACGCTTGGAACACAGATTATGAAACAATTTCCAGCACATTGAGAATAGCCTCTATAGACATCGCCTTTAAATAACGCGAAATAGTATTATATATCCGTAAACAAATTTAAAAATATCACGCGTGGAGCACAGATTATGAAACAATTTCCAGCACATTGAGAATAGCCTCGATAGACATCGCCTTTAAATAACGCGAAATCTTATAAATTTGTAAATAAATTTAAAAAAATCACGCGTGGAGCACAGATTATGAAACAATTTCCAGCACATTGAGAATAGCCTCGATAGACATCACCTTTAAACAACGCGAAATAGTATAAATGCGTAAACAAATTTTAAAAAAATCACGCTTGGAGCACAGATTATGAAACAATTTCCAGCACATTGAGAATAGCCTCGATAGACATCGCCTTTAAATAACGCGAAATAGTATAAATCCGTAAACAAATTCAAAAAAGTCACGCTTGGAGCACAGATTATGAAACAATTTCCAGCACATTGAGAATAGCCTCGATAGACATTGCCTTTAAATAACGCGAAATAGTATAAATCCGTAAACAAATTAAAAAAATCACGCGTGGAACACAGATTATGAAACAATTTCCAGCACATTGAGAATAGCTTCGATAGACATCGCCTTTAAATAACGCGAAATAGTATAAATCCGTAAACAAATTCAAAAAAGTCACGCTTGGAGCACAGATTATGAAACAATTTCATGCACATTGAAAATAGTCTCGATAGACATCGCCTTTAAATAAAGCGAAATATTATAAATCCGTAAACAAATTTAAAAGAAATCACGCGTGGAGCACAGATTATGAAACAATTTCCAGCACATTGAGAATAGCCTCTATAGACATCGCCTCTAAATAACGCGAAACAGCATTATATATCCGTAAACAAATTTAAAAATATCACGCGTGGAGCACAGATTATGAAACAATTTCATGCACATTGAGAATAGCCTCGATAAACATCTCATTTAAATAACGCGAAATCTTATAAATTTGTAAATAAATTTAAAAAAATCACACTTGGAGCACAGATTATGAAACAATTTCCAGCACATTGAGAATAGTCTCGATAGACATCGCCTATAAATACGCAAAATAGTATAAATCCGTAAACAAATTTAAAAGAAATCACGCTTGGAGCATAGATTGTGAAACAATTTCCAGCATATTGAAAATAGTCTCGAGAGACATCGCATTTAAATAACGCTAAATAGTATAAATCCGTAAACAAATTCAAAAAAATCATGCGTGGAGCACAGATTATGAAACAATTTCCAGCACATTGAGAATAGCCTCGATAGACATCGCCTTTAAATAACGCGAAATCTTATAAATTTGTAAATAAATTTTTAAAAAATCACGCGTGGAGCACAGATTATGAAACAATTTCCAGCACATTGAGAATAGCTTCGATAGACATCACCTTTAAATAACGCGAAAAGTATAAATCTGTAAACAATTTGAAAAAAAAAAACAAATAAAAAATCACGCTTGGGGTATAAGTTGTGAAACAATTTCCAGCACATTGAAAATAGTCTCGATAGATATCGCCCTTAAATAACACGAAATAGTATAAATCCGTAAACAAATTTTAAAAAATCACGCGTGGAGCACAGATTATGAAACAATTTCCAGGACATTGAGAATAGCTTCGATAGACATCACCCTTAAATAACGCGAAAAGTATAAATCTGTAAACAATTTGAAAAAAAAAAAAAAAAAAAAAAAAATCACGCTTGGGGTATAAGTTGTGAAACAATTTCCAGCACATTGAAAATAGTCTCGATAGATATCGCCCTTAAATAACACGAAATAGTATAAATCCGTAAACAAATTTAAAAAAATCACGCGTGGAGCACAGATTATGAAACAATTTCCAGGACATTGAGAATAGCCTCGATAGACATCGCCTTTAAATAACGCGAAATCTTATAAATTTGTAAATAAATTAAAAAAAATTACGCGTGGAGCACAGATTATGAAACAATTTCCAGCACATTGAGAATAGCCTCGATAGACATCGCCTTTAAATAACGCGAAATAGTATAAATCTGTTAATAAATTCAAAAAAATAACGCGTGGAGCACAGATTATGAAACAATTTCCAGCACATTGAGAATAGCCCCGATAGACATCACCTTTAAATAACGCGAAATAGTATAAATGCGTAAACAAATTCAAAAAATCACGCGTGGAGCACAGATTATGAAACAATTTCCAGCACATTGAGAATAGCCTCTATAGACATCACCTTTAAATAACGCGAAATAGTATAAATATGTAAACAAATTGAAAAAAAAAATCAAGCTTGGAGCATAGATTGTTAAACAAATTCCAACACATTGAAAATAGTCTCGATAGACATCGCCTTTAAATAAAGCGAAATAGTATAAATGCGTAAACAAATTCAAAAAAATCACGCTTGGAGCACAGATTATGAAACAATTTCCAGCACATTGAGAATAGCCTCGATAGACATCGCCTTTAAATAACGCGAAATAGTATAAATCCGTAAACAAATTCAAAAAAATCACGCTTGGAGCACAGATTATGAAACAATTTCAAGCACATTGAGAATAGCCTCTATAGACATCGCCTTTAAATAACGCGAAATAGTATTATATATCCGTAAACAAATTAAAAAATATCACGCGTGGAGCACAGATTATGAAAAAATTTCCAGCACATTGAGAATAGCCTCGATAGATATCACCTTTAAATAGCGCTAAATAGTATAAATGCGTAAACAATTTTTAAAAAAAATCAAGCGTGGAGCACAGATTATGAAAAAAATTACAGCACATTGAGAATAGCCTCGATAGACATCGCCTTTAAATAACGCGAAATCTTATAAATTTGTAAATAAATTTAAAAAAATCACGCGTGGAGCACAGATTATGAAACAATTTCCAGCACATTGAGAATAGCCTCGATAGACATCACCTTTAAATAACGCGAAATAGTATAAATGCGTAAACAAATTTAAAAAAATCACGCTTGGAGCACAGATTATGAAACAATTTCCAGCACATTGAGAATAGCCTCTATAGACATCGCCTTTAAATAACGCGAAATAGTATTATATATCCGTAAACAAATTTAAAAATATCACGCGTGGAGCACAGATTATGAAACAATTTCCAGCACATTGAGAATAGCCTCGATAGACATCGCCTTTAAATAACGCGAAATCTTATAAATTTGTAAATAAATTTTAAAAAATCACGCGTGGAGCACAGATTATGAAACAATTTCCAGCACATTGAGAATAGCCTCGATAGACATCGCCTTTAAATAACGCGAAATAGTATAAATCCGTAAACAAATTAAAAAAAACACGCGTGGAACACTGATTATGAAACAATTTCCAGCACATTGAGAATAGCTTCGATAGACATCACCTTTAAATAACGCGAAAAAGTATAAATCTGTAAACAAATTGAGAAAAAAAATCACGCTTGGAGCATAAATTGTGAAACAATTTCCAACACATTGAAAATAGTCTCGATAGACATCGCCTTTAAATAAAGCGACATATTATAAATCCGTAAACAAATTTAAAAGAAATCACGCGTGGAGCACAGATTATGAAACAATTTCCAGCACATTGAGAATAGCCTCTATAGACATCGCCTTTAAATAACGCGGAATAGTATTATATATCCGTAAACAAATTTAAAAATATCACGCGTGGAGCACAGATTATGAAACAATTTCATGCACATTGAGAATAGCCTCGATAGACATCTCCTTTAAATAACGCGAAATCTTATAAATTTGTAAATAAATTTAAAAAAATCATAGGTGGAGCACAGATTATGAAACAATTTCCAGCACATTGAGAATAGTCTCGATAGACATCGCCTATAAATACGCAAAATAGTATAAATCCGTAAACAAATTGAAAAAAAAAATTAAGCTTGGAGCATAGATTGTGAAACAATTTCCAGCACATTGAAAATAGTCCCAATAGACATCGCCTTTAAATAACGCGAAATAGTATAAATCCGTAAACAAATTCAAAAAAATCACGCGTGGAGCACAGATTATGAAACAATTTACAGCACATTGAGAATAGCCGCGATAGACATCGCCTTTAAATAACGCGAAATCTTATAAATTTGTAAATAAATTCAAAAAAATCACGCGTGGAGCACAGATTACGAAACAATTTCCAGCACATTGAGAATAGCCTCGATAGACATCGCCTTTAAATAACGCGAAATAGTATATATCCGTAAACAAATTGAAAAAAAAATCACGCGTAGAGCACAGATTATGAAACAATTTCCAGCACATTGAGAATATCCTCGATAGACATCACCTTTAAATAACGCGAAATAGTATAAATCTGTAAACAAATTGAAAAAAAAATCACGCTTGGAGCATAGATTATGAAACAATTACCAGAACATTGAGAATAGCCTCGATAGACATTGCCTTTAAATAATGCGAAATAGTATAAATCCGTAAATACATGAAAAAAAATCAGGCGTGGAACACAGATTATGAAACAATTTCCAGCACATTGAGAATAGTCTCGATAGCCATCGCCTTTAAATAACTCGAAATAGTATAGATCCGTAAACAAAATCAAAAAATCCACGCGTGGAGCACAGATTATGAAACAATTTCCAGCACATTGAGAATAGCCTCGATAGACATAACCTTTAAATAACGCGAAACAGTATAAATATATAAACAAATTGAAAAAAAAAATTAAGCTTGGAGCATAGATTGTGAAACAATTTCCAGCACATTGAAAATAGTCCCAATAGAAATCGCCTTTAAATAGCGCGAAATAGTGTAAATCCGTAAACAAATTTTTAAAAAAATCACGCGTAGAGCACAGATTATGAAACAATTTCCAGCACATTGAGAATAACCTCGATAGACATCACCTTTAAATAACGCGAAATAGTATAAAACCGTAAACAAATTCAATAAAAATCACGCGTGGAGCACAGATTATGAAACAATTTCCAGCACATTGAGAATAGCCTCGATAGACATCACCTTTAAATAACGCGAAATAGTATAAATCTGTAAACAAATTGAAAAAAAAATCACGCTTGGAGCATAGATTATGAAACAATTTCCAGAACAGTGAGAATAGTCTCAATAGACATCGCCTGTAAATAACGTGAAATAGTATAAAACCGTAAACAAATTTTAAAAATTCACGCGTGGAGCACAGATTATGAAACAATTTCCAGCACATTGAGAATAACCTCGATAGACTTCACCTTTAAAAAACGCGAAATAGTATAAATGCGTAAACAAATTCAAAAAAATCACGCGTGGAGAACAGATTATGAAACAATTTACAGCACATTGAGAATAGCCGCGATAGACATCGCCTTTAAATAACGCGAAATCTTATAAATTTGTAAATAAATTCAAAAAAATCACGCGTGGAGCACAGATTATGAAACAATTTCCAGCACATTGAGAATAGCCTCGATAGACATCGCCTTTAAATAACGCGAAATAGTATATATCCGTAAACAAATTTAAAAGAAATCACGCTTGGAGCATAGATTGTGAAACAATTTCCAGCATATTGAAAATAGTCTCGAGAGACATCGCATTTAAATAACGCTAAATAGTATAAATCCGTAAACAAATTCAAAAAAATCATGCGTGGAGCACAGATTATGAAACAATTTCCAGCACATTGAGAATAGCCTCGATAGACATCGCCTTTAAATAACGCGAAATCTTATAAATTTGTAAATAAATTTTTAAAAAATCACGCGTGGAGCACAGATTATGAAACAATTTCCAGCACATTGAGAATAGCTTCGATAGACATCACCTTTAAATAACGCGAAAAGTATAAATCTGTAAACAATTTGAAAAAAAAAAACAAATAAAAAATCACGCTTGGGGTATAAGTTGTGAAACAATTTCCAGCACATTGAAAATAGTCTCGATAGATATCGCCCTTAAATAACACGAAATAGTATAAATCCGTAAACAAATTTTAAAAAATCACGCGTGGAGCACAGATTATGAAACAATTTCCAGGACATTGAGAATAGCTTCGATAGACATCACCCTTAAATAACGCGAAAAGTATAAATCTGTAAACAATTTGAAAAAAAAAAAAAAAAAAAAAAAAATCACGCTTGGGGTATAAGTTGTGAAACAATTTCCAGCACATTGAAAATAGTCTCGATAGATATCGCCCTTAAATAACACGAAATAGTATAAATCCGTAAACAAATTTAAAAAAATCACGCGTGGAGCACAGATTATGAAACAATTTCCAGGACATTGAGAATAGCCTCGATAGACATCGCCTTTAAATAACGCGAAATCTTATAAATTTGTAAATAAATTAAAAAAAATTACGCGTGGAGCACAGATTATGAAACAATTTCCAGCACATTGAGAATAGCCTCGATAGACATCGCCTTTAAATAACGCGAAATAGTATAAATCTGTTAATAAATTCAAAAAAATAACGCGTGGAGCACAGATTATGAAACAATTTCCAGCACATTGAGAATAGCCCCGATAGACATCACCTTTAAATAACGCGAAATAGTATAAATGCGTAAACAAATTCAAAAAATCACGCGTGGAGCACAGATTATGAAACAATTTCCAGCACATTGAGAATAGCCTCTATAGACATCACCTTTAAATAACGCGAAATAGTATAAATATGTAAACAAATTGAAAAAAAAAATCAAGCTTGGAGCATAGATTGTTAAACAAATTCCAACACATTGAAAATAGTCTCGATAGACATCGCCTTTAAATAAAGCGAAATAGTATAAATGCGTAAACAAATTCAAAAAAATCACGCTTGGAGCACAGATTATGAAACAATTTCCAGCACATTGAGAATAGCCTCGATAGACATCGCCTTTAAATAACGCGAAATAGTATAAATCCGTAAACAAATTCAAAAAAATCACGCTTGGAGCACAGATTATGAAACAATTTCAAGCACATTGAGAATAGCCTCTATAGACATCGCCTTTAAATAACGCGAAATAGTATTATATATCCGTAAACAAATTAAAAAATATCACGCGTGGAGCACAGATTATGAAAAAATTTCCAGCACATTGAGAATAGCCTCGATAGATATCACCTTTAAATAGCGCTAAATAGTATAAATGCGTAAACAATTTTTAAAAAAAATCAAGCGTGGAGCACAGATTATGAAAAAAATTACAGCACATTGAGAATAGCCTCGATAGACATCGCCTTTAAATAACGCGAAATCTTATAAATTTGTAAATAAATTTAAAAAAATCACGCGTGGAGCACAGATTATGAAACAATTTCCAGCACATTGAGAATAGCCTCGATAGACATCACCTTTAAATAACGCGAAATAGTATAAATGCGTAAACAAATTTAAAAAAATCACGCTTGGAGCACAGATTATGAAACAATTTCCAGCACATTGAGAATAGCCTCTATAGACATCGCCTTTAAATAACGCGAAATAGTATTATATATCCGTAAACAAATTTAAAAATATCACGCGTGGAGCACAGATTATGAAACAATTTCCAGCACATTGAGAATAGCCTCGATAGACATCGCCTTTAAATAACGCGAAATCTTATAAATTTGTAAATAAATTTTAAAAAATCACGCGTGGAGCACAGATTATGAAACAATTTCCAGCACATTGAGAATAGCCTCGATAGACATCGCCTTTAAATAACGCGAAATAGTATAAATCCGTAAACAAATTAAAAAAAACACGCGTGGAACACTGATTATGAAACAATTTCCAGCACATTGAGAATAGCTTCGATAGACATCACCTTTAAATAACGCGAAAAAGTATAAATCTGTAAACAAATTGAGAAAAAAAATCACGCTTGGAGCATAAATTGTGAAACAATTTCCAACACATTGAAAATAGTCTCGATAGACATCGCCTTTAAATAAAGCGACATATTATAAATCCGTAAACAAATTTAAAAGAAATCACGCGTGGAGCACAGATTATGAAACAATTTCCAGCACATTGAGAATAGCCTCTATAGACATCGCCTTTAAATAACGCGGAATAGTATTATATATCCGTAAACAAATTTAAAAATATCACGCGTGGAGCACAGATTATGAAACAATTTCATGCACATTGAGAATAGCCTCGATAGACATCTCCTTTAAATAACGCGAAATCTTATAAATTTGTAAATAAATTTAAAAAAATCATAGGTGGAGCACAGATTATGAAACAATTTCCAGCACATTGAGAATAGTCTCGATAGACATCGCCTATAAATACGCAAAATAGTATAAATCCGTAAACAAATTGAAAAAAAAAATTAAGCTTGGAGCATAGATTGTGAAACAATTTCCAGCACATTGAAAATAGTCCCAATAGACATCGCCTTTAAATAACGCGAAATAGTATAAATCCGTAAACAAATTCAAAAAAATCACGCGTGGAGCACAGATTATGAAACAATTTACAGCACATTGAGAATAGCCGCGATAGACATCGCCTTTAAATAACGCGAAATCTTATAAATTTGTAAATAAATTCAAAAAAATCACGCGTGGAGCACAGATTACGAAACAATTTCCAGCACATTGAGAATAGCCTCGATAGACATCGCCTTTAAATAACGCGAAATAGTATATATCCGTAAACAAATTGAAAAAAAAATCACGCGTAGAGCACAGATTATGAAACAATTTCCAGCACATTGAGAATATCCTCGATAGACATCACCTTTAAATAACGCGAAATAGTATAAATCTGTAAACAAATTGAAAAAAAAATCACGCTTGGAGCATAGATTATGAAACAATTACCAGAACATTGAGAATAGCCTCGATAGACATTGCCTTTAAATAATGCGAAATAGTATAAATCCGTAAATACATGAAAAAAAATCAGGCGTGGAACACAGATTATGAAACAATTTCCAGCACATTGAGAATAGTCTCGATAGCCATCGCCTTTAAATAACTCGAAATAGTATAGATCCGTAAACAAAATCAAAAAATCCACGCGTGGAGCACAGATTATGAAACAATTTCCAGCACATTGAGAATAGCCTCGATAGACATAACCTTTAAATAACGCGAAACAGTATAAATATATAAACAAATTGAAAAAAAAAATTAAGCTTGGAGCATAGATTGTGAAACAATTTCCAGCACATTGAAAATAGTCCCAATAGAAATCGCCTTTAAATAGCGCGAAATAGTGTAAATCCGTAAACAAATTTTTAAAAAAATCACGCGTAGAGCACAGATTATGAAACAATTTCCAGCACATTGAGAATAACCTCGATAGACATCACCTTTAAATAACGCGAAATAGTATAAAACCGTAAACAAATTCAATAAAAATCACGCGTGGAGCACAGATTATGAAACAATTTCCAGCACATTGAGAATAGCCTCGATAGACATCACCTTTAAATAACGCGAAATAGTATAAATCTGTAAACAAATTGAAAAAAAAATCACGCTTGGAGCATAGATTATGAAACAATTTCCAGAACAGTGAGAATAGTCTCAATAGACATCGCCTGTAAATAACGTGAAATAGTATAAAACCGTAAACAAATTTTAAAAATTCACGCGTGGAGCACAGATTATGAAACAATTTCCAGCACATTGAGAATAACCTCGATAGACTTCACCTTTAAAAAACGCGAAATAGTATAAATGCGTAAACAAATTCAAAAAAATCACGCGTGGAGAACAGATTATGAAACAATTTACAGCACATTGAGAATAGCCGCGATAGACATCGCCTTTAAATAACGCGAAATCTTATAAATTTGTAAATAAATTCAAAAAAATCACGCGTGGAGCACAGATTATGAAACAATTTCCAGCACATTGAGAATAGCCTCGATAGACATCGCCTTTAAATAACGCGAAATAGTATATATCCGTAAACAAATTGAAAAAAAAAAATCAGGCTTGGAGCACAGATTATGAAACAATTTCCAGCACATTGAGAATAACCTCGATAGACATCACATTTAAATAACGCGAAATAGTATAAATCTGTAAACAAATTGAAAAAAAAATCACGCTTGGAGCATAGATTATGAAACTATTTCCAGAACATTGAGAATAGCCTCGATAGACATCACCTTTAAATAACGCGAAATAGTATAAATCTGTAAACAAATTGAAAAAAAAATCAAGATTGGAGCATAGATTGTGAAACATTTTCCAGCACATTGAAAATAGTCTCGATAGACATCGCCTTTAAATAACGCGGAATATTATAAATCCGAAAACAAATTTAAAAAAATCACGCGCGGAGCACAGATTATGAAACAATTTCCAGCACATTGAGAATAGCCTCGATAGACATCGCGTTTAAATAACGCGAAACAGTATAAATATGTAAACAAATTGAAAAAAAAATCAAGCTTGGAGCATAGATTGTGAAACAATTTCCAGCACATTGAAAATAGTCTCAATAGGCATCGCCTTTAAATAACGCGAAATCTTATAAATTTGTAAATAAATTTAAAAAAATCACGTGTGGAGCACAGATTATGAAACAATTTCCAGCACATTGAGAATAGCCTCGATAGACAACGCCTTTAAATAAAGCGAAATAGTATAAATTTGTAAATAAATGCAAAAAAATCACGCGTGGAGCACAGATTATGAAACAAATTCCAGCACATTGAGAATAGCCTCGATAGACTTCTCCTTCAAATAACGCGAAATAGCATAAACCTGTAAATAAAATTGAAAAAAAAAATCAAGCTTGGAGCATAGATTGTGAAACAATTTCCAGCATAATGAAAATAGTCTCGAGAGACATCGCATTTAAATAACGCGAAATAGTATAAATCCGTAAACAAATTCAAAAATGTCATGCGTGGAGGACAGATTATGAAACAATTTCCAGCTTATTGAGAATAGCCTCGATAGACATCACCTTTAAATAACGCGAAAAAGTATAAATCTGAAAACAAATTGAAAAAAAAAATCACGCTTGGAGAATAAATTGTGAAACAATTTCCAGCACATCGAAAATAGTCTCGATAGACATCGCCTTTAAATAAAGCGAAATATTATAAATCCGTAAACAAATTTTAAAAAAATCACGCGTGGAGCACAGATTATGAAACAATTTCCAGCACATTGAGAATAACCTCGATAGACATCACCTTTAAATAACGCGAAATAGTATAAATGCGTAAACAAATTTTAAAAAAATCACGCGTGGAGCACAGATTATGAAACAATTTCCAGAACATTGAGAATAGCCTCGATAGACATCGCCTTTAAATAACGCGAAAAAGTATAAATCTGTAACCAAATTGAGAAAAAAAATCACGCTTGGAGCATAAATTGTGAAACAATTTCCAACACATTGAAAATAGTCTCGATAGACATCGCCTTTAAATAAAGCGACATATTATAAATCCGTAAACAAATTTAAAAGAAATCACGCTTGGAGCACAGATTATGAAACAATTTCAAGCACATTGAGAATAGCCTCTATAGACATCGCCTTTAAATAACGCGAAATAGTATTATATATCCGTAAACAAATTAAAAAATATCACGCTTGGAGCATAGATTATGAAACAATTTCCAGAACATTGAGAATAGTCTCAATAGACATCGCCTTTAAATACGCAAAATAGTATAAATCCGTAAACATATTCAAAAAAATCACGCGTGGAGCACAGATTATGAAACAATTTCCAGCACATTAAGAATAGCCTCGATAGACATCACCTTTAAATAACGCGAAATAGTATAAATATGTAAACAAATTGAAAAAAAAATCAAGATTGGAGCATAGATTGTGAAACATTTTCCAGCACATTGAAAATAGTCTCGATAGACATCGCCTTTAAATAACGCGGAATATTATAAATCCGAAAACAAATTTAAAAAAATCACGCGCGGAGCACAGATTATGAAACAATTTCCAGCACATTGAGAATAGCCTCGATAGACATCGCGTTTAAATAACGCGAAACAGTATAAATATGTAAACAAATTGAAAAAAAAATCAAGCTTGGAGCATAGATTGTGAAACAATTTCCAGCACATTGAAAATAGTCTCAATAGGCATCGCCTTTAAATAACGCGAAATCTTATAAATTTGTAAATAAATTTAAAAAAATCACGTGTGGAGCACAGATTATGAAACAATTTCCAGCACATTGAGAATAGCCTCGATAGACAACGCCTTTAAATAAAGCGAAATAGTATAAATTTGTAAATAAATGCAAAAAAATCACGCGTGGAGCACAGATTATGAAACAAATTCCAGCACATTGAGAATAGCCTCGATAGACATCGCCTTTAAATAACGCGAAATAGTATATATCCGTAAACAAATTGAAAAAAAAAATCAGGCTTGGAGCACAGATTATGAAACAATTTCCAGCACATTGAGAATAACCTCGATAGACATCACATTTAAATAACGCGAAATAGTATAAATCTGTAAACAAATTGAAAAAAAAATCACGCTTGGAGCATAGATTATGAAACTATTTCCAGAACATTGAGAATAGCCTCGATAGACATCACCTTTAAATAACGCGAAATAGTATAAATCTGTAAACAAATTGAAAAAAAAATCACGCTTGGAGCATAGATTATGAAACAATTTCCAGAACATTGAGAATAGTCTCAATAGACATCGCCTTTAAATACGCAAAATAGTATAAATCCGTAAACATATTCAAAAAAATCACGCGTGGAGCACAGATTATGAAACAATTTCCAGCACATTAAGAATAGCCTCGATAGACATCACCTTTAAATAACGCGAAATAGTATAAATATGTAAACAAATTGAAAAAAAAATCAAGATTGGAGCATAGATTGTGAAACATTTTCCAGCACATTGAAAATAGTCTCGATAGACATCGCCTTTAAATAACGCGGAATATTATAAATCCGAAAACAAATTTAAAAAAATCACGCGCGGAGCACAGATTATGAAACAATTTCCAGCACATTGAGAATCCCCTCGATAGACATCGCGTTTAAATAACGCGAAACAGTATAAATATGTAAACAAATTGAAAAAAAAATCAAGCTTGGAGCATAGATTGTGAAACAATTTCCAGCACATTGAAAATAGTCTCAATAGGCATCGCCTTTAAATAACGCGAAATCTTATAAATTTGTAAATAAATTTAAAAAAATCACGTGTGGAGCACAGATTATGAAACAATTTCCAGCACATTGAGAATAGCCTCGATAGACAACGCCTTTAAATAAAGCGAAATAGTATAAATTTGTAAATAAATGCAAAAAAATCACGCGTGGAGCACAGATTATGAAACAAACTCCAGCACATTGAGAATAGCCTCGATAGACTTCTCCTTCAAATAACGCGAAATAGCATAAACCTGTAAATAAAATTGAAAAAAAAATCACGCTTGGAGCATAGATTGTGAAACAATTTCCAGCATAATGAAAATAGTCTCGAGAGACATCGCATTTAAATAACGCGAAATAGTATAAATCCGTAAACAAATTCAAAAATGTCATGCGTGGAGGACAGATTATGAAACAATTTCCAGCTTATTGAGAATAGCCTCGATAGACATCACCTTTAAATAACGCGAAAAAGTATAAATCTGAAAACAAATTGAAAAAAAAAATCACGCTTGGAGAATAAATTGTGAAACAATTTCCAGCACATCGAAAATAGTCTCGATAGACATCGCCTTTAAATAAAGCGAAATATTATAAATCCGTAAACAAATTTTAAAAAAATCACGCGTGGAGCACAGATTATGAAACAATTTCCAGCACATTGAGAATAACCTCGATAGACATCACCTTTAAATAACGCGAAATAGTATAAATGCGTAAACAAATTTTAAAAAAATCACGCGTGGAGCACAGATTATGAAACAATTTCCAGAACATTGAGAATAGCCTCGATAGACATCGCCTTTAAATAACGCGAAAAAGTATAAATCTGTAACCAAATTGAGAAAAAAAATCACGCTTGGAGCATAAATTGTGAAACAATTTCCAACACATTGAAAATAGTCTCGATAGACATCGCCTTTAAATAAAGCGACATATTATAAATCCGTAAACAAATTTAAAAGAAATCACGCTTGGAGCACAGATTATGAAACAATTTCAAGCACATTGAGAATAGCCTCTATAGACATCGCCTTTAAATAACGCGAAATAGTATTATATATCCGTAAACAAATTAAAAAATATCACGCGTGGAGCACAGATTATGAAAAAATTTCCAGCACATTGAGAATAGCCTCGATAGATATCACCTTTAAATAGCGCTAAATAGTATAAATGCGTAAACAATTTTTAAAAAAAATCAAGCGTGGAGCACAGATTATGAAAAAAATTACAGCACATTGAGAATAGCCTCGATAGACATCGCCTTTAAATAACGCGAAATCTTATAAATTTGTAAATAAATTTAAAAAAATCACGCGTGGAGCACAGATTATGAAACAATTTCCAGCACATTGAGAATAGCCTCGATAGACATCACCTTTAAATAACGCGAAATAGTATAAATGCGTAAACAAATTTAAAAAAATCACGCTTGGAGCACAGATTATGAAACAATTTCCAGCACATTGAGAATAGCCTCTATAGACATCGCCTTTAAATAACGCGAAATAGTATTATATATCCGTAAACAAATTTAAAAATATCACGCGTGGAGCACAGATTATGAAACAATTTCCAGCACATTGAGAATAGCCTCGATAGACATCGCCTTTAAATAACGCGAAATCTTATAAATTTGTAAATAAATTTTAAAAAATCACGCGTGGAGCACAGATTATGAAACAATTTCCAGCACATTGAGAATAGCCTCGATAGACATCGCCTTTAAATAACGCGAAATAGTATAAATCCGTAAACAAATTTAAAAAAACACGCGTGGAACACTGATTATGAAACAATTTCCAGCACATTGAGAATAGCTTCGATAGACATCACCTTTAAATAACGCGAAAAAGTATAAATCTGTAAACAAATTGAGAAAAAAAATCACGCTTGGAGCATAAATTGTGAAACAATTTCCAACACATTGAAAATAGTCTCGATAGACATCGCCTTTAAATAAAGCGACATATTATAAATCCGTAAACAAATTTAAAAGAAATCACGCGTGGAGCACAGATTATGAAACAATTTCCAGCACATTGAGAATAGCCTCTATAGACATCGCCTTTAAATAACGCGGAATAGTATTATATATCCGTAAACAAATTTAAAAATATCACGCGTGGAGCACAGATTATGAAACAATTTCATGCACATTGAGAATAGCCTCGATAGACATCTCCTTTAAATAACGCGAAATCTTATAAATTTGTAAATAAATTTAAAAAAATCATAGGTGGAGCACAGATTATGAAACAATTTCCAGCACATTGAGAATAGTCTCGATAGACATCGCCTATAAATACGCAAAATAGTATAAATCCGTAAACAAATTGAAAAAAAAAATTAAGCTTGGAGCATAGATTGTGAAACAATTTCCAGCACATTGAAAATAGTCCCAATAGACATCGCCTTTAAATAACGCGAAATAGTATAAATCCGTAAACAAATTCCAAAAAAATCACGCGTGGAGCACAGATTATGAAACAATTTACAGCACATTGAGAATAGCCGCGATAGACATCGCCTTTAAATAACGCGAAATCTTATAAATTTGTAAATAAATTCAAAAAAATCACGCGTGGAGCACAGATTACGAAACAATTTCCAGCACATTGAGATTAGCCTCGATAGACATCGCCTTTAAATAACGCGAAATAGTATATATCCGTAAACAAATTGAAAAAAAAAATCACGCGTAGAGCACAGATTATGAAACAATTTCCAGCACATTGAGAATATCCTCGATAGACATCACCTTTAAATAACGCGAAATAGTATAAATCTGTAAACAAATTGAAAAAAAAATCACGCTTGGAGCATAGATTATGAAACAATTACCAGAACATTGAGAATAGCCTCGATAGACATTGCCTTTAAATAATGCGAAATAGTATAAATCCGTAAATACATGAAAAAAAATCAGGCGTGGAACACAGATTATGAAACAATTTCCAGCACATTGAGAATAGTCTCGATAGCCATCGCCTTTAAATAACTCGAAATAGTATAGATCCGTAAACAAAATCAAAAAATCCACGCGTGGAGCACAGATTATGAAACAATTTCCAGCACATTGAGAATAGCCTCGATAGACATAACCTTTAAATAACGCGAAACAGTATAAATATATAAACAAATTGAAAAAAAAAATTAAGCTTGGAGCATAGATTGTGAAACAATTTCCAGCACATTGAAAATAGTCCCAATAGAAATCGCCTTTAAATAGCGCGAAATAGTGTAAATCCGTAAACAAATTTTTAAAAAAATCACGCGTAGAGCACAGATTATGAAACAATTTCCAGCACATTGAGAATAACCTCGATAGACATCACCTTTAAATAACGCGAAATAGTATAAAACCGTAAACAAATTCAATAAAAATCACGCGTGGAGCACAGATTATGAAACAATTTCCAGCACATTGAGAATAGCCTCGATAGACATCACCTTTAAAAAACGCGAAATAGTATAAATGCGTAAACAAATTCAAAAAAATCACGCGTGGAGAACAGATTATGAAACAATTTACAGCACATTGAGAATAGCCGCGATAGACATCGCCTTTAAATAACGCGAAATCTTATAAATTTGTAAATAAATTCAAAAAAATCACGCGTGGATCACAGATTATGAAACAATTTCCAGCACATTGAGAATAGCCGCGATAGACATCGCCTTTAAATAACGCGAAATCTTATAAATTTGTAAATAAATTCAAAAAAATCACGCGTGGAGCACAGATTATGAAACAATTTCCAGCACATTGAGAATAGTCTCGATAGACATCGCCTTTAAATAACGCGAAATAGTATATATCCGTAAACAAATTGAAAAAAAAAATCAGGCTTGGAGCACAGATTATGAAACAATTTCCAGCACATTGAGAATAACCTCGATAGACATCACATTTAAATAACGCGAAATAGTATAAATCTGTAAACAAATTGAAAAAAAAATCACGCTTGGAGCATAGATTATGAAACTATTTCCAGAACATTGAGAATAGCCTCGATAGACATCACCTTTAAATAACGCGAAATAGTATAAATCTGTAAACAAATTGAAAAAAAAATCACGCTTGGAGCATAGATTATGAAACAATTTCCAGAACATTGAGAATAGTCTCAATAGACATCGCCTTTAAATACGCAAAATAGTATAAATCCGTAAACATATTCAAAAAAATCACGCGTGGAGCACAGATTATGAAACAATTTCCAGCACATTAAGAATAGCCTCGATAGACATCACCTTTAAATAACGCGAAATAGTATAAATATGTAAACAAATTGAAAAAAAAATCAAGATTGGAGCATAGATTGTGAAACATTTTCCAGCACATTGAAAATAGTCTCGATAGACATCGCCTTTAAATAACGCGGAATATTATAAATCCGAAAACAAATTTAAAAAAATCACGCGCGGAGCACAGATTATGAAACAATTTCCAGCACATTGAGAATAGCCTCGATAGACATCGCGTTTAAATAACGCGAAACAGTATAAATATGTAAACAAATTGAAAAAAAAATCAAGCTTGGAGCATAGATTGTGAAACAATTTCCAGCACATTGAAAATAGTCTCAATAGGCATCGCCTTTAAATAACGCGAAATCTTATAAATTTGTAAATAAATTTAAAAAAATCACGTGTGGAGCACAGATTATGAAACAATTTCCAGCACATTGAGAATAGCCTCGATAGACAACGCCTTTAAATAAAGCGAAATAGTATAAATTTGTAAATAAATGCAAAAAAATCACGCGTGGAGCACAGATTATGAAACAAATTCCAGCACATTGAGAATAACCTCGATAGACATCACATTTAAATAACGCGAAATAGTATAAATCTGTAAACAAATTGAAAAAAAAATCACGCTTGGAGCATAGATTATGAAACTATTTCCAGAACATTGAGAATAGCCTCGATAGACATCACCTTTAAATAACGCGAAATAGTATAAATCTGTAAACAAATTGAAAAAAAAATCACGCTTGGAGCATAGATTATGAAACAATTTCCGGAGAACATTGAGAATAGTCTCAATAGACATCGCCATTAAATACGCAAAATAGTATAAATCCGTAAACATATTCAAAAAAATCACGCGTGGAGCACAGATTATGAAACAATTTCCAGCACATTAAGAATAGCCTCGATAGACATCACCTTTAAATAACGCGAAATAGTATAAATATGTAAACAAATTGAAAAAAAAATCAAGATTGGAGCATAGATTGTGAAACATTTTCCAGCACATTGAAAATAGTCTCGATAGACATCGCCTTTAAATAACGCGGAATATTATAAATCCGAAAACAAATTTAAAAAAATCACGCGCGGAGCACAGATTATGAAACAATTTCCAGCACATTGAGAATAGCCTCGATAGACATCGCGTTTAAATAACGCGAAACAGTATAAATATGTAAACAAATTGAAAAAAAAATCAAGCTTGGAGCATAGATTGTGAAACAATTTCCAGCACATTGAAAATAGTCTCAATAGGCATCGCCTTTAAATAACGCGAAATCTTATAAATTTGTAAATAAATTTAAAAAAATCACGTGTGGAGCACAGATTATGAAACAATTTCCAGCACATTGAGAATAGCCTCGATAGACAACGCCTTTAAATAAAGCGAAATAGTATAAATTTGTAAATAAATGCAAAAAAATCACGCGTCGAGCACAGATTATGAAACAAATTCCAGCACATTGAGAATAGCCTCGATAGACTTCTCCTTCAAATAACGCGAAATAGCATAAACCTGTAAATAAAATTGAAAAAAAAAATCACGCTTGGAGCATAGATTGTGAAACAATTTCCAGCATAATGAAAATAGTCTCGAGAGACATCGCATTTAAATAACGCGAAATAGTATAAATCCGTAAACAAATTCAAAAATGTCATGCGTGGAGGACAGATTATGAAACAATTTCCAGCTTATTGAGAATAGCTTCGATAGACATCACCTTTAAATAACGCGAAAATATATAAATCTGTAAACAAATTGAAAAAAAAAATCACGCTTGGAGAATAAATTGTGAAACAATTTCCAGCACATCGAAAATAGTCTCGATAGACATCGCCTTTAAATAAAGCGAAATATTATAAATCCGTAAACAAATTTTAAAAAAATCACGCATGGAGCACAGATTATGAAACAATTTCCAGCACATTGAGAATAACCTCGATAGACATCACCTTTAAATAACGCGAAATAGTATAAATGCGTAAACAAATTTTAAAAAAATCACGCGTGGAGCACAGATTATGAAACAATTTCCAGAACATTGAGAATAGCCTCGATAGACATCGCCTTTAAATAACGCGAAATCTTATAAATTTGTAAATAAATTTAAAAAAATCACGCGTGGAGCACAGATTATGAAACAATTTCCAGCACATTGAGAATAGTGTCGATAGACATCGCCTTTAAATACGCAAAATAGTATAAATCCGTAAACAAATTCAAAAACATCACGCGTGGAGCACAGATTATGAAACAATTTCCAGCACATTAAGAATAGCCTCGATAGACATCACCTTTAAATAACTCGAAATAGTATATATCCGTAAACAAAATCAAAAAATCCACGCGTGGAGCACAGATTATGAAACAATTTCCAGCACATTGAGAATAGCCTCGATAGACATAACCTTTAAATAACGCGAAACAGTATAAATATATAAACAAATTGAAAAAAAAAATTAAGCTTGGAGCATAGAATGTGAAACAATTTCCAGCACATTGAAAATAGTCCCAATAGACATCGCCTTTAAATAACGCGAAATAGTATAAATCCGTAAACAAATTTTAAAAAAAATCACGCGTAGAGCACAGATTATGAAACGATTTCCAGCACATTGAGAATAGCCTCGATAGACATTGCCTTTAAATAACGCGAAATAGTATGAATCCGTAAATACATGAAAAAAAATCAGGCGTGGAACACAGATTATGAAACAATTTCCAGCACATTGAGAATAGTCTCGATAGCCATCACCTTTAAATAACTCGAAATAGTATAGATCCGTAAACAAATTTTAAAAAAAATCACGCGTAGAGCACAGATTATGAAACAATTTCCAGCACATTGAGAATAACCTCGATAGACATCACCTTTAAATAACGCGATATCTTATAAATTTGTAAATAAACTCAAAAAATCACGCGTGGAGCATAGATTATGAAACAATTTCCAGAACATTGAGAATAGCCTTGATAGACATTGCCTTTAAATAACGCGAAATAGTATAAATCCGTAAATACATGAAAAAAAATCAGGCGTGGAACACAGATTATGAAACAATTTACAGCACATTGAGAATAGCCTCGATAGATATCGTCTTTAAATAACGCGAAATCTTATAAATTTGTAAATAAAGTCAAAAAATCACGCGTGGAGCACAGATTATGAAACGATTTCCAGCACATTGAGAATAGCCTCGATAGACATTGCCTTTAAATAACGCGAAATAGTATAAATCCGTAAATACATGAAAAAAAATCAGGCGTGGAACACAGTTTATGAAACAATTTCCAGCACATTGAGAATAGTCTCGATAGCCATCGCCTTTAAATAACTCGAAATAGTATAGATCCGTAAACAAAATCAAAAAATCCATGTGTGGAGCACAGATTATGAAACAATTTCCAGCACATTGAGAATAACCTCGATAGACATCACCTTTAAATAACGCGAATCAGTATAAATATGTAAACAAATTGAAAAAAAAAATCAAGCTTGGAGCATAGATTGTGAAACAATTTCCAGAACATTGAAAATAGTCTCGATAGACATCGCCTTTAAATAAAGCGAAATAGTGTAAATCCGTAAACAAATTTTAAAACAAATCACGCGTAGAGCACAGATTATGAAACAATTTCCAGCACATTGAGAATAACCTCGATAGACATCACCTTTAAATAACGCGAAATAGTATAAAACCGTAAACAAATTGAATTAAAAATCACGCTTGGAGCATAGATTATGAAACAATTTCCAGAACAGTGAGAATAGTCTCGATAGACATCGCCTGTAAATAACGCGAAATAGTATAAATCCGTAAACAAATTTAAAAAAATCGCGATTGGAGAACAGATTATAAAACAATTTCCAGCACATTGAAAATAACCTCGATAGACATCACCTTTAAATAACGTGAAATAGTATAAAACCGTAAACAAATTTTAAAAATTCACGCGTGGAGCACAGATTATGAAACAATTTCCAGCACATTGAGAATAACCTCGATAGACTTCACCTTTAAAAAACGCGAAATAGTATAAATGCGTAAACAAATTCAAAAAAATCACGCGTGGAACACAGATTATGAAACAATTTCCAGCACATTGAGAATAACCTCGATAGACATCACATTTAAATAACGCGAAATAGTATAAATCTGTAAACAAATTGAAAAAAAAATCACGCTTGGAGCATAGATTATGAAACAATTTCCAGAACATTGAGAATAGCCTCGATAGACATCACCTTTAAATAACGCGAAATAGTATAAATCTGTAAACAAATTGAAAAAAAAAATCACGCTTGGAGCATAGATTATGAAACAATTTCCAGAACATTGAGAATAGTCGCAATAGACATCGCCTTTAATTACGCAAAATAGTATAAATCCGTAAACATATTCAAAAAAATCAAGATTGGAGCATAGATTGTGAAACAATTTCCAGCACATTGAAAATAGTCTCAATAGGCATCGCCTTTAAATAACGCGAAATCTTATAAATTTGTAAATAAATTTAAAAAAATCACGTGTAGAGCACAGATTATGAAACAATTTCCAGCACATTGAGAATAGCCTCGATAGACATCGCCTTTAAATAACGCGAAATAGTATAAATTTGTAAATAAATGCAAAAAAATCACGCGTGGATCACAGATTATGAAACAAATTCCAGCACATTGAGAATAGCCTCGATAGACTTCTCCTTCAAATAACGCGAAATAGCATAAACCTGTAAACAAATTGAAAAAAAATCACGCTTGAGCATAGATTGTGAAACAATTTCCAGCACATTGAAAATAGTCTCGATAGACATCGCCTTTAAATAACGAGAAATAGTATAAATCTGTAAATAAAATTGAAAAAAAAATCCCGCTTGGAGCATAGATTGTGAAACAATTTCCAGCATATTGAAAATAGTCTCGAGAGACATCGCATTTAAATAACGCGAAATAGTATAAATCCGTAAACAAATTCAAAAAAGTCATGCGTGGAGCACAGATTATGAAACAATTTCCAGCTTATTGAGAATAGCTTCGATAGACATCACCTTTAAATAACGCGAAAAAGTATAAATCTGTAAACAAATTGAAAAAAAAAATCACGCTTGGAGCATAAATTGTGAAACAATTTCCAGCACATCGAAAATAGTCTCGATAGACATCGCCTTTAAATAAAGCGAAATATTATAAATCCGTAAACAAATTTTTAAAAAATCACGCGTGGAGCACAGATTATGAAACAATTTCCAGCACATTGAGAATAACCTCGATAGGCATCACCTTTAAATAACGCGAAATAGTATAAATGCGTAAACAAATTCAAAAAAATCACGCTTGGAGCACAGATTATGAAACAATTTCCAGCACATTGAGAATAGCCTCGATAGACATCGCCTTTAAATAACGCGAAATAGTATAAATCCGTAAACAAATTTAAAAGAAATCACGAGTGGAGCACAGATTATGAAACAATTTCCAGCACATTGAGAATAGCCTCTATAGACATCGCCCTTAAATAACGCGAAATAGTATTATATATCCGTAAACAAATTTAAAAATATCACGCGTGGAGCACAGATTATGAAACAATTTCCAGCACATGGAGAATAGCCTCGATAGACATCACCTTTAAATAACGCGAAATAGTATAAATGCGTAAACAAATTCAAAAAAATCACGCTTGGAGCACAGATTATGAAACAATTTCCAGCACATTGAGAATAGCTTCGATAGACATCGCCTTTAAATAACGCGAAATAGTATAAATAAGTAAACAAATTCAAAAAAATCTTGCTTGGAGCACAGATTATGAAACAATTTCCAGCACATTGAGAATAGCCTCGATAGACATCGCCTTTAAATAACGCGAAATAGTATAAATCCGTAAACAAATTAATAAAAAACACGCGTGGAGCACAGATTATGAAACAATTTCCAGCACATTGAGAATAGCTTCGATAGACATCCCCTTTAAATAACGCGAAAAATTATAAATCTGTAAACAAATTGAGAAAAAAAATCACGCTTGGAGCATAAATTGTGAAACAATTTCCAGCACATTGAAAATAGTCTCGATAGACATCGCCTTTAAATAAAGCGAAATATTATAAATCCGTAAACAAATTTAAAAGAAATCAGGCGTGGAGCACAGATTATGAAACAATTTCCAGCACATTGAGAATAGCCTCAATAGACATCGCCTTTAAATAACGCGAAATAGTATTATATATCCGTAAACAAATTTAAAAATATCACGCTTGGAGCACAGATTATGAAACAATTTCATGCACATTGAGAATAGCCTCGATAGATATCACCTTTAAATAACGCGAAATAGTATAAATCCGTAAACAAATTAACAAAAAACACGCGTGGAGCACAGATTATGAAACAATTTCCAGCACATTGAGAATAGCTTCGATAGACATCGCCTTTAAATAACGCGAAATAGTATAAATCCGTAAACAAATTAAAAAAAAACACGCGTGGAGCACAGATTATGAAACAATTTCCAGCACATTGAGAATAGATTCGATAGACATCACCTTTAAATAACGCGAAAAATTATAAATCTGTAAAAAAATTGAGAAAAAAAATCACGTTTGGAGCATAAATTGTGAAACAATTTGCAACACATTGAAAATAGTCTCGATAGACATCGCCTTTAAATAAAGCGAAATATTATAAATCCGTAAACAAATTTAAAAGAAATCACGCGTGGAGCACAGATTATGAAACAATTTCATGCACATTGAGAATAGCCTCGATAGATATCACCTTTAAATAACGCGAAATAGTATAAATCCGTAAACAAATTAACAAAAAACACGCGTGGAGCACAGATTATGAAACAATTTCCAGCACATTGAGAATAGCCTCTATAGACATCGCCTTTAAATAACGGGAAATAGTATTATATATCCGTAAACAAATTTAAAAATATCACGCGTGGAGCACAGATTATGAAAAAATTTCCAGCACATTGAGAATAGCCTCGATAGATATCACCTTTAAATAACGCGAAATAGTATAAACGCGTAAACAATTTTTAAAAAAATCAAGTGTGGAGCACAGATTATGAAAAAATTTACAGCACATTGAGAATAGCCTCGATAGACATCGCCTTAAAATAACGCGAAATCTTATAAATTTGTAAATAAATTTAAAAAAATCACGCGTGGAGCACAGATTATGAAACAATTTCCAGCACATTGAGAATAGTCTCGATAGACATCGCCTATAAATACTCAAAATAGTATAAATCCGTAAACAAATTCAAAAAAATCACGCGTGGAGCACAGATTATGAAACAATTTCCAGCACATTGAGAATAGCCTCGATAGACATCACCTTTAAATAACGCGAAATAGTATAAATCTGTAAATAAAATTTTAAAAAAAAATCACGCTTGGAGCATAGATTGTGAAACAATTTCCAGCATATTGAAAATAGTCTCGAGAGACATCGCATTTAAATAACGCGAAATAGTATAAATCCGTAAACAAATTCAAAAAAATCATGCGTGGAGCACAGATTATGAAACAACTTCCAGCACATTGAGAATAGCTTCGATAGACATCATCTTTAAATAACGCTAAAAAGTATAAATCTGTAAACAAATTGAAAAAAAAATCACGCTTTGAGCATAAATTGTGCAACAATTTCCAGCACATCGAAAATAGTCTCTATAGACATCGCCTTTAAATAAAGCGAAATATTATAAATCCGTAAACAAATTTAAAAAAATCACGCGTGGAGCACAGATTATGAAACAATTTCCAGCACATTGAGAATAACCTCGATAGACATCACCTTTAAATAACGCGAAATAGTATAAATGCGTAAACAAATTCAAAAAAATCACGCGTGGAGCACAGATTATGAAACAATTTCCAGAACATTGAGAATAGCCTCGATAGACATCGCCTTTAAATAACGCGAAATCTTATAAATTTGTAAATAAATTTTAAAAAATCACGCGTGGAGCACAGATTATGAAACAATTTCCAGCACATTGAGAATAGTGTCGATAGACATCGCCTTTAAATACGCAAAATAGTATAAATCCGTAAACAAATTCAAAAAAATCACGCGTGGAGCACAGATTATGAAACAATTTCCAGCACATTGAAAATAGTCTCGATAGACATCGCCTTTAAATAACGCGGAATATTATAAATCCGAAAACAAATTCAAGAAAATCACGCGTGGAGCACAGATTATGAAACAATTTCCAGCACATTGAGAATAGCCTCGATAGACATCACCTTTAAATAACGCGAAATAGTATAAATATGTAAACAATTTGAAAAAAAAAACAAAAAAAAATCACGCTTGGGGTATAAATTGTGAAACAATTTCCAGCACATTGAAAATAGTCTCGATAGATATCGCCCTTGAATAACACGAAATAGTATAAATCCGTAAAAAAAATAAAAAAAAAATCACGCGTGGAGCACAGATTATGAAACAATTTCCAGCACATTGAGAATAGCCTCGATAGATATCACCTTTAAATAGCGCTAAATAGTATAAATGCGTAAACAAAATTCAAAAAATCACGCGTGGAGCACAGATTATGAAACAATTTCCAGCATATTTAGAATAGCCTCTATAGACATCACATTTAAATAACGCGAAATAGTATAAATATGTAAACAAATTGAAAAAAAAATTAAGCTTGGAGCATAGATTGTTAAACAAATTCCAACACATTGAAAATAGCCTCTATAGACATCGCCTTTAAATAACGCGAAATAGTATTATATATCCGTAAACAAATTAAAAAATATCACGCGTGGAGCACAGATTATGAAACAATTTCCAGCACATTGAGAATAGTGTCGATAGACATCGCCTTTAAATACGCAAAATAGTATAAATCCGTAAACAAATTCAAAAACATCACGCGTGGAGCACAGATTATGAAACAATTTCCAGCACATTAAGAATAGCCTCGATAGACATCACCTTTAAATAACTCGAAATAGTATATATCCGTAAACAAAATCAAAAAATCCACGCGTGGAGCACAGATTATGAAACAATTTCCAGCACATTGAGAATAGCCTCGATAGACATAACCTTTAAATAACGCGAAACAGTATAAATATATAAACAAATTGAAAAAAAAAATTAAGCTTGGAGCATAGAATGTGAAACAATTTCCAGCACATTGAAAATAGTCCCAATAGACATCGCCTTTAAATAACGCGAAATAGTATAAATCCGTAAACAAATTTTAAAAAAAATCACGCGTAGAGCACAGATTATGAAACGATTTCCAGCACATTGAGAATAGCCTCGATAGACATTGCCTTTAAATAACGCGAAATAGTATGAATCCGTAAATACATGAAAAAAAATCAGGCGTGGAACACAGATTATGAAACAATTTCCAGCACATTGAGAATAGTCTCGATAGCCATCACCTTTAAATAACTCGAAATAGTATAGATCCGTAAACAAATTTTAAAAAAAATCACGCGTAGAGCACAGATTATGAAACAATTTCCAGCACATTGAGAATAACCTCGATAGACATCACCTTTAAATAACGCGATATCTTATAAATTTGTAAATAAACTCAAAAAATCACGCGTGGAGCATAGATTATGAAACAATTTCCAGAACATTGAGAATAGCCTTGATAGACATTGCCTTTAAATAACGCGAAATAGTATAAATCCGTAAATACATGAAAAAAAATCAGGCGTGGAACACAGATTATGAAACAATTTACAGCACATTGAGAATAGCCTCGATAGATATCGTCTTTAAATAACGCGAAATCTTATAAATTTGTAAATAAAGTCAAAAAATCACGCGTGGAGCACAGATTATGAAACGATTTCCAGCACATTGAGAATAGCCTCGATAGACATTGCCTTTAAATAACGCGAAATAGTATAAATCCGTAAATACATGAAAAAAAATCAGGCGTGGAACACAGTTTATGAAACAATTTCCAGCACATTGAGAATAGTCTCGATAGCCATCGCCTTTAAATAACTCGAAATAGTATAGATCCGTAAACAAAATCAAAAAATCCATGTGTGGAGCACAGATTATGAAACAATTTCCAGCACATTGAGAATAACCTCGATAGACATCACCTTTAAATAACGCGAATCAGTATAAATATGTAAACAAATTGAAAAAAAAAATCAAGCTTGGAGCATAGATTGTGAAACAATTTCCAGAACATTGAAAATAGTCTCGATAGACATCGCCTTTAAATAAAGCGAAATAGTGTAAATCCGTAAACAAATTTTAAAACAAATCACGCGTAGAGCACAGATTATGAAACAATTTCCAGCACATTGAGAATAACCTCGATAGACATCACCTTTAAATAACGCGAAATAGTATAAAACCGTAAACAAATTGAATTAAAAATCACGCTTGGAGCATAGATTATGAAACAATTTCCAGAACAGTGAGAATAGTCTCGATAGACATCGCCTGTAAATAACGCGAAATAGTATAAATCCGTAAACAAATTTAAAAAAATCGCGATTGGAGAACAGATTATAAAACAATTTCCAGCACATTGAAAATAACCTCGATAGACATCACCTTTAAATAACGTGAAATAGTATAAAACCGTAAACAAATTTTAAAAATTCACGCGTGGAGCACAGATTATGAAACAATTTCCAGCACATTGAGAATAACCTCGATAGACTTCACCTTTAAAAAACGCGAAATAGTATAAATGCGTAAACAAATTCAAAAAAATCACGCGTGGAACACAGATTATGAAACAATTTCCAGCACATTGAGAATAACCTCGATAGACATCACATTTAAATAACGCGAAATAGTATAAATCTGTAAACAAATTGAAAAAAAAATCACGCTTGGAGCATAGATTATGAAACAATTTCCAGAACATTGAGAATAGCCTCGATAGACATCACCTTTAAATAACGCGAAATAGTATAAATCTGTAAACAAATTGAAAAAAAAAATCACGCTTGGAGCATAGATTATGAAACAATTTCCAGAACATTGAGAATAGTCGCAATAGACATCGCCTTTAATTACGCAAAATAGTATAAATCCGTAAACATATTCAAAAAAATCAAGATTGGAGCATAGATTGTGAAACAATTTCCAGCACATTGAAAATAGTCTCAATAGGCATCGCCTTTAAATAACGCGAAATCTTATAAATTTGTAAATAAATTTAAAAAAATCACGTGTAGAGCACAGATTATGAAACAATTTCCAGCACATTGAGAATAGCCTCGATAGACATCGCCTTTAAATAACGCGAAATAGTATAAATTTGTAAATAAATGCAAAAAAATCACGCGTGGATCACAGATTATGAAACAAATTCCAGCACATTGAGAATAGCCTCGATAGACTTCTCCTTCAAATAACGCGAAATAGCATAAACCTGTAAACAAATTGAAAAAAAATCACGCTTGAGCATAGATTGTGAAACAATTTCCAGCACATTGAAAATAGTCTCGATAGACATCGCCTTTAAATAACGAGAAATAGTATAAATCTGTAAATAAAATTGAAAAAAAAATCCCGCTTGGAGCATAGATTGTGAAACAATTTCCAGCATATTGAAAATAGTCTCGAGAGACATCGCATTTAAATAACGCGAAATAGTATAAATCCGTAAACAAATTCAAAAAAGTCATGCGTGGAGCACAGATTATGAAACAATTTCCAGCTTATTGAGAATAGCTTCGATAGACATCACCTTTAAATAACGCGAAAAAGTATAAATCTGTAAACAAATTGAAAAAAAAAATCACGCTTGGAGCATAAATTGTGAAACAATTTCCAGCACATCGAAAATAGTCTCGATAGACATCGCCTTTAAATAAAGCGAAATATTATAAATCCGTAAACAAATTTTTAAAAAATCACGCGTGGAGCACAGATTATGAAACAATTTCCAGCACATTGAGAATAACCTCGATAGGCATCACCTTTAAATAACGCGAAATAGTATAAATGCGTAAACAAATTCAAAAAAATCACGCTTGGAGCACAGATTATGAAACAATTTCCAGCACATTGAGAATAGCCTCGATAGACATCGCCTTTAAATAACGCGAAATAGTATAAATCCGTAAACAAATTTAAAAGAAATCACGAGTGGAGCACAGATTATGAAACAATTTCCAGCACATTGAGAATAGCCTCTATAGACATCGCCCTTAAATAACGCGAAATAGTATTATATATCCGTAAACAAATTTAAAAATATCACGCGTGGAGCACAGATTATGAAACAATTTCCAGCACATGGAGAATAGCCTCGATAGACATCACCTTTAAATAACGCGAAATAGTATAAATGCGTAAACAAATTCAAAAAAATCACGCTTGGAGCACAGATTATGAAACAATTTCCAGCACATTGAGAATAGCTTCGATAGACATCGCCTTTAAATAACGCGAAATAGTATAAATAAGTAAACAAATTCAAAAAAATCTTGCTTGGAGCACAGATTATGAAACAATTTCCAGCACATTGAGAATAGCCTCGATAGACATCGCCTTTAAATAACGCGAAATAGTATAAATCCGTAAACAAATTAATAAAAAACACGCGTGGAGCACAGATTATGAAACAATTTCCAGCACATTGAGAATAGCTTCGATAGACATCCCCTTTAAATAACGCGAAAAATTATAAATCTGTAAACAAATTGAGAAAAAAAATCACGCTTGGAGCATAAATTGTGAAACAATTTCCAGCACATTGAAAATAGTCTCGATAGACATCGCCTTTAAATAAAGCGAAATATTATAAATCCGTAAACAAATTTAAAAGAAATCAGGCGTGGAGCACAGATTATGAAACAATTTCCAGCACATTGAGAATAGCCTCAATAGACATCGCCTTTAAATAACGCGAAATAGTATTATATATCCGTAAACAAATTTAAAAATATCACGCTTGGAGCACAGATTATGAAACAATTTCATGCACATTGAGAATAGCCTCGATAGATATCACCTTTAAATAACGCGAAATAGTATAAATCCGTAAACAAATTAACAAAAAACACGCGTGGAGCACAGATTATGAAACAATTTCCAGCACATTGAGAATAGCTTCGATAGACATCGCCTTTAAATAACGCGAAATAGTATAAATCCGTAAACAAATTAAAAAAAAACACGCGTGGAGCACAGATTATGAAACAATTTCCAGCACATTGAGAATAGATTCGATAGACATCACCTTTAAATAACGCGAAAAATTATAAATCTGTAAAAAAATTGAGAAAAAAAATCACGTTTGGAGCATAAATTGTGAAACAATTTGCAACACATTGAAAATAGTCTCGATAGACATCGCCTTTAAATAAAGCGAAATATTATAAATCCGTAAACAAATTTAAAAGAAATCACGCGTGGAGCACAGATTATGAAACAATTTCATGCACATTGAGAATAGCCTCGATAGATATCACCTTTAAATAACGCGAAATAGTATAAATCCGTAAACAAATTAACAAAAAACACGCGTGGAGCACAGATTATGAAACAATTTCCAGCACATTGAGAATAGCCTCTATAGACATCGCCTTTAAATAACGGGAAATAGTATTATATATCCGTAAACAAATATAAAAATATCACGCGTGGAGCACAGATTATGAAAAAATTTCCAGCACATTGAGAATAGCCTCGATAGATATCACCTTTAAATAACGCGAAATAGTATAAACGCGTAAACAATTTTTAAAAAAATCAAGTGTGGAGCACAGATTATGAAAAAATTTACAGCACATTGAGAATAGCCTCGATAGACATCGCCTTAAAATAACGCGAAATCTTATAAATTTGTAAATAAATTTAAAAAAATCACGCGTGGAGCACAGATTATGAAACAATTTCCAGCACATTGAGAATAGTCTCGATAGACATCGCCTATAAATACTCAAAATAGTATAAATCCGTAAACAAATTCAAAAAAATCACGCGTGGAGCACAGATTATGAAACAATTTCCAGCACATTGAGAATAGCCTCGATAGACATCACCTTTAAATAACGCGAAATAGTATAAATCTGTAAATAAAATTTTAAAAAAAAATCACGCTTGGAGCATAGATTGTGAAACAATTTCCAGCATATTGAAAATAGTCTCGAGAGACATCGCATTTAAATAACGCGAAATAGTATAAATCCGTAAACAAATTCAAAAAAATCATGCGTGGAGCACAGATTATGAAACAACTTCCAGCACATTGAGAATAGCTTCGATAGACATCATCTTTAAATAACGCTAAAAAGTATAAATCTGTAAACAAATTGAAAAAAAAAATCACGCTTTGAGCATAAATTGTGCAACAATTTCCAGCACATCGAAAATAGTCTCTATAGACATCGCCTTTAAATAAAGCGAAATATTATAAATCCGTAAACAAATTTAAAAAAATCACGCGTGGAGCACAGATTATGAAACAATTTCCAGCACATTGAGAATAACCTCGATAGACATCACCTTTAAATAACGCGAAATAGTATAAATGCGTAAACAAATTCAAAAAAATCACGCGTGGAGCACAGATTATGAAACAATTTCCAGAACATTGAGAATAGCCTCGATAGACATCGCCTTTAAATAACGCGAAATCTTATAAATTTGTAAATAAATTTTAAAAAATCACGCGTGGAGCACAGATTATGAAACAATTTCCAGCACATTGAGAATAGTGTCGATAGACATCGCCTTTAAATACGCAAAATAGTATAAATCCGTAAACAAATTCAAAAAAATCACGCGTGGAGCACAGATTATGAAACAATTTCCAGCACATTGAAAATAGTCTCGATAGACATCGCCTTTAAATAACGCGGAATATTATAAATCCGAAAACAAATTCAAGAAAATCACGCGTGGAGCACAGATTATGAAACAATTTCCAGCACATTGAGAATAGCCTCGATAGACATCACCTTTAAATAACGCGAAATAGTATAAATATGTAAACAATTTGAAAAAAAAAACAAAAAAAAATCACGCTTGGGGTATAAATTGTGAAACAATTTCCAGCACATTGAAAATAGTCTCGATAGATATCGCCCTTGAATAACACGAAATAGTATAAATCCGTAAAAAAAATAAAAAAAAAATCACGCGTGGAGCACAGATTATGAAACAATTTCCAGCACATTGAGAATAGCCTCGATAGATATCACCTTTAAATAGCGCTAAATAGTATAAATGCGTAAACAAAATTCAAAAAATCACGCGTGGAGCACAGATTATGAAACAATTTCCAGCATATTTAGAATAGCCTCTATAGACATCACATTTAAATAACGCGAAATAGTATAAATATGTAAACAAATTGAAAAAAAAATTAAGCTTGGAGCATAGATTGTTAAACAAATTCCAACACATTGAAAATAGCCTCTATAGACATCGCCTTTAAATAACGCGAAATAGTATTATATATCCGTAAACAAATTAAAAAATATCACGCGTGGAGCACAGATTATGAAACAATTTCCAGCACATTGAGAATAGCCTCGATAGACATCGCCTTTAAATAACGCGAAATCTTATAAATTTGTAAATAAATTAAAAAAAATCACGCGTGGAGCACAGATTATGAAACAATTTCCAGCACATTGAGAATAGCCTCGATAGACATCACCTTTAAATAACGCGAAATAGTATAAATGCGTAAACAAATTTTAAAAAATCACGCTTGGAGCACAGATTATGAAACAATTTCCAGCACATTGAGAATAGCCTCGATAGACATCGCCTTTAAATAACGCGAAATAGTATAAATCCGTAAACAAATTCAAAAAAGTCACGCTTGGAGCACAGATTATGAAACAATTTCCAGCACATTGAGAATAGCCTCGATAGACATTGCCTTTAAATAACGCGAAATAGTATAAATCCGTAAACAAATTAAAAAAAACACGCGTGGAACACAGATTATGAAACAATTTCCAGCACATTGAGAATAGCTTCGATAGACATCACCTTTAAATAACGCGAAAAAGTATAAATCTGTAAACAAATTGAGAAAAAAAATCACGCTTGGAGCATAAATTGTGAAACAATTTCCAACACATTGAAAATAGTCTCGATAGACATCGCCTTTAAATAAAGCGAAATATTATAAATCCGTAAACAAATTTAAAAGAAATCACGCGTGGAGCACAGATTATGAAACAATTTCCAGCACATTGAGAATAGCCTCTATAGACATCGCCTCTAAATAACGCGAAACAGCATTATATATCCGTAAACAAATTTAAAAATATCACGCGTGGAGCACAGATTATGAAACAATTTCATGCACATTGAGAATAGCCTCGATAGACATCTCATTTAAATAACGCGAAATGTTATAAATTTGTAAATAAATTTAAAAAAATCACACTTGGGGCACAGATTATGAAACAATTTCCAGCACATTGAGAATAGTCTCGATAGACATCGCCTATAAATACGCAAAATAGTATAAATCCGTAAACAAATTCAAAAAATCACGCGTGGAGCACAGATTATGAAATAATTTCCAGCACATTGAGAATAGCCTCGATAGACATCACCTTTAAATAACGCGAAATAGTATAAATCTGTAAATAAAATTGAAAAAAAAATCACGCTTGGAGCATAGATTGTGAAACAATTTCCAGCATATTGAAAATAGTCTCGAGAGACATCGCATTTAAATAACGCTAAATAGTATAAATCCGTAAACAAATTCAAAAAAATCATGCGTGGAGCACAGATTATGAAACAATTTCCAGCACATTGAGAATAGCCTCGATAGACATCGCCTTTAAATAACGCGAAATCTTATAAATTTGTAAATAAATTTTTAAAAAATCACGCGTGGAGCACAGATTATGAAACAATTTCCAGCACATTGAGAATAGCTTCGATAGACATCACCTTTAAATAACGCGAAAAGTATAAATCTGTAAACAATTTGAAAAAAAAAAACAAAAAAAAAAATCACGCTTGGGGTATAAGTTGTGAAACAATTTCCAGCACATTGAAAATAGTCTCGATAGATATCGCCCTTAAATAACACGAAATAGTATAAATCCGTAAACAAATTTAAAAAAATCACGCGTGGAGCACAGATTATGAAACAATTTCCAGGACATTGAGAATAGCTTCGATAGACATCACCTTTAAATAACGCGAAAAGTATAAATCTGTAAACAATTTGAAAAAAAAAAACAAAAAAAAAAATCACGCTTGGGGTATAAGTTGTGAAACAATTTCCAGCACATTGAAAATAGTCTCGATAGATATCGCCCTTAAATAACACGAAATAGTATAAATCCGTAAACAAATTTAAAAAAATCACGCGTGGAGCACAGATTATGAAACAATTTCCGGGACATTGAGAATAGCCTCGATAGACATCGCCTTTAAATAACGCGAAATCTTATAAATTTGTAAATAAATTAGAAAACATTACGCGTGGAGCACAGATTATGAAACAATTTCCAGCACATTGAGAATAGCCTCGATAGACATCGCCTTTAAATAACGCGAAATAGTATAAATCTGTAAATAAATTCAAAAAAATAACGCGTGGAGCACAGATTATGAAACAATTTCCAGCACATTGAGAATAGCCCCGATAGACATCACCTTTAAATAACGCGAAATAGTATAAATTCGTAAACAAATTCAAAAAATCACGCGTGGAGCACAGATTATGAAACAATTTCCAGCACATTGAGAATAGCCTCTATAGACATCACCTTTAAATAACGCGAAATAGTATAAATATGTAAACAAATTGAAAAAAAAATCAAGCTTGGAGCATAGATTGTTAAACAAATTCCAACACATTGAAAATAGTCTCGATAGACATCGCCTTTAAATAAAGCGAAATAGTATAAATGCGTAAACAAATGCAAAAAAATCACGCTTGGAGCACAGATTATGAAACAATTTCCAGCACATTGAGAATAGCCTCGATAGACATCGCCTTTAAATAACGCGAAATAGTATAAATCCGTAAACAAATTCAAAAAAATCACGCTTGGAGCACAGATTATGAAACAATTTCAAGCACATTGAGAATAGCCTCTATAGACATCGCCTTTAAATAACGCGAAATAGTATTATATATCCGTAAACAAATTAAAAAATATCACGCGTGGAGCACAGATTATGAAACAATTTCCAGCACATTGAGAATAGCCTCGATAGATATCACCTTTAAATAGCGCTAAATAGTATAAATGCGTAAACAATTTTTTAAAAAAATCAAGCGTGGAGCACAGATTATGAAAAAAATTACAGCACATTGAGAATAGCCTCGATAGACATCGCCTTTAAATAACGCGAAATCTTATAAATTTGTAAATAAATTTAAAAAAATCACGCGTGGAGCACAGATTATGAAACAATTTCCAGCACATTGAGAATAGCCTCGATAGACATCACCTTTAAATAACGCGAAATAGTATAAATGCGTAAACAAATTTTAAAAAATCACGCTTGGAGCACAGATTATGAAACAATTTCCAGCACATTGAGAATAGCCTCTATAGACATCGCCTTTAAATAACGCGAAATAGTATTATATATCCGTAAACAAATTTAAAAATATCACGCGTGGAGCACAGATTATGAAACAATTTCCAGCACATTGAGAATAGCCTCGATAGACATCGCCTTTAAATAACGCGAAATAGTATAAATCCGTAAACAAATTAAAAAAAACACGCGTGGAACACTGATTATGAAACAATTTTCAGCACATCTAGAATAGCTTCGATAGACATCACCTTTAAATAACGCGAAAAAGTATAAATCTGTAAACAAATTGAGAAAAAAAATCACGCTTGGAGCATAAATTGTGAAACAATTTCCAACACATTGAAAATAGTCTCGATAGACATCGCCTTTATATAACGCGAAATCTTATAAATTTGTAAATAAATTCAAAAAAATCACGCGTGGAGCACAGATTATGAAACAATTTCCAGCACATTGAGAATATCCTCGATAGACATCGCCTTTATATAACGCGAAATCTTATAAATTTGTAAATAAATTCAAAAAAAATCACGCGTGGAGCACAGATTATGAAACAATTTCCAGCACATTGAGAATATCCTCGATAGACATCGCCTTTAAATAACGCGAAATAGTATAAATCTGTAAACAAATTGAAAAAAAAATCACGCTTGGAGCATAGATTATGAAACAATTTCCAGAACATTGAGAATAGCCTCGATAGACATTGCCTTTAAATAACGCGAAATAGTAGAAATCCGTAAATACATGAAAAAAAATCAGGCGTGGAACACAGATTATGAAACAATTTCCAGCACATTGAGAATAGTGTCGATAGCCATCGCCTTTAAATAACTCGAAATAGTATAGATCCGTAAACAAAATCAAAAAATCCACGCGTGGAGCACAGATTATGAAACAATTTCCAGCACATTGAGAATAGTCTCAATAGACATCGCCTGTAAATAACGTGAAATAGTATAAAACCGTAAACAAATTTTAAAAATTCACGCGTGGAGCACAGATTATGAAACAATTTCCAGCACATTGAGAATAGCCTCGATAGACATCACCTTTAAATAACGCGAAATAGTATAAATCTGTAAACAAATTGAAAAAAAAATCACGCTTGGAGCATAGATTATGAAACAATTTCCAGAACAGTGAGAATAGTCTCAATAGACAACGCCTGTAAATAACGTGAAATAGTATAAAACCGTAAACAAATTTTAAAAATTCACGCGTGGAGCACAGATTATGAAACAATTTCCAGCACATTGAGAATAACCTCGATAGACTTCACCTTTAAAAAACGCGAAATAGTATAAATGCGTAAACAAATTCAAAAAAATCACGCGTGGAGAACAGATTATGAAACAATTTACAGCACATTGAGAATAGCCGCGATAGACATCGCCTTTAAATAACGCGAAATCTTATAAATTTGTAAATAAATTCAAAAAAATCACGCGTGGAGCACAGATTATGAAACAATTTCCAGCACATTGAGAATAGCCTCGATAGACATCGCCTTTAAATAACGCGAAATAGTATATATCCGTAAACAAATTGAAAAAAAAAATCAGGCTTGGAGCACAGATTATGAAACAATTTCCAGCACATTGAGAATAACCTCGATAGACATCACATTTAAATAACGCGAAATAGTATAAATCTGTAAACAAATTGAAAAAAAAAATCACGCTTGGAGCATAGATTATGAAACAATTTCCAGAACATTGAGAATAGCCTCGATAGACATCACCTTTAAATAACGCGAAATAGTATAAATCTCTAAACAAATTGAAAAAAAAATCACGCTTGGAGCATAGATTATGAAACAATTTCCAGAACATTGAGAATAGTCTCAATAGACATCGCCTTTAAATACGCAAAATAGTATAAATCCGTAAACATATTCAAAAAAATCACGCGTGGAGGACAGATTATGAAACAATTTCCAGCTTATTGAGAATAGCTTCGATAGACATCACCTTTAAATAACGCGAAAAAGTATAAATCTGTAAACAAATTGAAAAAAAAAATCACGCTTGGAGAATAAATTGTGAAACAATTTCCAGCACATCGAAAATAGTCTCGATAGACATCGCCTTTAAATAAAGCGAAATATTATAAATCCGTAAACAAATTTTAAAAAAATCACGCGTGGAGCACAGATTATGAAACAATTTCCAGCACATTGAGAATAACCTCGATAGACATCACCTTTAAATTACGCGAAATAATATAAATGCGTAAAAAAATTTTAAAAAAATCACGCGTGGAGCACAGATTATGAAACAATTTCCAGAACATTGAGAATAGCCTCGATAGACATCGCCTTTAAATAACGCGAAATCTTATAAATTTGTAAATAAATTTAAAAAAATCACGCGTGGAGCACAGATTATGAAACAATTTCCAGCACATTGAGAATATTGTCGATAGACATCGCCTTTAAATACGCAAAATAGTATAAATCCGTAAACAAATTCAAAAACATCACGCGTGGAGCACAGATTATGAAACAATTTCCAGCACATTAAGAATAGCCTCGATAGACATCACCTTTAAATAACTCGAAATTGTATATATCCGTAAACAAAATCAAAAAATCCACGCGTGGAGCACAGATTCTGAAACAATTTCCAGCACATTGAGAATAGCCTCGATAGACATAACCTTTAAATAACCCGAAACAGTATAAATATATAAACAAATTGAAAAAAAAAAATTAAGCTTGGAGCATAGAATGTGAAACAATTTCCAGCACATTGAAAATAGTCCCAATAGACATCGCCTTTAAATAACGCGAAATAGTATAAATCCGTAAAAAAATTTTTAAAAAAATCACGCGTAGAGCACAGATTATGAAACGATTTCCAGCACATTGAGAATAGCCTCGATAGACATTGCCTTTAAATAACGCGAAATAGTATGAATCCGTAAATACATGAAAAAAAATCAGGCGTGGAACACAGATTATGAAACAATTTCCAGCACATTGAGAATAGTCTCGATAGCCATCGCCTTTAAATAACTCGAAATAGTATAGATCCGTAAACAAATTTTAAAAAAAATCACGCGTAGAGCACAGATTATGAAACAATTTCCAGCACATTGAGAATAACCTCGATAGACATCATCTTTAAATAACGCGATATCTTATAAATTTGTAAATAAACTCAAAAAATCACGCGTGGAGCATAGATTATGAAACAATTTCCAGAACATTGAGAATAGCCTTGATAGACATTGCCTTTAAATAACGCGAAATAGTATAAATCCGTAAATACATGAAAAAAAATCAGGCGTGGAACACAGATTATGAAACAATTTACAGCACATTGAGAATAGCCTCGATAGACATCGTCTTTAAATAACGCGAAATCTTATAAATTTGTAAATAAACTCAAAAAATCACGCGTGGAGCACAGATTATGAAACGATTTCCAGCACATTGAGAATAGCCTCGATAGACATTGCCTTTAAATAACGCGAAATAGTATAAATCCGTAAATACATGAAAAAAAATCAGGCGTGGAACACAGATTATGAAACAATTTCCAGCACATTGAGAATAGTCTCGATAGCCATCGCCTTTAAATAACTCGAAATAGTATAGATCCGTAAACAAAATCAAAAAATCCACGCGTGGAGCACAGATTATGAAACAATTTCCATCACATTGAGAATAGCCTCGATAGACATCACCTTTAAATAACGCGAAATACTATAAATGTGTAAACAAATTCAAAAAAATCACGCTTGGAGCACAGATTATGAAACAATTTCCATCACATTGAGAATAGCCTCGATAGACATCGCCTTTAAATAACGCGAAATCTTATAAATTTGTAAATAAATTTAAAAAAATCACGCGTGGAGCACAGATTATGAAACAATTTCCAGAACATTGAAAATAACCTCGATAGACATCACCTTTAAATAACGCGATATCTTATAAATTTGTAAATAAATTTAAAAAAATCACGCGTGGAGCACAGATTATGAAACAATTTCCAGCACATTGAGAATAGCCTCGATAGACATCGCCTTTAAATAACGCGAAATAGTATATATCCGTAAACAAATTGAAAAAAAAAATCAGACTTGGAGCACAGATTATGAAACAATTTCCAGCACATTGAGAATAACCTCGATAGACATCACATTTAAATAACGCGAAATAGTATAAATCTGTAAACAAATTAAAAAAAAAATCACGCTTGGAGCATAGATTATGAAACAATTTCCAGAACATTGAGAATAGCCTCGATAGACATCACCTTTAAATAACGCGAAATAGTATAAATCTCTAAACAAATTGAAAAAAAAATCACGCTTGGAGCATAGATTATGAAACAATTTCCAGAACATTGAGAATAGTCTCAATAGACATCGCCTTTAAATACGCAAAATAGTATAAATCCGTAAACATATTCAAAAAAATCACGCGTGGAGCACAGATTATGAAACAATTTCCAGCACATTAAGAATAGCCTCGATAGACATCACCTTTAAATAACGCGAAATAGTATAAATATGTAAACAAATTGAAAAAAAAATCAAGATTGGAGCATAGATTGTGAAACAATTTCCAGAACATTGAAAATAGTCTCGATAGACATCGCCTTTAAATAACGCGGAATATTATAAATCCGAAAACAAATTTAAAAAAATCACGCGCGGAGCACAGATTATGAAACAATTTCCAGCACATTGAGAATAGCCTCGATAGACATCGCGTTTAAATAACGCGAAACAGTATAAATATGTAAACAAATTGAAAAAAAAATCAAGCTTGGAGCATAGATTGTGAAACAATTTCCAGCACATTGAAAATAGTCTCAATAGGCATCGCCTTTAAATAACGCGAAATCTTATAAATTTGTAAATAAATTTAAAAAAATCACGTGTGGAGCACAGATTATGAAACAATTTCCAGCACATTGAGAATAGCCTCGATAGACAACGCCTTTAAATAAAGCGAAATAGTATAAATTTGTAAATAAATGCAAAAAAATCACGCGTGGAGCACAGATTATGAAACAAATTCCAGCACATTGAGAATAGCCTCGATAGACTTCTCCTTCAAATAACGCGAAATAGCATAAACCTGTAAATAAAATTGAAAAAAAAAATCACGCTTGGAGCATAGATTGTGAAACAATTTCCAGCATATTGAAAATAGTCTCGAGAGACATCGCATTTAAATAACGCGAAATAGTATAAATCCGTAAACAAATTCAAAAATGTCATGCGTGGAGGACAGATTATGAAACAATTTCCAGCTTATTGAGAATAGCTTCGATAGACATCACCTTTAAATAACGCGAAAAAGTATAAATCTGTAAACAAATTGAAAAAAAAAATCACGCTTGGAGAATAAATTGTGAAACAATTTCCAGCACATCGAAAATAGTCTCGATAGACATCGCCTTTAAATAAAGCGAAATATTATAAATCCGTAAACAAATTTTAAAAAAATCACGCGTGGAGCACAGATTATGAAACAATTTCCAGCACATTGAGAATAACCTCGATAGACATCACCTTTAAATTACGCGAAATAGTATAAATGCGTAAACAAATTTTTAAAAAATCACGCGTGGAGCACAGATTATGAAACAATTTCCAGAACATTGAGAATAGCCTCGATAGACATCGCCTTTAAATAACGCGAAATCTTATAAATTTGTAAATAAATTTAAAAAAATCACGCGTGGAGCACAGATTATGAAACAATTTCCAGCACATTGAGAATAGTGTCGATAGACATCGCCTTTAAATACGCAAAATAGTATAAATCCGTAAACAAATTCAAAAACATATGCGTGGAGCACAGATTATGAAACAATTTCCAGCACATTAAGAATAGCCTCGATAGACATCACCTTTAAATAACTCGAAATAGTATATATCCGTAAACAAAATCAAAAAATCCACGCGTGGAGCACAGATTCTGAAACAATTTCCAGCACATTGAGAATAGCCTCGATAGACATAACCTTTAAATAACCCGAAACAGTATAAATATATAAACAAATTGAAAAAAAAAATTAAGCTTGGAGCATAGAATGTGAAACAATTTCCAGCACATTGAAAATAGTCCCAATAGACATCGCCTTTAAATAACGCGAAATAGTATAAATCCGTAAAAAAATTTTAAAAAAAATCACGCGTAGAGCACAGATTATGAAACGATTTCCAGCACATTGAGAATAGCCTCGATAGACATTGCCTTTAAATAACGCGAAATAGTATGAATCCGTAAATACATGAAAAAAAATCAGGCGTGGAACACAGATTATGAAACAATTTCCAGCACATTGAGAATAGTCTCGATAGCCATCGCCTTTAAATAACTCGAAATAGTATAGATCCGTAAACAAATTTTAAAAAAAATCACGCGTAGAGCACAGATTATGAAACAATTTCCAGCACATTGAGAATAACCTCGATAGACATCATCTTTAAATAACGCGATATCTTATAAATTTGTAAATAAACTCAAAAAATCACGCGTGGAGCATAGATTATGAAACAATTTCCAGAACATTGAGAATAGCCTTGATAGACATTGCCTTTAAATAACGCGAAATATTACAAATCCGTAAATACATGAAAAAAAATCAGGCGTGGAACACAGATTATGAAACAATTTACAGCACATTGAGAATAGCCTCGATAGACATCGCCTTTAAATAACGCGAAATCTTATAAATTTGTAAATAAATTTAAAAAAATCACGCGTGGAGCACAGATTATGAAACAATTTCCAGAACATTGAAAATAACCTCGATAGACATCACCTTTAAATAACGCGATATCTTATAAATTTGTAAATAAATTCAAAAAAATCACGCGTGGAGCACAGATTATGAAACAATTTCCAGCACATTGAGAATAGCCTCGATAGACATCGCCTTTAAATAACGCGAAATAGTATATATCCGTAAACAAATTGAAAAAAAAATCAGACTTGGAGCACAGATTATGAAACAATTTCCAGCACATTGAGAATAACCTCGATAGACATCACATTTAAATAACGCGAAATAGTATAAATCTGTAAACAAATTGAAAAAAAAAATCACGCTTGGAGCATAGATTATGAAACAATTTCCAGAACATTGAGAATAGCCTCGATAGACATCACCTTTAAATAACGCGAAATAGTATAAATCTCTAAACAAATTGAAAAAAAAATCACGCTTGGAGCATAGATTATGAAACAATTTCCAGAACATTGAGAATAGTCTCAATAGACATCGCCTTTAAATACGCAAAATAGTATAAATCCGTAAACATATTAAAAAAAATCACGCGTGGAGCACAGATTATGAAACAATTTCCAGCACATTAAGAATAGCCTCGATAGACATCACCTTTAAATAACGCGAAATAGTATAAATATGTAAACAAATTGAAAAAAAAATCAAGATTGGAGCATAGATTGTGAAACAATTTCCAGCACATTGAAAATAGTCTCGATAGACATCGCCTTTAAATAACGCGGAATATTATAAATCCGAAAACAAATTTAAAAAAATCACGCGCGGAGCACAGATTATGAAACAATTTCCAGCACATTGAGAATAGCCTCGATAGACATCGCGTTTAAATAACGCGAAACAGTATAAATATGTAAACAAATTGAAAAAAAAAATCAAGCTTGGAGCATAGATTGTGAAACAATTTCCAGCACATTGAAAATAGTCTCAATAGGCATCGCCTTTAAATAACGCGAAATCTTATAAATTTGTAAATAAATTTAAAAAAATCACGTGTGGAGCACAGATTATGAAACAATTTCCAGCACATTGAGAATAGCCTCGATAGACAACGCCTTTAAATAAAGCGAAATAGTATAAATTTGTAAATAAATGCAAAAAAATCACGCGTGGAGCACAGATTATGAAACAAATTCCAGCACATTGAGAATAGCCTCGATAGACTTCTCCTTCAAATAACGCGAAATAGCATAAACCTGTAAATAAAATTGAAAAAAAAATCACGCTTGGAGCATAGATTGTGAAACAATTTCCAGCATATTGAAAATAGTCTCGAGAGACATCGCATTTAAATAACGCGAAATAGTATAAATCCGTAAACAAATTCAAAAATGTCATGCGTGGAGGACAGATTATGAAACAATTTCCAGCTTATTGAGAATAGCTTCGATAGACATCACCTTTAAATAACGCGAAAAAGTATAAATCTGTAAACAAATTGAAAAAAAAAATCACGCTTGGAGAATAAATTGTGAAACAATTTCCAGCACATCGAAAATAGTCTCGATAGACATCGCCTTTAAATAAAGCGAAATATTATAAATCCGTAAACAAATTTTAAAAAAATCACGCGTGGAGCACAGATTATGAAACAATTTCCAGAACATTGAGAATAGTCTCAATAGACATCGCCTTTAAATACGCAAAATAGTATAAATCCGTAAACATATTCAAAAAAATCACGCGTGGAGCACAGATTATGAAACAATTTCCAGCACATTAAGAATAGCCTCGATAGACATCACCTTTAAATAACGCGAAATAGTATAAATATGTAAACAAATTGAAAAAAAAATCAAGATTGGAGCATAGATTGTGAAACAATTTCCAGCACATTGAAAATAGTCTCGATAGACATCGCCTTTAAATAACGCGGAATATTATAAATCCGAAAACAAATTTAAAAAAATCACGCGCGGAGCACAGATTATGAAACAATTTCCAGCACATTGAGAATAGCCTCGATAGACATCGCGTTTAAATAACGCGAAACAGTATAAATATGTAAACAAATTGAAAAAAAAAATCAAGCTTGGAGCATAGATTGTGAAACAATTTCCAGCACATTGAAAATAGTCTCAATAGACATCGCCTTTATATAACGCGAAATCTTATAAATTTGTAAATAAATTCAAAAAAATCACGCGTGGAGCACAGATTATGAAACAATTTCCAGCACATTGAGAATATCCTCGATAGACATCGCCTTTAAATAACGCGAAATAGTATAAATCTGTAAACAAATTGAAAAAAAAATCACGCTTGGAGCATAGATTATGAAACAATTTCCAGAACATTGAGAATAGCCTCGATAGACATTGCCTTTAAATAACGCGAAATAGTAGAAATCCGTAAATACATGAAAAAAAATCAGGCGTGGAACACAGATTATGAAACAATTTCCAGCACATTGAGAATAGTGTCGATAGCCATCGCCTTTAAATAACTCGAAATAGTATAGATCCGTAAACAAAATCAAAAAATCCACGCGTGGAGCACAGATTATGAAACAATTTCCAGCACATTGAGAATAGTCTCAATAGACATCGCCTGTAAATAACGTGAAATAGTATAAAACCGTAAACAAATTTTAAAAATTCACGCGTGGAGCACAGATTATGAAACAATTTCCAGCACATTGAGAATATCCTCGATAGACATCACCTTTAAATAACGCGAAATAGTATAAATCTGTAAACAAATTGAAAAAAAAATCACGCTTGGAGCATAGATTATGAAATAATTTCCAGAACAGTGAGAATAGTCTCAATAGACATCGCCTGTAAATAACGTGAAATAGTATAAAACCGTAAACAAATTTTAAAAATTCACGCGTGGAGCACAGATTATGAAACAATTTCCAGCACATTGAGAATAACCTCGATAGACTTCACCTTTAAAAAACGCGAAATAGTATAAATGCGTAAACAAATTCAAAAAAATCACGCGTGGAGAACAGATTATGAAACAATTTCCAGCACATTGAGAATAACCTCGATAGACATCACATTTAAATAACGCGAAATAGTATAAATCTGTAAACAAATTGAAAAAAAAAATCACGCTTGGAGCATAGATTATGAAACAATTTCCAGAACATTGAGAATAGCCTCGATAGACATCACCTTTAAATAACGTGAAATAGTATAAATCTCTAAACAAATTGAAAAAAAAATCACGCTTGGAGCATAGATTATGAAACAATTTCCAGAACATTGAGAATAGTCTCAATAGACATCGCCTTTAAATACGCAAAATAGTATAAATCCGTAAACATATTCAAAAAAATCACGCGTGGAGCACAGATTATGAAACAATTTCCAGCACATTAAGAATAGCCTCGATAGACTTCTCCTTCAAATAACGCGAAATAGCATAAACCTGTAAATAAAATTGAAAAAAAAAATCACGCTTGGAGCATAGATTGTGAAACAATTTCCAGCATATTGAAAATAGTCTCGATAGACATCGCCTTTAAATAACGCGGAATATTATAAATCCGAAAACAAATTTAAAAAAATCACGCGCGGAGCACAGATTATGAAACAATTTCCAGCACATTGAGAATAGCCTCGATAGACATCGCGTTTAAATAACGCGAAACAGTATAAATATGTAAACAAATTGAAAAAAAAAATCAAGCTTGGAGCATAGATTGTGAAACAATTTCCAGCACATTGAAAATAGTCTCAATAGGCATTGCCTTTAAATAACGCGAAATCTTATAAATTTGTAAATAAATTTAAAAAAATCACGTGTGGAGCACAGATTATGAAACAATTTCCAGCACATTGAGAATAGCCTCGATAGACAACGCCTTTAAATAAAGCGAAATAGTATAAATTTGTAAATAAATGCAAAAAAATCACGCGTGGAGCACAGATTATGAAACAAATTCCAGCACATTGAGAATAGCCTCGATAGACTTCTCCTTCAAATAACGCGAAATAGCATAAACCTGTAAATAAAATTGAAAAAAAAAATCACGCTTGGAGCATAGATTGTGAAACAATTTCCAGCATATTGAAAATAGTCTCGAGAGACATCGCATTTAAATAACGCGAAATAGTATAAATCCGTAAACAAATTCAAAAATGTCATGCGTGGAGGACAGATTATGAAACAATTTCCAGCTTATTGAGAATAGCTTCGATAGACATCACCTTTAAATAACGCGAAAAAGTATAAATCTGTAAACAAATTGAAAAAAAAAATCACGCTTGGAGAATAAATTGTGAAACAATTTCCAGCACATCGAAAATAGTCTCGATAGACATCGCCTTTAAATAAAGCGAAATATTATAAATCCGTAAACAAATTTTAAAAAAATCACGCGTGGAGCACAGATTATGAAACAATTTCCAGCACATTGAGAATAACCTCGATAGACATCACCTTTAAATTACGCGAAATAGTATAAATGCGTAAAAAAATTTTAAAAAAATCACGCGTGGAGCACAGATTATGAAACAATTTCCAGAACATTGAGAATAGCCTCGATAGACATCGCCTTTAAATAACGCGAAATCTTATAAATTTGTAAATAAATTTAAAAAAATCACGCGTGGAGCACAGATTATGAAACAATTTCCAGCACATTGAGAATATTGTCGATAGACATCGCCTTTAAATACGCAAAATAGTATAAATCCGTAAACAAATTCAAAAACATCACGCGTGGAGCACAGATTATGAAACAATTTCCAGCACATTAAGAATAGCCTCGATAGACATCACCTTTAAATAACTCGAAATTGTATATATCCGTAAACAAAATCAAAAAATCCACGCGTGGAGCACAGATTCTGAAACAATTTCCAGCACATTGAGAATAGCCTCGATAGACATAACCTTTAAATAACCCGAAACAGTATAAATATATAAACAAATTGAAAAAAAAAATTAAGCTTGGAGCATAGAATGTGAAACAATTTCCAGCACATTGAAAATAGTCCCAATAGACATCGCCTTTAAATAACGCGAAATAGTATAAATCCGTAAAAAATTTTTTAAAATAATCACGCGTAGAGCACAGATTATGAAACGATTTCCAGCACATTGAGAATAGCCTCGATAGACATTGCCTTTAAATAACGCGAAATAGTATGAATCCGTAAATACATGAAAAAAAATCAGGCGTGGAACACAGATTATGAAACAATTTCCAGCACATTGAGAATAGTCTCGATAGCCATCGCTTTTAAATAACTCGAAATAGTATAGATACGTAAACAAATTTTAAAAAAAATCACGCGTAGAGCACAGATTATGAAACAATTTCCAGCACATTGAGAATAACCTTGATAGACATCATCTTTAAATAACGCGATATCTTATAAATTTGTAAATAAACTCAAAAAATCACGCGTGGAGCATAGATTATGAAACAATTTCCAGAACATTGAGAATAGCCTTGATAGACATTGCCTTTAAATAACGCGAAATAGTATAAATCCGTAAATACATGAAAAAAAATCAGGCGTGGAACACAGATTATGAAACAATTTACAGCACATTGAGAATAGCCTCGATAGACATCGTCTTTAAATAACGCGAAATCTTATAAATTTGTAAATAAACTCAAAAAATCACGCGTGGAGCACAGATTATGAAACGATTTCCAGCACATTGAGAATAGCCTCGATAGACATTGCCTTTAAATAACGCGAAATAGTATAAATCCGTAAATACATGAAAAAAAATCAGGCGTGGAACACAGATTATGAAACAATTTCCAGCACATTGAGAATAGTCTCGATAGCCATCGCCTTTAAATAACTCGAAATAGTATAGATCCGTAAACAAAATCAAAAAATCCACGCGTGGAGCACAGATTATGAAACAATTTCCATCACATTGAGAATAGCCTCGATAGACATCACCTTTAAATAACGCGAAATACTATAAATGCGTAAACAAATTCAAAAAAATCACGCTTGGAGCACAGATTATGAAACAATTTCCATCACATTGAGAATAGCCTCGATAGACATCGCCTTTAAATAACGCGAAATCTTATAAATTTGTAAATAAATTTAAAAAAATCACGCGTGGAGCACAGATTATGAAACAATTTCCAGAACATTGAAAATAACCTCGATAGACATCACCTTTAAATAACGCGATATCTTATAAATTTGTAAATAAATTCAAAAAAATCACGCGTGGAGCACAGATTATGAAACAATTTCCAGCACATTGAGAATAGCCTCGATAGACATCGCCTTTAAATAACGCGAAATAGTATATATCCGTAAACAAATTGAAAAAAAAAATCAGACTTGGAGCACAGATTATGAAACAATTTCCAGCACATTGAGAATAACCTCGATAGACATCACATTTAAATAACGCGAAATAGTATAAATCTGTAAACAAATTGAAAAAAAAAATCACGCTTGGAGCATAGATTATGAAACAATTTCCAGAACATTGAGAATAGCCTCGATAGACATCACCTTTAAATAACGCGAAATAGTATAAATCTCTAAACAAATTGAAAAAAAAATCACGCTTGGAGCATAGATTATGAAACAATTTCCAGAACATTGAGAATAGTCTCAATAGACATCGCCTTTAAATACGCAAAATAGTATAAATCCGTAAACATATTCAAAAAAATCACGCGTGGAGCACAGATTATGAAACAATTTCCAGCACATTAAGAATAGCCTCGATAGACATCACCTTTAAATAACGCGAAATAGTATAAATATGTAAACAAATTGAAAAAAAAGTCAAGATTGGAGCATAGATTGTGAAACAATTTCCAGAACATTGAAAATAGTCTCGATAGACATCGCCTTTAAATAACGCGGAATATTATAAATCCGAAAACAAATTTAAAAAAATCACGCGCGGAGCACAGATTATGAAACAATTTCCAGCACATTGAGAATAGCCTCGATAGACATCGCGTTTAAATAACGCGAAACAGTATAAATATGTAAACAAATTGAAAAAAAAATCAAGCTTGGAGCATAGATTGTGAAACAATTTCCAGCACATTGAAAATAGTCTCAATAGGCATCGCCTTTAAATAACGCGAAATCTTATAAATTTGTAAATAAATTTAAAAAAATCACGTGTGGAGCACAGATTATGAAACAATTTCCAGCACATTGAGAATAGCCTCGATAGACAACGCCTTTAAATAAAGCGAAATAGTATAAATTTGTAAATAAATGCAAAAAAATCACGCGTGGAGCACAGATTATGAAACAAATTCCAGCACATTGAGAATAGCCTCGATAGACTTCTCCTTCAAATAACGCGAAATAGCATAAACCTGTAAATAAAATTGAAAAAAAAAATCACGCTTGGAGCATAGATTGTGAAACAATTTCCAGCATATTGAAAATAGTCTCGAGAGACATCGCATTTAAATAACGCGAAATAGTATAAATCCGTAAACAAATTCAAAAATGTCATGCGTGGAGGACAGATTATGAAACAATTTCCAGCTTATTGAGAATAGCTTCGATAGACATCACCTTTAAATAACGCGAAAAAGTATAAATCTGTAAACAAATTGAAAAAAAAAATCACGCTTGGAGAATAAATTGTGAAACAATTTCCAGCACATCGAAAATAGTCTCGATAGACATCGCCTTTAAATAAAGCGAAATATTATAAATCCGTAAACAAATTTTAAAAAAATCACGCGTGGAGCACAGATTATGAAACAATTTCCAGCACATTGAGAATAACCTCGATAGACATCACCTTTAAATTACGCGAAATAGTATAAATGCGTAAACAAATTTTTAAAAAATCACGCGTGGAGCACAGATTATGAAACAATTTCCAGAACATTGAGAATAGCCTCGATAGACATCGCCTTTAAATAACGCGAAATCTTATAAATTTGTAAATAAATTTAAAAAAATCACGCGTGGAGCACAGATTATGAAACAATTTCCAGCACATTGAGAATAGTGTCGATAGACATCGCCTTTAAATACGCAAAATAGTATAAATCCGTAAACAAATTCAAAAACATATGCGTGGAGCACAGATTATGAAACAATTTCCAGCACATTAAGAATAGCCTCGATAGACATCACCTTTAAATAACTCGAAATAGTATATATCCGTAAACAAAATCAAAAAATCCACGCGTGGAGCACAGATTCTGAAACAATTTCCAGCACATTGAGAATAGCCTCGATAGACATAACCTTTAAATAACCCGAAACAGTATAAATATATAAACAAATTGAAAAAAAAAATTAAGCTTGGAGCATAGAATGTGAAACAATTTCCAGCACATTGAAAATAGTCCCAATAGACATCGCCTTTAAATAACGCGAAATAGTATAAATCCGTAAAAAAATTTTAAAAAAAATCACGCGTAGAGCACAGATTATGAAACGATTTCCAGCACATTGAGAATAGCCTCGATAGACATTGCCTTTAAATAACGCGAAATAGTATGAATCCGTAAATACATGAAAAAAAATCAGGCGTGGAACACAGATTATGAAACAATTTCCAGCACATTGAGAATAGTCTCGATAGCCATCGCCTTTAAATAACTCGAAATAGTATAGATCCGTAAACAAATTTTAAAAAAAATCACGCGTAGAGCACAGATTATGAAACAATTTCCAGCACATTGAGAATAACCTCGATAGACATCATCTTTAAATAACGCGATATCTTATAAATTTGTAAATAAACTCAAAAAATCACGCGTGGAGCATAGATTATGAAACAATTTCCAGAACATTGAGAATAGCCTTGATAGACATTGCCTTTAAATAACGCGAAATATTACAAATCCGTAAATACATGAAAAAAAATCAGGCGTGGAACACAGATTATGAAACAATTTACAGCACATTGAGAATAGCCTCGATAGACATCGCCTTTAAATAACGCGAAATCTTATAAATTTGTAAATAAATTTAAAAAAATCACGCGTGGAGCACAGATTATGAAACAATTTCCAGAACATTGAAAATAACCTCGATAGACATCACCTTTAAATAACGCGATATCTTATAAATTTGTAAATAAATTCAAAAAAATCACGCGTGGAGCACAGATTATGAAACAATTTCCAGCACATTGAGAATAGCCTCGATAGACATCGCCTTTAAATAACGCGAAATAGTATATATCCGTAAACAAATTGAAAAAAAAATCAGACTTGGAGCACAGATTATGAAACAATTTCCAGCACATTGAGAATAACCTCGATAGACATCACATTTAAATAACGCGAAATAGTATAAATCTGTAAACAAATTGAAAAAAAAATCACGCTTGGAGCATAGATTATGAAACAATTTCCAGAACATTGAGAATAGCCTCGATAGACATCACCTTTAAATAACGCGAAATAGTATAAATCTCTAAACAAATTGAAAAAAAAATCACGCTTGGAGCATAGATTATGAAACAATTTCCAGAACATTGAGAATAGTCTCAATAGACATCGCCTTTAAATACGCAAAATAGTATAAATCCGTAAACATATTCAAAAAAATCACGCGTGGAGCACAGATTATGAAACAATTTCCAGCACATTAAGAATAGCCTCGATAGACATCTCCTTTAAATAACGCGAAATAGTGTAAATATGTAAACAAATTGAAAAAAAAATCAAGATTGGAGCATAGATTGTGAAACAATTTCCAGCACATTGAAAATAGTCTCGATAGACATCGCCTTTAAATAACGCGGAATATTATAAATCCGAAAACAAATTTAAAAAAATCACGCGCGGAGCACAGATTATGAAACAATTTCCAGCACATTGAGAATAGCCTCGATAGACATCGCGTTTAAATAACGCGAAACAGTATAAATATGTAAACAAATTGAAAAAAAAAATCAAGCTTGGAGCATAGATTGTGAAACAATTTCCAGCACATTGAAAATAGTCTCAATAGGCATCGCCTTTAAATAACGCGAAATCTTATAAATTTGTAAATAAATTTAAAAAAATCACGTGTGGAGCACAGATTATGAAACAATTTCCAGCACATTGAGAATAGCCTCGATAGACAACGCCTTTAAATAAAGCGAAATAGTATAAATTTGTAAATAAATGCAAAAAAATCACGCGTGGAGCACAGATTATGAAACAAATTCCAGCACATTGAGAATAGCCTCGATAGACTTCTCCTTCAAATAACGCGAAATAGCATAAACCTGTAAATAAAATTGAAAAAAAAATCACGCTTGGAGCATAGATTGTGAAACAATTTCCAGCATATTGAAAATAGTCTCGAGAGACATCGCATTTAAATAACGCGAAATAGTATAAATCCGTAAACAAATTCAAAAATGTCATGCGTGGAGGACAGATTATGAAACAATTTCCAGCTTATTGAGAATAGCTTCGATAGACATCACCTTTAAATAACGCGAAAAAGTATAAATCTGTAAACAAATTGAAAAAAAAAATCACGCTTGGAGAATAAATTGTGAAACAATTTCCAGCACATCGAAAATAGTCTCGATAGACATCGCCTTTAAATAAAGCGAAATATTATAAATCCGTAAACAAATTTTAAAAAAATCACGCGTGGAGCACAGATTATGAAACAATTTCCAGCACATTGAGAATAACCTCGATAGACATCACCTTTAAATTACGCGAAATAGTATAAATGCGTAAACAAATTTTAAAAAAATCACGCGTGGAGCACAGATTATGAAACAATTTCCAGAACATTGAGAATAGCCTCGATAGACATCACCTTTAAATAACGCGAAATAGTATAAATCTCTAAACAAATTGAAAAAAAAATCACGCTTGGAGCATAGATTATGAAACAATTTCCAGAACATTGAGAATAGTCTCAATAGACATCGCCTTTAAATACGCAAAATAGTATAAATCCGTAAACATATTCAAAAAAATCACGCGTGGAGCACAGATTATGAAACAATTTCCAGCACATTAAGAATAGCCTCGATAGACATCACCTTTAAATAACGCGAAATAGTATAAATATGTAAACAAATTGAAAAAAAAATCAAGATTGGAGCATAGATTGTGAAACAATTTCCAGCACATTGAAAATAGTCTCGATAGACATCGCCTTTAAATAACGCGGAATATTATAAATCCGAAAACAAATTTAAAAAAATCACGCGCGGAGCACAGATTATGAAACAATTTCCAGCACATTGAGAATAGCCTCGATAGACATCGCGTTTAAATAACGCGAAACAGTATAAATATGTAAACAAATTGAAAAAAAAAATCAAGCTTGGAGCATAGATTGTGAAACAATTTCCAGCACATTGAAAATAGTCTCAATAGGCATCGCCTTTAAATAACGCGAAATCTTATAAATTTGTAAATAAATTTAAAAAAATCACGTGTGGAGCACAGATTATGAAACAATTTCCAGCACATTGAGAATAGCCTCGATAGACAACGCCTTTAAATAAAGCGAAATAGTATAAATTTGTAAATAAATGCAAAAAAATCACGCGTGGAGCACAGATTATGAAACAAATTCCAGCACATTGAGAATAGCCTCGATAGACTTCTCCTTCAAATAACGCGAAATAGCATAAACCTGTAAATAAAATTGAAAAAAAAAATCACGCTTGGAGCATAGATTGTGAAACAATTTCCAGCATATTGAAAATAGTCTCGAGAGACATCGCATTTAAATAACGCGAAATAGTATAAATCCGTAAACAAATTCAAAAATGTCATGCGTGGAGGACAGATTATGAAACAATTTCCAGCTTATTGAGAATAGCTTCGATAGACATCACCTTTAAATAACGCGAAAAAGTATAAATCTGTAAACAAATTGAAAAAAAAAATCACGCATGGAGAATAAATTGTGAAACAATTTCCAGCACATCGAAAATAGTCTCGATAGACATCGCCTTTAAATAAAGCGAAATATTATAAATCCGTAAACAAATTTTAAAAAAATCACGCGTGGAGCACAGATTATGAAACAATTTCCAGCACATTGAGAATAACCTCGATAGACATCACCTTTAAATTACGCGAAATAGTATAAATGCGTAAACAAATTTTAAAAAAATCACGCGTGGAGCACAGATTATGAAACAATTTCCAGAACATTGAGAATAGCCTCGATAGACATCGCCTTTAAATAACGCGAAATCTTATAAATTTGTAAATAAATTTAAAAAAATCACGCGTGGAGCACAGATTATGAAACAATTTCCAGCACATTGAGAATAGCCTCGATAGACATCACCTTTAAATAACTCGAAATAGTATATATCCGTAAACAAAATCAAAAAATCCACGCGTGGAGCACAGATTCTGAAACAATTTCCAGCACATTGAGAATAGCCTCGATAGACATAACCTTTAAATAACCCGAAACAGTATAAATATATAAACAAATTGAAAAAAAAAATTAAGCTTGGAGCATAGAATGTGAAACAATTTCCAGCACATTGAAAATAGTCCCAATAGACATCGCCTTTAAATAACGCGAAATAGTATAAATCTGTAAAAAAATTTTAAAAAAAATCACGCGTAGAGCACAGATTATGAAACGATTTCCAGCACATTGAGAATAGCCTCGATAGACATTGCCTTTAAATAACGCGAAATAGTATGAATCCGTAAATACATGAAAAAAAATCAGGCGTGGAACACAGATTATGAAACAATTTCCAGCACATTGAGAATAGTCTCGATAGCCATCGCCTTTAAATAACTCGAAATAGTATAGATCCGTAAACAAATTTTAAAAAAAATCACGCGTAGAGCACAGATTATGAAACAATTTCCAGCACATTGAGAATAACCTCGATAGACATCATCTTTAAATAACGCGATATCTTATAAATTTGTAAATAAACTCAAAAAATCACGTGTGGAGCATAGATTATGAAACAATTTCCAGAACATTGAGAATAGCCTTGATAGACATTGCCTTTAAATAACGCGAAATAGTATAAATCCGTAAATACATGAAAAAAAATCAGGCGTGGAACACAGATTATGAAACAATTTACAGCACATTGAGAATAGCCTCGATAGACATCGCCTTTAAATAACGCGAAATAGTATATATCCGTAAACAAATTGAAAAAAAAAATCAGACTTGGAGCACAGATTATGAAACAATTTCCAGCACATTGAGAATAACCTCGATAGACATCACATTTAAATAACGCGAAATAGTATAAATCTGTAAACAAATTGAAAAAAAAAATCACGCTTGGAGCATAGATTATGAAACAATTTCCAGAACATTGAGAATAGCCTCGATAGACATCACCTTTAAATAACGCGAAATAGTATAAATCTCTAAACAAATTGAAAAAAAAATCACGCTTGGAGCATAGATTATGAAACAATTTCCAGAACATTGAGAATAGTCTCCATAGACATCGCCTTTAAATACGCAAAATAGTATAAATCCGTAAACATATTCAAAAAAATCACGCGTGGAGCACAGATTATGAAACAATTTCCAGCACATTGAGAATAGCCTCGATAGACATCACCTTTAAATAACGCGAAATAGTATAAATATGTAAACAAATTGAAAAAAAAATCAAGATTGGAGCATAGATTGTGAAACAATTTCCAGCACATTGAAAATAGTCTCGATAGACATCGCCTTTAAATAACGCGGAATATTATAAATCCGAAAACAAATTTAAAAAAATCACGCGCGGAGCACAGATTATGAAACAATTTCCAGCACATTGAGAATAGCCTCGATAGACATCGCGTTTAAATAACGCGAAACAGTATAAATATGTAAACAAATTGAAAAAAAAAATCAAGCTTGGAGCATAGATTGTGAAACAATTTCCAGCACATTGAAAATAGTCTCAATAGGCATCGCCTTTAAATAACGCGAAATCTTATAAATTTGTAAATAAATTTAAAAAAATCACGTGTGGAGCACAGATTATGAAACAATTTCCAGCACATTGAGAATAGCCTCGATAGACAACGCCTTTAAATAAAGCGAAATAGTATAAATTTGTAAATAAATGCAAAAAAATCACGCGTGGAGCACAGATTATGAAACAAATTCCAGCACATTGAGAATAGCCTCGATAGACTTCTCCTTCAAATAACGCGAAATAGCATAAACCTGTAAATAAAATTGAAAAAAAAATCACGCTTGGAGCATAGATTGTGAAACAATTTCCAGCATATTGAAAATAGTCTCGAGAGACATCGCACTTAAATAACGCGAAATAGTATAAATCCGTAAACAAATTCAAAAATGTCATGCGTGGAGGACAGATTATGAAACAATTTCCAGCTTATTGAGAATAGCTTCGATAGACATCACCTTTAAATAACGCGAAAAAGTATAAATCTGTAAACAAATTGAAAAAAAAAATCACGCTTGGAGAATAAATTGTGAAACAATTTCCAGCACATCGAAAATAGTCTCGATAGACATCGCCTTTAAATAAAGCGAAATATTATAAATCCGTAAACAAATTTTAAAAAAATCACGCGTGGAGCACAGATTATGAAACAATTTCCAGCACATTGAGAATAACCTCGATAGACATCACCTTTAAATTACGCGAAATAGTATAAATGCGTAAACAAATTTTAAAAAAATCACGCGTGGAGCACAGATTATGAAACAATTTCCAGAACATTGAGAATAGCCTCGATAGACATCACCTTTAAATAACGCGAAATAGTATAAATCTCTAAACAAATTGAAAAAAAAATCACGCTTGGAGCATAGATTATGAAACAATTTCCAGAACATTGAGAATAGTCTCAATAGACATCGCCTTTAAATACGCAAAATAGTATAAATCCGTAAACATATTCAAAAAAATCACGCGTGGAGCACAGATTATGAAACAATTTCCAGCACATTAAGAATAGCCTCGATAGACATCACCTTTAAATAACGCGAAATAGTATAAATATGTAAACAAATTGAAAAAAAAATCAAGATTGGAGCATAGATTGTGAAACAATTTCCAGCACATTGAAAATAGTCTCGATAGACATCGCCTTTAAATAACGCGGAATATTATAAATCCGAAAACAAATTTAAAAAAATCACGCGCGGAGCACAGATTATGAAACAATTTCCAGCACATTGAGAATAGCCTCGATAGACATCGCGTTTAAATAACGCGAAACAGTATAAATATGTAAACAAATTGAAAAAAAAAATCAAGCTTGGAGCATAGATTGTGAAACAATTTCCAGCACATTGAAAATAGTCTCAATAGGCATCGCCTTTAAATAACGCGAAATCTTATAAATTTGTAAATAAATTTTAAAAAATCACGTGTGGAGCACAGATTATGAAACAATTTCCAGCACATTGAGAATAGCCTCGATAGACAACGCCTTTAAATAAAGCGAAATAGTATAAATTTGTAAATAAATGCAAAAAAATCACGCGTGGAGCACAGATTATGAAACAAATTCCAGCACATTGAGAATAGCCTCGATAGACTTCTCCTTCAAATAACGCGAAATAGCATAAACCTGTAAATAAAATTGAAAAAAAAAATCACGCTTGGAGCATAGATTGTGAAACAATTTCCAGCATATTGAAAATAGTCTCGAGAGACATCGCATTTAAATAACGCGAAATAGTATAAATCCGTAAACAAATTCAAAAATGTCATGCGTGGAGGACAGATTATGAAACAATTTCCAGCTTATTGAGAATAGCTTCGATAGACATCACCTTTAAATAACGCGAAAAAGTATAAATCTGTAAACAAATTGAAAAAAAAAATCACGCTTGGAGAATAAATTGTGAAACAATTTCCAGCACATCGAAAATAGTCTCGATAGACATCGCCTTTAAATAAAGCGAAATATTATAAATCCGTAAACAAATTTTAAAAAAATCACGCGTGGAGCACAGATTATGAAACAATTTCCAGCACATTGAGAATAACCTCGATAGACATCACCTTTAAATTACGCGAAATAGTATAAATGCGTAAACAAATTTTAAAAAAATCACGCGTGGAGCACAGATTATGAAACAATTTCCAGAACATTGAGAATAGCCTCGATAGACATCGCCTTTAAATAACGCGAAATCTTATAAATTTGTAAATAAATTTAAAAAAATCACGCGTGGAGCACAGATTATGAAACAATTTCCAGCACATTGAGAATAGCCTCGATAGACATCACCTTTAAATAACTCGAAATAGTATATATCCGTAAACAAAATCAAAAAATCCACGCGTGGAGCACAGATTCTGAAACAATTTCCAGCACATTGAGAATAGCCTCGATAGACATAACCTTTAAATAACCCGAAACAGTATAAATATATAAACAAATTGAAAAAAAAAATTAAGCTTGGAGCATAGAATGTGAAACAATTTCCAGCACATTGAAAATAGTCCCAATAGACATCGCCTTTAAATAACGCGAAATAGTATAAATCTGTAAAAAAATTTTAAAAAAAATCACGCGTAGAGCACAGATTATGAAACGATTTCCAGCACATTGAGAATAGCCTCGATAGACATTGCCTTTAAATAACGCGAAATAGTATGAATCCGTAAATACATGAAAAAAAATCAGGCGTGGAACACAGATTATGAAACAATTTCCAGCACATTGAGAATAGTCTCGATAGCCATCGCCTTTAAATAACTCGAAATAGTATAGATCCGTAAACAAATTTTAAAAAAAATCACGCGTAGAGCACAGATTATGAAACAATTTCCAGCACATTGAGAATAACCTCGATAGACATCATCTTTAAATAACGCGATATCTTATAAATTTGTAAATAAACTCAAAAAATCACGTGTGGAGCATAGATTATGAAACAATTTCCAGAACATTGAGAATAGCCTTGATAGACATTGCCTTTAAATAACGCGAAATAGTATAAATCCGTAAATACATGAAAAAAAATCAGGCGTGGAACACAGATTATGAAACAATTTACAGCACATTGAGAATAGCCTCGATAGACATCGCCTTTAAATAACGCGAAATAGTATATATCCGTAAACAAATTGAAAAAAAAAATCAGACTTGGAGCACAGATTATGAAACAATTTCCAGCACATTGAGAATAACCTCGATAGACATCACATTTAAATAACGCGAAATAGTATAAATCTGTAAACAAATTGAAAAAAAAAATCACGCTTGGAGCATAGATTATGAAACAATTTCCAGAACATTGAGAATAGCCTCGATAGACATCACCTTTAAATAACGCGAAATAGTATAAATCTCTAAACAAATTGAAAAAAAAATCACGCTTGGAGCATAGATTATGAAACAATTTCCAGAACATTGAGAATAGTCTCCATAGACATCGCCTTTAAATACGCAAAATAGTATAAATCCGTAAACATATTCAAAAAAATCACGCGTGGAGCACAGATTATGAAACAATTTCCAGCACATTGAGAATAGCCTCGATAGACATCACCTTTAAATAACGCGAAATAGTATAAATATGTAAACAAATTGAAAAAAAAATCAAGATTGGAGCATAGATTGTGAAACAATTTCCAGCACATTGAGAATAACCTCGATAGACATCACCTTTAAATTACGCGAAATAGTATAAATGCGTAAACAAATTTTAAAAAAATCACGCGTGGAGCACAGATTATGAAACAATTTCCAGAACATTGAGAATAGCCTCGATAGACATCGCCTTTAAATAACGCGAAATCTTATAAATTTGTAAATAAATTTAAAAAAATCACGCGTGGAGCACAGATTATGAAACAATTTCCAGCACATTGAGAATAGCCTCGATAGACATCACCTTTAAATAACTCGAAATAGTATATATCCGTAAACAAAATCAAAAAATCCACGCGTGGAGCACAGATTCTGAAACAATTTCCAGCACATTGAGAATAGCCTCGATAGACATAACCTTTAAATAACCCGAAACAGTATAAATATATAAACAAATTGAAAAAAAAAATTAAGCTTGGAGCATAGAATGTGAAACAATTTCCAGCACATTGAAAATAGTCCCAATAGACATCGCCTTTAAATAACGCGAAATAGTATAAATCTGTAAAAAAATTTTAAAAAAAATCACGCGTAGAGCACAGATTATGAAACGATTTCCAGCACATTGAGAATAGCCTCGATAGACATTGCCTTTAAATAACGCGAAATAGTATGAATCCGTAAATACATGAAAAAAAATCAGGCGTGGAACACAGATTATGAAACAATTTCCAGCACATTGAGAATAGTCTCGATAGCCATCGCCTTTAAATAACTCGAAATAGTATAGATCCGTAAACAAATTTTAAAAAAAATCACGCGTAGAGCACAGATTATGAAACAATTTCCAGCACATTGAGAATAACCTCGATAGACATCATCTTTAAATAACGCGATATCTTATAAATTTGTAAATAAACTCAAAAAATCACGTGTGGAGCATAGATTATGAAACAATTTCCAGAACATTGAGAATAGCCTTGATAGACATTGCTTTTAAATAACGCGAAATAGTATAAATCCGTAAATACATGAAAAAAAATCAGGCGTGGAACACAGATTATGAAACAATTTACAGCACATTGAGAATAGCCTCGATAGACATCGCCTTTAAATAACGCGAAATAGTATATATCCGTAAACAAATTGAAAAAAAAAATCAGACTTGGAGCACAGATTATGAAACAATTTCCAGCACATTGAGAATAACCTCGATAGACATCACATTTAAATAACGCGAAATAGTATAAATCTGTAAACAAATTGAAAAAAAAAATCACGCTTGGAGCATAGATTATGAAACAATTTCCAGAACATTGAGAATAGCCTCGATAGACATCACCTTTAAATAACGCGAAATAGTATAAATCTCTAAACAAATTGAAAAAAAAATCACGCTTGGAGCATAGATTATGAAACAATTTCCAGAACATTGAGAATAGTCTCCATAGACATCGCCTTTAAATACGCAAAATAGTATAAATCCGTAAACATATTCAAAAAAATCACGCGTGGAGCACAGATTATGAAACAATTTCCAGCACATTGAGAATAGCCTCGATAGACATCACCTTTAAATAACGCGAAATAGTATAAATATGTAAACAAATTGAAAAAAAAATCAAGATTGGAGCATAGATTGTGAAACAATTTCAGGCACATTGAAAATAGTCTCGATAGACATCGCCTTTAAATAACGCGGAATATTATAAATCCGAAAACAAATTTAAAAAAATCACGCGCGGAGCACAGATTATGAAACAATTTCCAGCACATTGAGAATAGCCTCGATAGACATCGCGTTTAAATAACGCGAAACAGTATAAATATGTAAACAAATTGAAAAAAAAAATCAAGCTTGGAGCATAGATTGTGAAACAATTTCCAGCACATTGAAAATAGTCTCAATAGGCATCGCCTTTAAATAACGCGAAATCTTATAAATTTGTAAATAAATTTAAAAAAATCACGTGTGGAGCAAAGATTATGAAACAATTTCCAGGACATTGAGAATAGCCTCGATAGACAACGCCTTTAAATAAAGCGAAATAGTATAAATTTGTAAATAAATGCAAAAAAATCACGCGTGGAGCACAGATTATGAAACAAATTCCAGCACATTGAGAATAGCCTCGATAGACTTCTCCTTCAAATAACGCGAAATAGCATAAACCTGTAAATAAAATTGAAAAAAAAAATCACGCTTGGAGCATAGATTGTGAAACAATTTCCAGCATATTGAAAATAGTCTCGAGAGACATTGCATTTAAATAACGCGAAATAGTATAAATCCGTAAACAAATTCAAAAATGTCATGCGTGGAGGACAGATTATGAAACAATTTCCAGCTTATTGAGAATAGCTTCGATAGACATCACCTTTAAATAACGCGAAAAAGTATAAATCTGTAAACAAATTGAAAAAAAAAAATCACGCTTGGAGAATAAATTGTGAAACAATTTCCAGCACATCGAAAATAGTCTCGATAGACATCGCCTTTAAATAAAGCGAAATATTATAAATCCGTAAACAAATTTTAAAAAAATCACGCGTGGAGCACAGATTATGAAACAATTTCCAGCACATTGAGAATAACCTCGATAGACATCACCTTTAAATTACGCGAAATAGTATAAATGCGTAAACAAATTTTAAAAAAATCACGCGTGGAGCACAGATTATGAAACAATTTCCAGAACATTGAGAATAGCCTCGATAGACATCGCCTTTAAATAACGCGAAATCTTATAAATTTGTAAATAAATTTAAAAAAATCACGCGTGGAGCACAGATTATGAAACAATTTCCAGCACATTGAGAATAGCCTCGATAGACATCACCTTTAAATAACTCGAAATAGTATATATCCGTAAACAAAATCAAAAAATCCACGCGTGGAGCACAGATTCTGAAACAATTTCCAGCACATTGAGAATAGCCTCGATAGACATAACCTTTAAATAACCCGAAACAGTATAAATATATAAACAAATTGAAAAAAAAAATTAAGCTTGGAGCATAGAATGTGAAACAATTTCCAGCACATTGAAAATAGTCCCAATAGACATCGCCTTTAAATAACTCGAAATAGTATAGATCCGTAAACAAATTTTAAAAAAAATCACGCGTAGAGCACAGATTATGAAACGATTTCCAGCACATTGAGAATAGCCTCGATAGACATTGCCTTTAAATAACGCGAAATAGTATGAATCCGTAAATACATGAAAAAAAATCAGGCGTGGAACACAGATTATGAAACAATTTCCAGCACATTGAGAATAGTCTCGATAGCCATCGCCTTTAAATAACTCGAAATAGTATAGATCCGTAAACAAATTTTAAAAAAAATCACGCGTAGAGCACAGATTATGAAACAATTTCCAGCACATTGAGAATAACCTCGATAGACATCATCTTTAAATAACGCGATATCTTATAAATTTGTAAATAAACTCAAAAAATCACGTGTGGAGCATAGATTATGAAACAATTTCCAGAACATTGAGAATAGCCTTGATAGACATTGCCTTTAAATAACGCGAAATAGTATAAATCCGTAAATACATGAAAAAAAATCAGGCGTGGAACACAGATTATGAAACAATTTACAGCACATTGAGAATAGCCTCGATAGACATCGCCTTTAAATAACGCGAAATAGTATATATCCGTAAACAAATTGAAAAAAAAAATCAGACTTGGAGCACAGATTATGAAACAATTTCCAGCACATTGAGAATAACCTCGATAGACATCACATTTAAATAACGCGAAATAGTATAAATCTGTAAACAAATTGAAAAAAAAAATCACGCTTGGAGCATAGATTATGAAACAATTTCCAGAACATTGAGAATAGCCTCGATAGACATCACCTTTAAATAACGCGAAATAGTATAAATCTCTAAACAAATTGAAAAAAAAATCACGCTTGGAGCATAGATTATGAAACAATTTCCAGAACATTGAGAATAGTCTCAATAGACATCGCCTTTAAATACGCAAAATAGTATAAATCCGTAAACATATTCAAAAAAATCACGCGTGGAGCACAGATTATGAAACAATTTCCAGCACATTAAGAATAGCCTCGATAGACATCACCTTTAAATAACGCGAAATAGTATAAATATGTAAACAAATTGAAAAAAAAATCAAGATTGGAGCATAGATTGTGAAACAATTTCCAGCACATTGAAAATAGTCTCGATAGACATCGCCTTTAAATAACGCGGAATATTATAAATCCGAAAACAAATTTAAAAAAATCACGCGCGGAGCACAGATTATGAAACAATTTCCAGCACATTGAGAATAGCCTCGATAGACATCGCGTTTAAATAACGCGAAACAGTATAAATATGTAAACAAATTGAAAAAAAAAATCAAGCTTGGAGCATAGATTGTGAAACAATTTCCAGCACATTGAAAATAGTCTCAATAGGCATCGCCTTTAAATAACGCGAAATCTTATAAATTTGTAAATAAATTTAAAAAAATCACGTGTGGAGCACAGATTATGAAACAATTTCCAGCACATTGAGAATAGCCTCGATAGACAACGCCTTTAAATAAAGCGAAATAGTATAAATTTGTAAATAAATGCAAAAAAATCACGCGTGGAGCACAGATTATGAAACAAATTCCAGCACATTGAGAATAGCCTCGATAGACTTCTCCTTCAAATAACGCGAAATAGCATAAACCTGTAAATAAAATTGAAAAAAAAAATCACGCTTGGAGCATAGATTGTGAAACAATTTCCAGCACATTGAAAATAGTCTCGATAGACATCGCCTTTAAATAACGCGGAATATTATAAATCCGAAAACAAATTTAAAAAAATCACGCGCGGAGCACAGATTATGAAACAATTTCCAGCTTATTGAGAATAGCTTCGATAGACATCACCTTTAAATAACGCGAAAAAGTATAAATCTGTAAACAAATTGAAAAAAAAAATCACGCTTGGAGAATAAATTGTGAAACAATTTCCAGCACATCGAAAATAGTCTCGATAGACATCGCCTTTAAATAAAGCGAAATATTATAAATCCGTAAACAAATTTTAAAAAAATCACGCGTGGAGCACAGATTATGAAACAATTTCCAGCACATTGAGAATAACCTCGATAGACATCACCTTTAAATTACGCGAAATAGTATAAATGCGTAAACAAATTTTAAAAAAATCACGCGTGGAGCACAGATTATGAAACAATTTCCAGAACATTGAGAATAGCCTCGATAGACATCGCCTTTAAATAACGCGAAATCTTATAAATTTGTAAATAAATTTAAAAAAATCACGCGTGGAGCACAGATTATGAAACAATTTCCAGCACATTGAGAATAGCCTCGATAGACATCACCTTTAAATAACTCGAAATAGTATATATCCGTAAACAAAATCAAAAAATCCACGCGTGGAGCACAGATTCTGAAACAATTTCCAGCACATTGAGAATAGCCTCGATAGACATAACCTTTAAATAACCCGAAACAGTATAAATATATAAACAAATTGAAAAAAAAAATTAAGCTTGGAGCATAGAATGTGAAACAATTTCCAGCACATTGAAAATAGTCCCAATAGACATCGCCTTTAAATAACGCGAAATAGTATAAATCTGTAAAAAAATTTTAAAAAAAATCACGCGTAGAGCACAGATTATGAAACGATTTCCAGCACATTGAGAATAGCCTCGATAGACATTGCCTTTAAATAACGCGAAATAGTATGAATCCGTAAATACATGAAAAAAAATCAGGCGTGGAACACAGATTATGAAACAATTTCCAGCACATTGAGAATAGTCTCGATAGCCATCGCCTTTAAATAACTCGAAATAGTATAGATCCGTAAACAAATTTTAAAAAAAATCACGCGTAGAGCACAGATTATGAAACAATTTCCAGCACATTGAGAATAACCTCGATAGACATCATCTTTAAATAACGCGATATCTTATAAATTTGTAAATAAACTCAAAAAATCACGTGTGGAGCATAGATTATGAAACAATTTCCAGAACATTGAGAATAGCCTTGATAGACATTGCCTTTAAATAACGCGAAATAGTATAAATCCGTAAATACATGAAAAAAAATCAGGCGTGGAACACAGATTATGAAACAATTTACAGCACATTGAGAATAGCCTCGATAGACATCGTCTTTAAATAACGCGAAATCTTATAAATTTGTAAATAAACTCAAAAAATCACGCGTGGAGCACAGATTATGAAACGATTTCCAGCACATTGAGAATAGCCTCGATAGTCATTGCCTTTAAATAACGCGAAATAGTATAAATCCGTAAATACATGAAAAAAAATCAGGCGTGGAACACAGATTATGAAACAATTTCCAGCACATTGAGAATAGTCTCGATAACCATCGCCTTTAAATAACTCGAAATAGTATAGATCCGTAAACAAAATCAAAAAATCCACGCGTGGAGCACAGATTATGAAACAATTTCCATCACATTGAGAATAGCCTCGATAGACATCACCTTTAAATAACGCGAAATAGTATAAATGCGTAAACAAATTCAAAAAAATCACGCTTGGAGCACAGATTATGAAACAATTTCCATCACATTGAGAATAGCCTCGATAGACATCGCCTTTAAATAACGCGAAATCTTATAAATTTGTAAATAAATTTAAAAAAATCACGCGTGGAGCACAGATTATGAAACAATTTCCAGAACATTGAAAATAACCTCGATAGACATCACCTTTAAATAACGCGATATCTTATAAATTTGTAAATAAACTCAAAAGTCACGCGTGGAGCACAGATTATGAAACGATTTCCAGCACATTGAGAATAGCCTCGATAGACATTGCCTTTAAATAACGCGAAATAGTATGAATCCGTAAATACATGAAAAAAAATCAGGCGTGGAACACAGATTATGAAACAATTTCCAGCACATTGAGAATAGTCTCGATAGCCATCGCCTTTAAATAACTCGAAATAGTATAGATCCGTAAACAAATTTTAAAAAAAATCACGCGTAGAGCTCAGATTATGAAACAATTTCCAGCACATTGAGAATAACCTCGATAGACATCACCTTTAAATAACGCGAAACAGTATAAATATATAAACAAATTGAAAAAAAAAATTAAGCTTGGAGCATAGATTGTGAAACAATTTCCAGTACATTGAAAATAGTCCCAATAGACATCGACTTTAAATAACGCGAAATAGTATAAATCCGAAAACAAATTTTAAAAAAAATCACGCGTAGAGCACAGATTATGAAACAATTTCCAGCACATTGAGAATAACCTCGATAGACATCACCTTTAAATAACGCGATATCTTATAAATTTGTAAATAAACTCAAAAAATCACGCGTGGAGCACAGATTATGAAACGATTTCCAGCACATTGAGAATAGCCTCGATAGACATTGCCTTTAAATAACTGAAATAGTATAAATCCGTAAATACATGAAAAAAATTCAGGCGTGGAACACAGATTATGAAACAATTGCCAGCACATTGAGAATAGTCTCGATAGCCATCGCCTTTAAATAACTCGAAATAGTATAGATCCGTAAACAAATTTTTAAAAAAATCACGCGTAGAGCACAGATTATGAAACAATTTCCAGCACATTGAGAATAACCTCGATAGACATCACCTTTAAATAACGCGATATCTTATAAATTTGTAAATAAACTCAAAAAAGCACGCGTGGAGCATAGATTATGAAACAATTTCCAGAACATTGAGAATAGCCTTGATAGACATTGCCTTTAAATAACGCGAAATAGTATAAATCCGTAAATACATGAAAAAAAATCAGGCGTGGAACACAGATTATGAAACAATTTACAGCACATTGAGAATAGCCTCGATAGACATCGTCTTTAAATAACGCGAAATCTTATAAATTTGCAAATAAACTCAAAAAATCACGCGTGGAGCACAGATTATGAAACGATTTCCAGCACATTGAGAATAGCCTCGATAGACATTGCCTTTAAATAACGCGAAATAGTATGAATCCGTAAATACATGAAAAAAAATCAGGCGTGGAACACAGATTATGAAACAATTTCCAGCACATTGAGAATAGTCTCGATAGCCATCGCCTTTAAATAACTCGAAATAGTATAGATCCGTAAACAAATTTTAAAAAAAATCACGCGTAGAGCTCAGATTATGAAACAATTTCCAGCACATTGAGAATAACCTCGATAGACATCACCTTTAAATAACGCGAAACAGTATAAATATATAAACAAATTGAAAAAAAAAATTAAGCTTGGAGCATAGATTGTGAAACAATTTCCAGTACATTGAAAATAGTCCCAATAGACATCGACTTTAAATAACGCGAAATAGTATAAATCCGAAAACAAATTTTAAAAAAAATCACGCGTAGAGCACAGATTATGAAACAATTTCCAGCACATTGAGAATAACCTCGATAGACATCACCTTTAAATAACGCGATATCTTATAAATTTGTAAATAAACTCAAAAAATCACGCGTGGAGCACAGATTATGAAACGATTTCCAGCACATTGAGAATAGCCTCGATAGACATTGCCTTTAAATAACTGAAATAGTATAAATCCGTAAATACATGAAAAAAATTCAGGCGTGGAACACAGATTATGAAACAATTGCCAGCACATTGAGAATAGTCTCGATAGCCATCGCCTTTAAATAACTCGAAATAGTATAGATCCGTAAACAAATTTTTAAAAAAATCACGCGTAGAGCACAGATTATGAAACAATTTCCAGCACATTGAGAATAACCTCGATAGACATCACCTTTAAATAACGCGATATCTTATAAATTTGTAAATAAACTCAAAAAAGCACGCGTGGAGCATAGATTATGAAACAATTTCCAGAACATTGAGAATAGCCTTGATAGACATTGCCTTTAAATAACGCGAAATAGTATAAATCCGTAAATACATGAAAAAAATCAGGCGTGGAACACAGATTATGAAACAATTTACAGCACATTGAGAATAGCCTCGATAGACATCGTCTTTAAATAACGCGAAATCTTATAAATTTGCAAATAAACTCAAAAAATCACGCGTGGAGCACAGATTATGAAACGATTTCCAGCACATTGAGAATAGCCTCGATAGACATTGCCTTTAAATAACGCGAAATAGTATAAATCCGTAAATACATGAAAAAAAATCAGGCGTGGAACACAGATTATGAAACAATTTCCAGCACATTGAGAATAGTCTCGATAGCCATCGCCTTTAAATAACTCGAAATAGTATAGATCCGTAAACAAAATCAAAAAATCCACGTGTGGAGCACAGATTATGAAACAATTTCCAGCACATTGAGAATAACCTCGATAGACATCACCTTTAAATAACGCGATATCTTATAAATTTGTAAATAAACTCAAAAAAGCACGCGTGGAGCATAGATTATGAAACAATTTCCAGAACATTGAGAATAGCCTTGATAGACATTGCCTTTAAATAACGCGAAATAGTATAAATCCGTAAATACATGAAAAAAATCAGGCGTGGAACACAGATTATGAAACAATTTACAGCACATTGAGAATAGCCTCGATAGACATCGTCTTTAAATAACGCGAAATCTTATAAATTTGCAAATAAACTCAAAAAATCACGCGTGGAGCACAGATTATGAAACGATTTCCAGCACATTGAGAATAGCCTCGATAGACATTGCCTTTAAATAACGCGAAATAGTATAAATCCGTAAATACATGAAAAAAAATCAGGCGTGGAACACAGATTATGAAACAATTTCCAGCACATTGAGAATAGTCTCGATAGCCATCGCCTTTAAATAACTCGAAATAGTATAGATCCGTAAACAAAATCAAAAAATCCACGTGTGGAGCACAGATTATGAAACAATTTCCAGCACATTGAGAATAACCTCGATAGACATCACCTTTAAATAACGCGAATCAGTATAAATATGTAAACAAATTGAAAAAAAAAATCAAGCTTGGAGCATAGATTGTGAAACAATTTCCAGAACATTGAAAATAGTCTCGATAGAAATCGCCTTTAAATAGCGCGAAATAGTGTAAATCCGTAAACAAATTTTAAAAAAAATCACGCGTAGAGCACAGATTATGAAACAATTTCCAGCACATTGAGAATAACCTCGATAGACATCACCTTTAAATAACGCGAAATAGTATAAAACCGTAAACAAATTCAATAAAAATCACGCGTGGAGCACAGATTATGAAACAATTTCCAGCACATTGAGAATAGCCTCGATAGACATCACCTTTAAATAACGCGAAATAGTATAAATCTGTAAACAAATTGAATTAAAAATCACGCTTGGAGCATAGATTATGAAACAATTTCCAGAACAGTGAGAATAGTCTCAATAGACATCGCCTGTAAATAACGCGAAATTGTATAAATCCATAAACAAATTTAAAAAAATCGCGCTTGGAGCACAGATTATAAAACAATCTCCAGCACATTGAGAATAGTCTCGATAGACATCGCCTGTAAATAACGCGAAATAGTATAAATCCGTAAACAAATTTTAAAAAATCGCGCTTGGAGAACAGATTATAAACCAATTTCCAGCACATTGAGAATAGCCTCGATAGACATCGCCTTTAAATAACGCGAAATCATATAAATTTGTAAATAAATTTAAAAAAATCACGCGTGGAGCACAGATTATGAAACAATTTCCAGAACATTGAAAATAACCTCGATAGACATCACCTTTAAATAACGCGATATCTTATAAATTTGTAAATAAACTCAAAAAATCACGCGTGGAGCACAGATTATGAAACGATTTCCAGCACATTGAGAATAGCCTCGACAGACATTGCCTTTAAATAACGCGAAATAGTATGAATCCGTAAATACATGAAAAAAAATCAGGCGTGGAACACAGATTATGAAACAATTTCCAGCACATTGAGAATAACCTCGATAGACATCACCTTTAAATAACGCGAAACAGTATAAATATATAAACAAATTGAAAAAAAAAATTAAGCTTGGAGCATAGATTGTGAACAATTTCCAGTACATTGAAAATAGTCCCAATAGACATCGCCTTTAAATAACGCGAAATAGTATAAATCCGTAAACAAATTTTTAAAAAAATCACGCGTAGAGCACAGATTATGAAACAATTTCCAGCACATTGAGAATAACCTCGATAGACATCACCTTTAAATAACGCGATATCTTATAAATTTGTAAATAAACTCAAAAAATCACGCGTGGAGCATAGATTATGAAACAATTTCCAGCACATTGAGAATAGTCTCGATAGCCATCGCCTTTAAATAACTCGAAATAGTATAGATCCGTAAACAAATTTTTAAAAAAATCACGCGTAGAGCACAGATTATGAAACAATTTCCAGCACATTGAGAATAACCTCGATAGACATCACCTTTAAATAACGCGATATCTTATAAATTTGTAAATAAACTCAAAAAATCACGCGTGGAGCATAGATTATGAAACAATTTCCAGAACATTGAGAATAGCCTTGATAGACATTGCCTTTAAATAACGCGAAATAGTATAAATCCGTAAATACATGAAAAAAAATCAGGCGTGGAACACAGATTATGAAACAATTTACAGCACATTGAGAATAGCCTCGATAGACATCGTCTTTAAATAACGCGAAATCTTATAAATTTGTAAATAAACTCAAAAAATCACGCGTGGAGCACAGATTATGAAACGATTTCCAGCACATTGAGAATAGCCTCGATAGACATTGCCTTTAAATAACGCGAAATAGTATAAATCCGTAAATACATGAAAAAAAATCAGGCGTGGAACACAGATTATGAAACAATTTCCAGCACATTGAGAATAGTCTCGATAGCCATCGCCTTTAAATAACTCGAAATAGTATAGATCCGTAAACAAAATAAAAAAATCCACGTGTGGAGCACAGATTATGAAACAATTTCCAGAACATTGAGAATAGCCTCGATAGACATCGCCTTTAAATAACGCGAAATCTTATAAATTTGTAAATAAATTTAAAAAAATCACGCGTGGAGCACAGATTATGAAACAATTTCCAGCACATTGAGAATATTGTCGATAGACATCGCCTTTAAATACGCAAAATAGTATAAATCCGTAAACAAATTCAAAAACATCACGCGTGGAGCACAGATTATGAAACAATTTCCAGCACATTAAGAATAGCCTCGATAGACATCACCTTTAAATAACTCGAAATTGTATATATCCGTAAACAAAATCAAAAAATCCACGCGTGGAGCACAGATTCTGAAACAATTTCCAGCACATTGAGAATAGCCTCGATAGACATAACCTTTAAATAACCCGAAACAGTATAAATATATAAACAAATTGAAAAAAAAAATTAAGCTTGGAGCATAGAATGTGAAACAATTTCCAGCACATTGAAAATAGTCCCAATAGACATCGCCTTTAAATAACGCGAAATAGTATAAATCCGTAAAAAAATTTTTAAAAAAATCACGCGTAGAGCACAGATTATGAAACGATTTCCAGCACATTGAGAATAGCCTCGATAGACATTGCCTTTAAATAACGCGAAATAGTATGAATCCGTAAATACATGAAAAAAAATCAGGCGTGGAACACAGATTATGAAACAATTTCCAGCACATTGAGAATAGTCTCGATAGCCATCGCTTTTAAATAACTCGAAATAGTATAGATCCGTAAACAAATTTTAAAAAAAATCACGCGTAGAGCACAGATTATGAAACAATTTCCAGCACATTGAGAATAACCTTGATAGACATCATCTTTAAATAACGCGATATCTTATAAATTTGTAAATAAACTCAAAAAATCACGCGTGGAGCATAGATTATGAAACAATTTCCAGAACATTGAGAATAGCCTTGATAGACATTGCCTTTAAATAACGCGAAATAGTATAAATCCGTAAATACATGAAAAAAAATCAGGCGTGGAACACAGATTATGAAACAATTTACAGCACATTGAGAATAGCCTCGATAGACATCGTCTTTAAATAACGCGAAATCTTATAAATTTGTAAATAAACTCAAAAAATCACGCGTGGAGCACAGATTATGAAACGATTTCCAGCACATTGAGAATAGCCTCGATAGACATTGCCTTTAAATAACGCGAAATAGTATAAATCCGTAAATACATGAAAAAAAATCAGGCGTGGAACACAGATTATGAAACAATTTCCAGCACATTGAGAATAGTCTCGATAGCCATCGCCTTTAAATAACTCGAAATAGTATAGATCCGTAAACAAAATCAAAAAATCCACGCGTGGAGCACAGATTATGAAACAATTTCCATCACATTGAGAATAGCCTCGATAGACATCACCTTTAAATAACGCGAAATACTATAAATGCGTAAACAAATTCAAAAAAATCACGCTTGGAGCACAGATTATGAAACAATTTCCATCACATTGAGAATAGCCTCGATAGACATCGCCTTTAAATAACGCGAAATCTTATAAATTTGTAAATAAATTTAAAAAAATCACGCGTGGAGCACAGATTATGAAACAATTTCCAGAACATTGAAAATAACCTCGATAGACATCACCTTTAAATAACGCGATATCTTATAAATTTGTAAATAAATTCAAAAAAATCACGCGTGGAGCACAGATTATGAAACAATTTCCAGCACATTGAGAATAGCCTCGATAGACATCGCCTTTAAATAACGCGAAATAGTATATATCCGTAAACAAATTGAAAAAAAAATCAGACTTGGAGCACAGATTATGAAACAATTTCCAGCACATTGAGAATAACCTCGATAGACATCACATTTAAATAACGCGAAATAGTATAAATCTGTAAACAAATTGAAAAAAAAAATCACGCTTGGAGCATAGATTATGAAACAATTTCCAGAACATTGAGAATAGCCTCGATAGACATCACCTTTAAATAACGCGAAATAGTATAAATCTCTAAACAAATTGAAAAAAAAATCACGCTTGGAGCATAGATTATGAAACAATTTCCAGAACATTGAGAATAGTCTCAATAGACATCGCCTTTAAATACGCAAAATAGTATAAATCCGTAAACATATTCAAAAAAATCACGCGTGGAGCACAGATTATGAAACAATTTCCAGCACATTAAGAATAGCCTCGATAGACATCACCTTTAAATAACGCGAAATAGTATAAATATGTAAACAAATTGAAAAAAAAATCAAGATTGGAGCATAGATTGTGAAACAATTTCCAGAACATTGAAAATAGTCTCGATAGACATCGCCTTTAAATAACGCGGAATATTATAAATCCGAAAACAAATTTAAAAAAATCACGCGCGGAGCACAGATTATGAAACAATTTCCAGCACATTGAGAATAGCCTCGATAGACATCGCGTTTAAATAACGCGAAACAGTATAAATATGTAAACAAATTGAAAAAAAAATCAAGCTTGGAGCATAGATTGTGAAACAATTTCCAGCACATTGAAAATAGTCTCAATAGGCATCGCCTTTAAATAACGCGAAATCTTATAAATTTGTAAATAAATTTAAAAAAATCACGTGTGGAGCACAGATTATGAAACAATTTCCAGCACATTGAGAATAGCCTCGATAGACAACGCCTTTAAATAAAGCGAAATAGTATAAATTTGTAAATAAATGCAAAAAAATCACGCGTGGAGCACAGATTATGAAACAAATTCCAGCACATTGAGAATAGCCTCGATAGACTTCTCCTTCAAATAACGCGAAATAGCATAAACCTGTAAATAAAATTGAAAAAAAAAATCACGCTTGGAGCATAGATTGTGAAACAATTTCCAGCATATTGAAAATAGTCTCGAGAGACATCGCATTTAAATAACGCGAAATAGTATAAATCCGTAAACAAATTCAAAAATGTCATGCGTGGAGGACAGATTATGAAACAATTTCCAGCTTATTGAGAATAGCTTCGATAGACATCACCTTTAAATAACGCGAAAAAGTATAAATCTGTAAACAAATTGAAAAAAAAAATCACGCTTGGAGAATAAATTGTGAAACAATTTCCAGCACATCGAAAATAGTCTCGATAGACATCGCCTTTAAATAAAGCGAAATATTATAAATCCGTAAACAAATTTTAAAAAAATCACGCGTGGAGCACAGATTATGAAACAATTTCCAGCACATTGAGAATAACCTCGATAGACATCACCTTTAAATTACGCGAAATAGTATAAATGCGTAAACAAATTTTTAAAAAATCACGCGTGGAGCACAGATTATGAAACAATTTCCAGAACATTGAGAATAGCCTCGATAGACATCGCCTTTAAATAACGCGAAATCTTATAAATTTGTAAATAAATTTAAAAAAATCACGCGTGGAGCACAGATTATGAAACAATTTCCAGCACATTGAGAATAGTGTCGATAGACATCGCCTTTAAATACGCAAAATAGTATAAATCCGTAAACAAATTCAAAAACATATGCGTGGAGCACAGATTATGAAACAATTTCCAGCACATTAAGAATAGCCTCGATAGACATCACCTTTAAATAACTCGAAATAGTATATATCCGTAAACAAAATCAAAAAATCCACGCGTGGAACACAGATTCTGAAACAATTTCCAGCACATTGAGAATAGCCTCGATAGACATAACCTTTAAATAACCCGAAACAGTATAAATATATAAACAAATTGAAAAAAAAAATTAAGCTTGGAGCATAGAATGTGAAACAATTTCCAGCACATTGAAAATAGTCCCAATAGACATCGCCTTTAAATAACGCGAAATAGTATAAATCCGTAAAAAAATTTTAAAAAAAATCACGCGTAGAGCACAGATTATGAAACGATTTCCAGCACATTGAGAATAGCCTCGATAGACATTGCCTTTAAATAACGCGAAATAGTATGAATCCGTAAATACATGAAAAAAAATCAGGCGTGGAACACAGATTATGAAACAATTTCCAGCACATTGAGAATAGTCTCGATAGCCATCGCCTTTAAATAACTCGAAATAGTATAGATCCGTAAACAAATTTTAAAAAAAATCACGCGTAGAGCACAGATTATGAAACAATTTCCAGCACATTGAGAATAACCTCGATAGACATCATCTTTAAATAACGCGATATCTTATAAATTTGTAAATAAACTCAAAAAATCACGCGTGGAGCATAGATTATGAAACAATTTCCAGAACATTGAGAATAGCCTTGATAGACATTGCCTTTAAATAACGCGAAATATTACAAATCCGTAAATACATGAAAAAAAATCAGGCGTGGAACACAGATTATGAAACAATTTACAGCACATTGAGAATAGCCTCGATAGACATCGCCTTTAAATAACGCGAAATCTTATAAATTTGTAAATAAATTTAAAAAAATCACGCGTGGAGCACAGATTATGAAACAATTTCCAGAACATTGAAAATAACCTCGATAGACATCACCTTTAAATAACGCGATATCTTATAAATTTGTAAATAAATTCAAAAAAATCACGCGTGGAGCACAGATTATGAAACAATTTCCAGCACATTGAGAATAGCCTCGATAGACATCGCCTTTAAATAACGCGAAATAGTATATATCCGTAAACAAATTGAAAAAAAAATCAGACTTGGAGCACAGATTATGAAACAATTTCCAGCACATTGAGAATAACCTCGATAGACATCACATTTAAATAACGCGAAATAGTATAAATCTGTAAACAAATTGAAAAAAAAAATCACGCTTGGAGCATAGATTATGAAACAATTTCCAGAACATTGAGAATAGCCTCGATAGACATCACCTTTAAATAACGCGAAATAGTATAAATCTCTAAACAAATTGAAAAAAAAATCACGCTTGGAGCATAGATTATGAAACAATTTCCAGAACATTGAGAATAGTCTCAATAGACATCGCCTTTAAATACGCAAAATAGTATAAATCCGTAAACATATTCAAAAAAATCACGCGTGGAGCACAGATTATGAAACAATTTCCAGCACATTAAGAATAGCCTCAATAGACATCACCTTTAAATAACGCGAAATAGTATAAATATGTAAACAAATTGAAAAAAAAATCAAGATTGGAGCATAGATTGTGAAACAATTTCCAGCACATTGAAAATAGTCTCGATAGACATCGCCTTTAAATAACGCGGAATATTATAAATCCGAAAACAAATTTAAAAAAATCACGCGCGGAGCACAGATTATGAAACAATTTCCAGCACATTGAGAATAGCCTCGATAGACATCGCGTTTAAATAACGCGAAACAGTATAAATATGTAAACAAATTGAAAAAAAAAATCAAGCTTGGAGCATAGATTGTGAAACAATTTCCAGCACATTGAAAATAGTCTCAATAGGCATCGCCTTTAAATAACGCGAAATCTTATAAATTTGTAAATAAATTTAAAAAAATCACGTGTGGAGCACAGATTATGAAACAATTTCCAGCACATTGAGAATAGCCTCGATAGACAACGCCTTTAAATAAAGCGAAATAGTATAAATTTGTAAATAAATGCAAAAAATCACGCGTGGAGCACAGATTATGAAACAAATTCCAGCACATTGAGAATAGCCTCGATAGACTTCTCCTTCAAATAACGCGAAATAGCATAAACCTGTAAATAAAATTGAAAAAAAAATCACGCTTGGAGCATAGATTGTGAAACAATTTCCAGCATATTGAAAATAGTCTCGAGAGACATCGCATTTAAATAACGCGAAATAGTATAAATCCGTAAACAAATTCAAAAATGTCATGCGTGGAGGACAGATTATGAAACAATTTCCAGCTTATTGAGAATAGCTTCGATAGACATCACCTTTAAATAACGCGAAAAAGTATAAATCTGTAAACAAATTGAAAAAAAAAATCACGCTTGGAGAATAAATTGTGAAACAATTTCCAGCACATCGAAAATAGTCTCGATAGACATCGCCTTTAAATAAAGCGAAATATTATAAATCCGTAAACAAATTTTAAAAAAATCACGCGTGGAGCACAGATTATGAAACAATTTCCAGCACATTGAGAATAACCTCGATAGACATCACCTTTAAATTACGCGAAATAGTATAAATGCGTAAACAAATTTTAAAAAAATCACGCGTGGAGCACAGATTATGAAACAATTTCCAGAACATTGAGAATAGCCTCGATAGACATCACCTTTAAATAACGCGAAATAGTATAAATCTCTAAACAAATTGAAAAAAAAATCACGCTTGGAGCATAGATTATGAAACAATTTCCAGAACATTGAGAATAGTCTCAATAGACATCGCCTTTAAATACGCAAAATAGTATAAATCCGTAAACATATTCAAAAAAATCACGCGTGGAGCACAGATTATGAAACAATTTCCAGCACATTAAGTATAGCCTCGATAGACATCACCTTTAAATAACGCGAAATAGTATAAATATGTAAACAAATTGAAAAAAAAATCAAGATTGGAGCATAGATTGTGAAACAATTTCCAGCACATTGAAAATAGTCTCGATAGACATCGCCTTTAAATAACGCGGAATATTATAAATCCGAAAACAAATTTAAAAAAATCACGCGCGGAGCACAGATTATGAAACAATTTCCAGCACATTGAGAATAGCCTCGATAGACATCGCGTTTAAATAACGCGAAACAGTATAAATATGTAAACAAATTGAAAAAAAAAATCAAGCTTGGAGCATAGATTGTGAAACAATTTCCAGCACATTGAAAATAGTCTCAATAGGCATCGCCTTTAAATAACGCGAAATCTTATAAATTTGTAAATAAATTTAAAAAAATTGTGTGGAGCACAGATTATGAAACAATTTCCAGCACATTGAGAATAGCCTCGATAGACAACGCCTTTAAATAAAGCGAAATAGTATAAATTTGTAAATAAATGCAAAAAAATCACGCGTGGAGCACAGATTATGAAACAAATTCCAGCACATTGAGAATAGCCTCGATAGACTTCTCCTTCAAATAACGCGAAATAGCATAAACCTGTAAATAAAATTGAAAAAAAAAATCACGCTTGGAGCATAGATTGTGAAACAATTTCCAGCATATTGAAAATAGTCTCGAGAGACATCGCATTTAAATAACGCGAAATAGTATAAATCCGTAAACAAATTCAAAAATGTCATGCGTGGAGGACAGATTATGAAACAATTTCCAGCTTATTGAGAATAGCTTCGATAGACATCACCTTTAAATAACGCGAAAAAGTATAAATCTGTAAACAAATTGAAAAAAAAAATCACGCTTGGAGAATAAATTGTGAAACAATTTCCAGCACATCGAAAATAGTCTCGATAGACATCGCCTTTAAATAAAGCGAAATATTATAAATCCGTAAACAAATTTTAAAAAAATCACGCGTGGAGCACAGATTATGAAACAATTTCCAGCACATTGAGAATAACCTCGATAGACATCACCTTTAAATTACGCGAAATAGTATAAATGCGTAAACAAATTTTAAAAAAATCACGCGTGGAGCACAGATTATGAAACAATTTCCAGAACATTGAGAATAGCCTCGATAGACATCGCCTTTAAATAACGCGAAATCTTATAAATTTGTAAATAAATTTAAAAAAATCACGCGTGGAGCACAGATTATGAAACAATTTCCAGCACATTGAGAATAGCCTCGATAGACATCACCTTTAAATAACTCGAAATAGTATATATCCGTAAACAAAATCAAAAAATCCACGCGTGGAGCACAGATTCTGAAACAATTTCCAGCACATTGAGAATAGCCTCGATAGACATAACCTTTAAATAACCCGAAACAGTATAAATATATAAACAAATTGAAAAAAAAAATTAAGCTTGGAGCATAGAATGTGAAACAATTTCCAGCACATTGAAAATAGTCCCAATAGACATCGCCTTTAAATAACGCGAAATAGTATAAATCTATAAAAAAATTTTAAAAAAAATCACGCGTAGAGCACAGATTATGAAACGATTTCCAGCACATTGAGAATAGCCTCGATAGACATTGCCTTTAAATAACGCGAAATAGTATGAATCCGTAAATACATGAAAAAAAATCAGGCGTGGAACACAGATTATGAAACAATTTCCAGCACATTGAGAATAGTCTCGATAGCCATCGCCTTTAAATAACTCGAAATAGTATAGATCCGTAAACAAATTTTAAAAAAAATCACGCGTAGAGCACAGATTATGAAACAATTTCCAGCACATTGAGAATAACCTCGATAGACATCATCTTTAAATAACGCGATATCTTATAAATTTGTAAATAAACTCAAAAAATCACGTGTGGAGCATAGATTATGAAACAATTTCCAGAACATTGAGAATAGCCTTGATAGACATTGCCTTTAAATAACGCGAAATAGTATAAATCCGTAAATACATGAAAAAAAATCAGGCGTGGAACACAGATTATGAAACAATTTACAGCACATTGAGAATAGCCTCGATAGACATCGCCTTTAAATAACGCGAAATAGTATATATCCGTAAACAAATTGAAAAAAAAAATCAGACTTGGAGCACAGATTATGAAACAATTTCCAGCACATTGAGAATAACCTCGATAGACATCACATTTAAATAACGCGAAATAGTATAAATCTGTAAACAAATTGAAAAAAAAAATCACGCTTGGAGCATAGATTATGAAACAATTTCCAGAACATTGAGAATAGCCTCGATAGACATCACCTTTAAATAACGCGAAATAGTATAAATCTCTAAACAAATTGAAAAAAAAATCACGCTTGGAGCATAGATTATGAAACAATTTCCAGAACATTGAGAATAGTCTCCATAGACATCGCCTTTAAATACGCAAAATAGTATAAATCCGTAAACATATTCAAAAAAATCACGCGTGGAGCACAGATTATGAAACAATTTCCAGCACATTGAGAATAGCCTCGATAGACATCACCTTTAAATAACGCGAAATAGTATAAATATGTAAACAAATTGAAAAAAAAATCAAGATTGGAGCATAGATTGTGAAACAATTTCCAGCACATTGAAAATAGTCTCGATAGACATCGCCTTTAAATAACGCGGAATATTATAAATCCGAAAACAAATTTAAAAAAATCACGCGCGGAGCACAGATTATGAAACAATTTCCAGCACATTGAGAATAGCCTCGATAGACATCGCGTTTAAATAACGCGAAACAGTATAAATATGTAAACAAATTGAAAAAAAAAATCAAGCTTGGAGCATAGATTGTGAAACAATTTCCAGCACATTGAAAATAGTCTCAATAGGCATCGCCTTTAAATAACGCGAAATCTTATAAATTTGTAAATAAATTTAAAAAAATCACGTGTGGAGCACAGATTATGAAACAATTTCCAGCACATTGAGAATATCCTCGATAGACAACGCCTTTAAATAAAGCGAAATAGTATAAATTTGTAAATAAATGCAAAAAAATCACGCGTGGAGCACAGATTATGAAACAAATTCCAGCACATTGAGAATAGCCTCGATAGACTTCTCCTTCAAATAACGCGAAATAGCATAAACCTGTAAATAAAATTGAAAAAAAAATCACGCTTGGAGCATAGATTGTGAAACAATTTCCAGCATATTGAAAATAGTCTCGAGAGACATCGCATTTAAATAACGCGAAATAGTATAAATCCGTAAACAAATTCAAAAATGTCATGCGTGGAGGACAGATTATGAAACAATTTCCAGCTTATTGAGAATAGCTTCGATAGACATCACCTTTAAATAACGCGAAAAAGTATAAATCTGTAAACAAATTGAAAAAAAAAATCACGCTTGGAGAATAAATTGTGAAACAATTTCCAGCACATCGAAAATAGTCTCGATAGACATCGCCTTTAAATAAAGCGAAATATTATAAATCCGTAAACAAATTTTAAAAAAATCACGCGTGGAGCACAGATTATGAAACAATTTCCAGCACATTGAGAATAACCTCGATAGACATCACCTTTAAATTACGCGAAATAGTATAAATGCGTAAACAAATTTTAAAAAAATCACGCGTGGAGCACAGATTATGAAACAATTTCCAGAACATTGAGAATAGCCTCGATAGACATCACCTTTAAATAACGCGAAATAGTATAAATCTCTAAACAAATTGAAAAAAAAATCACGCTTGGAGCATAGATTATGAAACAATTTCCAGAACATTGAGAATAGTCTCAATAGACATCGCCTTTAAATACGCAAAATAGTATAAATCCGTAAACATATTCAAAAAAATCACGCGTGGAGCACAGATTATGAAACAATTTCCAGCACATTAAGAATAGCCTCGATAGACATCACCTTTAAATAACGCGAAATAGTATAAATATGTAAACAAATTGAAAAAAAAATCAAGATTGGAGCATAGATTGTGAAACAATTTCCAGCACATTGAAAATAGTCTCGATAGACATCGCCTTTAAATAACGCGGAATATTATAAATCCGAAAACAAATTTAAAAAAATCACGCGCGGAGCACAGATTATGAAACAATTTCCAGCACATTGAGAATAGCCTCGATAGACATCGCGTTTAAATAACGCGAAACAGTATAAATATGTAAACAAATTGAAAAAAAAAATCAAGCTTGGAGCATAGATTGTGAAACAATTTCCAGCACATTGAAAATAGTCTCAATAGGCATCGCCTTTAAATAACGCGAAATCTTATAAATTTGTAAATAAATTTTAAAAAATCACGTGTGGAGCACAGATTATGAAACAATTTCCAGCACATTGAGAATAGCCTCGATAGACAACGCCTTTAAATAAAGCGAAATAGTATAAATTTGTAAATAAATGCAAAAAAATCACGCGTGGAGCACAGATTATGAAACAAATTCCAGCACATTGAGAATAGCCTCGATAGACTTCTCCTTCAAATAACGCGAAATAGCATAAACCTGTAAATAAAATTGAAAAAAAAATCACGCTTGGAGCATAGATTGTGAAACAATTTCCAGCATATTGAAAATAGTCTCGAGAGACATCGCATTTAAATAACGCGAAATAGTATAAATCCGTAAACAAATTCAAAAATGTCATGCGTGGAGGACAGATTATGAAACAATTTCCAGCTTATTGAGAATAGCTTCGATAGACATCACCTTTAAATAACGCGAAAAAGTATAAATCTGTAAACAAATTGAAAAAAAAAATCACGCTTGGAGAATAAATTGTGAAACAATTTCCAGCACATCGAAAATAGTCTCGATAGACATCGCCTTTAAATAAAGCGAAATATTATAAATCCGTAAACAAATTTTAAAAAAATCACGCGTGGAGCACAGATTATGAAACAATTTCCAGCACATTGAGAATAACCTCGATAGACATCACCTTTAAATTACGCGAAATAGTATAAATGCGTAAACAAATTTTAAAAAAATCACGCGTGGAGCACAGATTATGAAACAATTTCCAGAACATTGAGAATAGCCTCGATAGACATCGCCTTTAAATAACGCGAAATCTTATAAATTTGTAAATAAATTTAAAAAAATCACGCGTGGAGCACAGATTATGAAACAATTTCCAGCACATTGAGAATAGCCTCGATAGACATCACCTTTAAATAACTCGAAATAGTATATATCCGTAAACAAAATCAAAAAATCCACGCGTGGAGCACAGATTCTGAAACAATTTCCAGCACATTGAGAATAGCCTCGATAGACATAACCTTTAAATAACCCGAAACAGTATAAATATATAAACAAATTGAAAAAAAAAATTAAGCTTGGAGCATAGAATGTGAAACAATTTCCAGCACATTGAAAATAGTCCCAATAGACATCGCCTTTAAATAACGCGAAATAGTATAAATCTGTAAAAAAATTTTAAAAAAAATCACGCGTAGAGCACAGATTATGAAACGATTTCCAGCACATTGAGAATAGCCTCGATAGACATTGCCTTTAAATAACGCGAAATAGTATGAATCCGTAAATACATGAAAAAAAATCAGGCGTGGAACACAGATTATGAAACAATTTCCAGCACATTGAGAATAGTCTCGATAGCCATCGCCTTTAAATAACTCGAAATAGTATAGATCCGTAAACAAATTTTAAAAAAAATCACGCGTAGAGCACAGATTATGAAACAATTTCCAGCACATTGAGAATAACCTCGATAGACATCATCTTTAAATAACGCGATATCTTATAAATTTGTAAATAAACTCAAAAAATCACGTGTGGAGCATAGATTATGAAACAATTTCCAGAACATTGAGAATAGCCTTGATAGACATTGCTTTTAAATAACGCGAAATAGTATAAATCCGTAAATACATGAAAAAAAATCAGGCGTGGAACACAGATTATGAAACAATTTACAGCACATTGAGAATAGCCTCGATAGACATCGCCTTTAAATAACGCGAAATAGTATATATCCGTAAACAAATTGAAAAAAAAAATCAGACTTGGAGCACAGATTATGAAACAATTTCCAGCACATTGAGAATAACCTCGATAGACATCACATTTAAATAACGCGAAATAGTATAAATCTGTAAACAAATTGAAAAAAAAAATCACGCTTGGAGCATAGATTATGAAACAATTTCCAGAACATTGAGAATAGCCTCGATAGACATCACCTTTAAATAACGCGAAATAGTATAAATCTCTAAACAAATTGAAAAAAAAATCACGCTTGGAGCATAGATTATGAAACAATTTCCAGAACATTGAGAATAGTCTCCATAGACATCGCCTTTAAATACGCAAAATAGTATAAATCCGTAAACATATTCAAAAAAATCACGCGTGGAGCACAGATTATGAAACAATTTCCAGCACATTGAGAATAGCCTCGATAGACATCACCTTTAAATAACGCGAAATAGTATAAATATGTAAACAAATTGAAAAAAAAATCAAGATTGGAGCATAGATTGTGAAACAATTTCCAGCACATTGAAAATAGTCTCGATAGACATCGCCTTTAAATAACGCGGAATATTATAAATCCGAAAACAAATTTAAAAAAATCACGCGCGGAGCACAGATTATGAAACAATTTCCAGCACATTGAGAATAGCCTCGATAGACATCGCGTTTAAATAACGCGAAACAGTATAAATATGTAAACAAATTGAAAAAAAAAATCAAGCTTGGAGCATAGATTGTGAAACAATTTCCAGCACATTGAAAATAGTCTCAATAGGCATCGCCTTTAAATAACGCGAAATCTTATAAATTTGTAAATAAATTTAAAAAAATCACGTGTGGAGCAAAGATTATGAAACAATTTCCAGGACATTGAGAATAGCCTCGATAGACAACGCCTTTAAATAAAGCGAAATAGTATAAATTTGTAAATAAATGCAAAAAAATCACGCGTGGAGCACAGATTATGAAACAAATTCCAGCACATTGAGAATAGCCTCGATAGACTTCTCCTTCAAATAACGCGAAATAGCATAAACCTGTAAATAAAATTGAAAAAAAAAATCACGCTTGGAGCATAGATTGTGAAACAATTTCCAGCATATTGAAAATAGTCTCGAGAGACATCGCATTTAAATAACGCGAAATAGTATAAATCCGTAAACAAATTCAAAAATGTCATGCGTGGAGGACAGATTATGAAACAATTTCCAGCTTATTGAGAATAGCTTCGATAGACATCACCTTTAAATAACGCGAAAAAGTATAAATCTGTAAACAAATTGAAAAAAAAAAATCACGCTTGGAGAATAAATTGTGAAACAATTTCCAGCACATCGAAAATAGTCTCGATAGACATCGCCTTTAAATAAAGCGAAATATTATAAATCCGTAAACAAATTTTAAAAAAATCACGCGTGGAGCACAGATTATGAAACAATTTCCAGCACATTGAGAATAACCTCGATAGACATCACCTTTAAATTACGCGAAATAGTATAAATGCGTAAACAAATTTTAAAAAAATCACGCGTGGAGCACAGATTATGAAACAATTTCCAGAACATTGAGAATAGCCTCGATAGACATCGCCTTTAAATAACGCGAAATCTTATAAATTTGTAAATAAATTTAAAAAAATCACGCGTGGAGCACAGATTATGAAACAATTTCCAGCACATTGAGAATAGCCTCGATAGACATCACCTTTAAATAACTCGAAATAGTATATATCCGTAAACAAAATCAAAAAATCCACGCGTGGAGCACAGATTCTGAAACAATTTCCAGCACATTGAGAATAGCCTCGATAGACATAACCTTTAAATAACCCGAAACAGTATAAATATATAAACAAATTGAAAAAAAAAATTAAGCTTGGAGCATAGAATGTGAAACAATTTCCAGCACATTGAAAATAGTCCCAATAGACATCGCCTTTAAATAACGCGAAATAGTATAAATCTGTAAAAAAATTTTAAAAAAAATCACGCGTAGAGCACAGATTATGAAACGATTTCCAGCACATTGAGAATAGCCTCGATAGACATTGCCTTTAAATAACGCGAAATAGTATGAATCCGTAAATACATGAAAAAAAATCAGGCGTGGAACACAGATTATGAAACAATTTCCAGCACATTGAGAATAGTCTCGATAGCCATCGCCTTTAAATAACTCGAAATAGTATAGATCCGTAAACAAATTTTAAAAAAAATCACGCGTAGAGCACAGATTATGAAACAATTTCCAGCACATTGAGAATAACCTCGATAGACATCATCTTTAAATAACGCGATATCTTATAAATTTGTAAATAAACTCAAAAAATCACGTGTGGAGCATAGATTATGAAACAATTTCCAGAACATTGAGAATAGCCTTGATAGACATTGCCTTTAAATAACGCGAAATAGTATAAATCCGTAAATACATGAAAAAAAATCAGGCGTGGAACACAGATTATGAAACAATTTACAGCACATTGAGAATAGCCTCGATAGACATCGCCTTTAAATAACGCGAAATAGTATATATCCGTAAACAAATTGAAAAAAAAAATCAGACTTGGAGCACAGATTATGAAACAATTTCCAGCACATTGAGAATAACCTCGATAGACATCACATTTAAATAACGCGAAATAGTATAAATCTGTAAACAAATTGAAAAAAAAAATCACGCTTGGAGCATAGATTATGAAACAATTTCCAGAACATTGAGAATAGCCTCGATAGACATCACCTTTAAATAACGCGAAATAGTATAAATCTCTAAACAAATTGAAAAAAAAATCACGCTTGGAGCATAGATTATGAAACAATTTCCAGAACATTGAGAATAGTCTCCATAGACATCGCCTTTAAATACGCAAAATAGTATAAATCCGTAAACATATTCAAAAAAATCACGCGTGGAGCACAGATTATGAAACAATTTCCAGCACATTGAGAATAGCCTCGATAGACATCACCTTTAAATAACGCGAAATAGTATAAATATGTAAACAAATTGAAAAAAAAATCAAGATTGGAGCATAGATTGTGAAACAATTTCCAGCACATTGAAAATAGTCTCGATAGACATCGCCTTTAAATAACGCGGAATATTATAAATCCGAAAACAAATTTAAAAAAATCACGCGCGGAGCACAGATTATGAAACAATTTCCAGCACATTGAGAATAGCCTCGATAGACATCGCGTTTAAATAACGCGAAACAGTATAAATATGTAAACAAATTGAAAAAAAAAATCAAGCTTGGAGCATAGATTGTGAAACAATTTCCAGCACATTGAAAATAGTCTCAATAGGCATCGCCTTTAAATAACGCGAAATCTTATAAATTTGTAAATAAATTTAAAAAAATCACGTGTGGAGCACAGATTATGAAACAATTTCCAGCACATTGAGAATAGCCTCGATAGACAACGCCTTTAAATAAAGCGAAATAGTATAAATTTGTAAATAAATGCAAAAAAATCACGCGTGGAGCACAGATTATGAAACAAATTCCAGCACATTGAGAATAGCCTCGATAGACTTCTCCTTCAAATAACGCGAAATAGCATAAACCTGTAAATAAAATTGAAAAAAAAATCACGCTTGGAGCATAGATTGTGAAACAATTTCCAGCATATTGAAAATAGTCTCGAGAGACATCGCATTTAAATAACGCGAAATAGTATAAATCCGTAAACAAATTCAAAAATGTCATGCGTGGAGGACAGATTATGAAACAATTTCCAGCTTATTGAGAATAGCTTCGATAGACATCACCTTTAAATAACGCGAAAATTTATAAATCTGTAAACAAATTGAAAAAAAAAATCACGCTTGGAGAATAAATTGTGAAACAATTTCCAGCACATCGAAAATAGTCTCGATAGACATCGCCTTTAAATAAAGCGAAATATTATAAATCCGTAAACAAATTTTAAAAAAATCACGCGTGGAGCACAGATTATGAAACAATTTCCAGCACATTGAGAATAACCTCGATAGACATCACCTTTAAATTACGCGAAATAGTATAAATGCGTAAACAAATTTTAAAAAAATCACGCGTGGAGCACAGATTATGAAACAATTTCCAGAACATTGAGAATAGCCTCGATAGACATCACCTTTAAATAACGCGAAATAGTATAAATCTCTAAACAAATTGAAAAAAAAATCACGCTTGGAGCATAGATTATGAAACAATTTCCAGAACATTGAGAATAGTCTCAATAGACATCGCCTTTAAATACGCAAAATAGTATAAATCCGTAAACATATTCAAAAAAATCACGCGTGGAGCACAGATTATGAAACAATTTCCAGCACATTAAGAATAGCCTCGATAGACATCACCTTTAAATAACGCGAAATAGTATAAATATGTAAACAAATTGAAAAAAAAATCAAGATTGGAGCATAGATTGTGAAACAATTTCCAGCACATTGAAAATAGTCTCGATAGACATCGCCTTTAAATAACGCGGAATATTATAAATCCGAAAACAAATTTAAAAAAATCACGCGCGGAGCACAGATTATGAAACAATTTCCAGCACATTGAGAATAGCCTCGATAGACATCGCGTTTAAATAACGCGAAACAGTATAAATATGTAAATAAATGCAAAAAAATCACGCGTGGAGCACAGATTATGAAACAAATTCCAGCACATTGAGAATAGCCTCGATAGACTTCTCCTTCAAATAACGCGAAATAGCATAAACCTGTAAATAAAATTGAAAAAAAAAATCACGCTTGGAGCATAGATTGTGAAACAATTTCCAGCACATTGAAAATAGTCTCGATAGACATCGCCTTTAAATAACGCGGAATATTATAAATCCGAAAAGAAATTTAAAAAAATCACGCGCGGAGCACAGATTATGAAACAATTTCCAGCTTATTGAGAATAGCTTCGATAGACATCACCTTTAAATAACGCGAAAAAGTATAAATCTGTAAACAAATTGAAAAAAAAAATCACGCTTGGAGAATAAATTGTGAAACAATTTCCAGCACATCGAAAATAGTCTCGATAGACATCGCCTTTAAATAAAGCGAAATATTATAAATCCGTAAACAAATTTTAAAAAAATCACGCGTGGAGCACAGATTATGAAACAATTTCCAGCACATTGAGAATAACCTCGATAGACATCACCTTTAAATTACGCGAAATAGTATAAATGCGTAAACAAATTTTAAAAAATCACGCGTGGAGCACAGATTATGAAACAATTTCCAGAACATTGAGAATAGCCTCGATAGACATCGCCTTTAAATAACGCGAAATCTTATAAATTTGTAAATAAATTTAAAAAAATCACGCGTGGAGCACAGATTATGAAACAATTTCCAGCACATTGAGAATAGCCTCGATAGACATCACCTTTAAATAACTCGAAATAGTATATATCCGTAAACAAAATCAAAAAATCCACGCGTGGAGCACAGATTCTGAAACAATTTCCAGCACATTGAGAATAGCCTCGATAGACATAACCTTTAAATAACCCGAAACAGTATAAATATATAAACAAATTGAAAAAAAAAATTAAGCTTGGAGCATAGAATGTGAAACAATTTCCAGCACATTGAAAATAGTCCCAATAGACATCGCCTTTAAATAACGCGAAATAGTATAAATCTGTAAAAAAATTTTAAAAAAAATCACGCGTAGAGCACAGATTATGAAACGATTTCCAGCACATTGAGAATAGCCTCGATAGACATTGCCTTTAAATAACGCGAAATAGTATGAATCCGTAAATACATGAAAAAAAATCAGGCGTGGAACACAGATTATGAAACAATTTCCAGCACATTGAGAATAGTCTCGATAGCCATCGCCTTTAAATAACTCGAAATAGTATAGATCCGTAAACAAATTTTAAAAAAAATCACGCGTAGAGCACAGATTATGAAACAATTTCCAGCACATTGAGAATAACCTCGATAGACATCATCTTTAAATAACGCGATATCTTATAAATTTGTAAATAAACTCAAAAAATCACGTGTGGAGCATAGATTATGAAACAATTTCCAGAACATTGAGAATAGCCTTGATAGACATTGCCTTTAAATAACGCGAAATAGTATAAATCCGTAAATACATGAAAAAAAATCAGGCGTGGAACACAGATTATGAAACAATTTACAGCACATTGAGAATAGCCTCGATAGACATCGTCTTTAAATAACGCGAAATCTTATAAATTTGTAAATAAACTCAAAAAATCACGCGTGGAGCACAGATTATGAAACGATTTCCAGCACATTGAGAATAGCCTCGATAGTCATTGCCTTTAAATAACGCGAAATAGTATAAATCCGTAAATACATGAAAAAAAATCAGGCGTGGAACACAGATTATGAAACAATTTCCAGCACATTGAGAATAGTCTCGATAGCCATCGCCTTTAAATAACTCGAAATAGTATAGATCCGTAAACAAAATCAAAAAATCCACGCGTGGAGCACAGATTATGAAACAATTTCCATCACATTGAGAATAGCCTCGATAGACATCACCTTTAAATAACGCGAAATAGTATAAATGCGTAAACAAATTCAAAAAAATCACGCTTGGAGCACAGATTATGAAACAATTTCCATCACATTGAGAATAGCCTCGATAGACATCGCCTTTAAATAACGCGAAATCTTATAAATTTGTAAATAAATTTAAAAAAATCACGCGTGGAGCACAGATTATGAAACAATTTCCAGAACATTGAAAATAACCTCGATAGACATCACCTTTAAATAACGCGATATCTTATAAATTTGTAAATAAACTCAAAAGTCACGCGTGGAGCACAGATTATGAAACGATTTCCAGCACATTGAGAATAGCCTCGATAGACATTGCCTTTAAATAACGCGAAATAGTATGAATCCGTAAATACATGAAAAAAAATCAGGCGTGGAACACAGATTATGAAACAATTTCCAGCACATTGAGAATAGTCTCGATAGCCATCGCCTTTAAATAACTCGAAATAGTATAGATCCGTAAACAAATTTTAAAAAAAATCACGCGTAGAGCTCAGATTATGAAACAATTTCCAGCACATTGAGAATAACCTCGATAGACATCACCTTTAAATAACGCGAAACAGTATAAATATATAAACAAATTGAAAAAAAAAATTAAGCTTGGAGCATAGATTGTGAAACAATTTCCAGTACATTGAAAATAGTCCCAATAGACATCGACTTTAAATAACGCGAAATAGTATAAATCCGAAAACAAATTTTAAAAAAAATCACGCGTAGAGCACAGATTATGAAACAATTTCCAGCACATTGAGAATAACCTCGATAGACATCACCTTTAAATAACGCGATATCTTATAAATTTGTAAATAAACTCAAAAAATCACGCGTGGAGCACAGATTATGAAACGATTTCCAGCACATTGAGAATAGCCTCGATAGACATTGCCTTTAAATAACTGAAATAGTATAAATCCGTAAATACATGAAAAAAATTCAGGCGTGGAACACAGATTATGAAACAATTGCCAGCACATTGAGAATAGTCTCGATAGCCATCGCCTTTAAATAACTCGAAATAGTATAGATCCGTAAACAAATTTTTAAAAAAATCACGCGTAGAGCACAGATTATGAAACAATTTCCAGCACATTGAGAATAACCTCGATAGACATCACCTTTAAATAACGCGATATCTTATAAATTTGTAAATAAACTCAAAAAAGCACGCGTGGAGCATAGATTATGAAACAATTTCCAGAACATTGAGAATAGCCTTGATAGACATTGCCTTTAAATAACGCGAAATAGTATAAATCCGTAAATACATGAAAAAAAATCAGGCGTGGAACACAGATTATGAAACAATTTACAGCACATTGAGAATAGCCTCGATAGACATCGTCTTTAAATAACGCGAAATCTTATAAATTTGCAAATAAACTCAAAAAATCACGCGTGGAGCACAGATTATGAAACGATTTCCAGCACATTGAGAATAGCCTCGATAGACATTGCCTTTAAATAACGCGAAATAGTATGAATCCGTAAATACATGAAAAAAAATCAGGCGTGGAACACAGATTATGAAACAATTTCCAGCACATTGAGAATAGTCTCGATAGCCATCGCCTTTAAATAACTCGAAATAGTATAGATCCGTAAACAAATTTTAAAAAAAATCACGCGTAGAGCTCAGATTATGAAACAATTTCCAGCACATTGAGAATAACCTCGATAGACATCACCTTTAAATAACGCGAAACAGTATAAATATATAAACAAATTGAAAAAAAAAATTAAGCTTGGAGCATAGATTGTGAAACAATTTCCAGTACATTGAAAATAGTCCCAATAGACATCGACTTTAAATAACGCGAAATAGTATAAATCCGAAAACAAATTTTAAAAAAAATCACGCGTAGAGCACAGATTATGAAACAATTTCCAGCACATTGAGAATAACCTCGATAGACATCACCTTTAAATAACGCGATATCTTATAAATTTGTAAATAAACTCAAAAAATCACGCGTGGAGCACAGATTATGAAACGATTTCCAGCACATTGAGAATAGCCTCGATAGACATTGCCTTTAAATAACTGAAATAGTATAAATCCGTAAATACATGAAAAAAATTCAGGCGTGGAACACAGATTATGAAACAATTGCCAGCACATTGAGAATAGTCTCGATAGCCATCGCCTTTAAATAACTCGAAATAGTATAGATCCGTAAACAAATTTTTAAAAAAATCACGCGTAGAGCACAGATTATGAAACAATTTCCAGCACATTGAGAATAACCTCGATAGACATCACCTTTAAATAACGCGATATCTTATAAATTTGTAAATAAACTCAAAAAAGCACGCGTGGAGCATAGATTATGAAACAATTTCCAGAACATTGAGAATAGCCTTGATAGACATTGCCTTTAAATAACGCGAAATAGTATAAATCCGTAAATACATGAAAAAAAATCAGGCGTGGAACACAGATTATGAAACAATTTACAGCACATTGAGAATAGCCTCGATAGACATCGTCTTTAAATAACGCGAAATCTTATAAATTTGCAAATAAACTCAAAAAATCACGCGTGGAGCACAGATTATGAAACGATTTCCAGCACATTGAGAATAGCCTCGATAGACATTGCCTTTAAATAACGCGAAATAGTATAAATCCGTAAATACATGAAAAAAAATCAGGCGTGGAACACAGATTATGAAACAATTTCCAGCACATTGAGAATAGTCTCGATAGCCATCGCCTTTAAATAACTCGAAATAGTATAGATCCGTAAACAAAATCAAAAAATCCACGTGTGGAGCACAGATTATGAAACAATTTCCAGCACATTGAGAATAACCTCGATAGACATCACCTTTAAATAACGCGAATCAGTATAAATATGTAAACAAATTGAAAAAAAAAATCAAGCTTGGAGCATAGATTGTGAAACAATTTCCAGAACATTGAAAATAGTCTCGATAGAAATCGCCTTTAAATAGCGCGAAATAGTGTAAATCCGTAAACAAATTTTAAAAAAAATCACGCGTAGAGCACAGATTATGAAACAATTTCCAGCACATTGAGAATAACCTCGATAGACATCACCTTTAAATAACGCGAAATAGTATAAAACCGTAAACAAATTCAATAAAAATCACGCGTGGAGCACAGATTATGAAACAATTTCCAGCACATTGAGAATAGCCTCGATAGACATCACCTTTAAATAACGCGAAATAGTATAAATCTGTAAACAAATTGAATTAAAAATCACGCTTGGAGCATAGATTATGAAACAATTTCCAGAACAGTGAGAATAGTCTCAATAGACATCGCCTGTAAATAACGCGAAATTGTATAAATCCATAAACAAATTTAAAAAAATCGCGCTTGGAGCACAGATTATAAAACAATCTCCAGCACATTGAGAATAGTCTCGATAGACATCGCCTGTAAATAACGCGAAATAGTATAAATCCGTAAACAAATTTTAAAAAATCGCGCTTGGAGAACAGATTATAAACCAATTTCCAGCACATTGAGAATAGCCTCGATAGACATCGCCTTTAAATAACGCGAAATCATATAAATTTGTAAATAAATTTAAAAAAATCACGCGTGGAGCACAGATTATGAAACAATTTCCAGAACATTGAAAATAACCTCGATAGACATCACCTTTAAATAACGCGATATCTTATAAATTTGTAAATAAACTCAAAAAATCACGCGTGGAGCACAGATTATGAAACGATTTCCAGCACATTGAGAATAGCCTCGACAGACATTGCCTTTAAATAACGCGAAATAGTATGAATCCGTAAATACATGAAAAAAAATCAGGCGTGGAACACAGATTATGAAACAATTTCCAGCACATTGAGAATAACCTCGATAGACATCACCTTTAAATAACGCGAAACAGTATAAATATATAAACAAATTGAAAAAAAAAATTAAGCTTGGAGCATAGATTGTGAAACAATTTCCAGTACATTGAAAATAGTCCCAATAGACATCGCCTTTAAATAACGCGAAATAGTATAAATCCGTAAACAAATTTTAAAAAAAATCACGCGTAGAGCACAGATTATGAAACAATTTCCAGCACATTGAGAATAACCTCGATAGACATCACCTTTAAATAACGCGATATCTTATAAATTTGTAAATAAACTCAAAAAATCACGCGTGGAGCATAGATTATGAAACAATTTCCAGCACATTGAGAATAGTCTCGATAGCCATCGCCTTTAAATAACTCGAAATAGTATAGATCCGTAAACAAATTTTTAAAAAAATCACGCGTAGAGCACAGATTATGAAACAATTTCCAGCACATTGAGAATAACCTCGATAGACATCACCTTTAAATAACGCGATATCTTATAAATTTGTAAATAAACTCAAAAAATCACGCGTGGAGCATAGATTATGAAACAATTTCCAGAACATTGAGAATAGCCTTGATAGACATTGCCTTTAAATAACGCGAAATAGTATAAATCCGTAAATACATGAAAAAAAATCAGGCGTGGAACACAGATTATGAAACAATTTACAGCACATTGAGAATAGCCTCGATAGACATCGTCTTTAAATAACGCGAAATCTTATAAATTTGTAAATAAACTCAAAAAATCACGCGTGGAGCACAGATTATGAAACGATTTCCAGCACATTGAGAATAGCCTCGATAGACATTGCCTTTAAATAACGCGAAATAGTATAAATCCGTAAATACATGAAAAAAAATCAGGCGTGGAACACAGATTATGAAACAATTTCCAGCACATTGAGAATAGTCTCGATAGCCATCGCCTTTAAATAACTCGAAATAGTATAGATCCGTAAACAAAATAAAAAAATCCACGTGTGGAGCACAGATTATGAAACAATGTCCAGCACATTGTGAATAGCCTCGATAGACAACGCCTTTAAATATCGCGATATCTTATAAATTTGTAAATGAATTCAAAAAAATCACGTGTGGAGCACAGATTATGAAACAATTTCCAGCATATTGAGAATAGCCTCGACAGACATCACCTTTAAATAACGCTAAATAGTATGAATGCGTAAACAAATTCAAAAAAATCACGCGTGGAGCACAGATTATGAAACAATTTCCAGCACATTGAGAATAGCCTCGATAGACATCACCTTTAAATAACGCGAATCAGTATAAATATGTAAACAAATTGAAAAAAAAAATCAAGCTTGGAGCATAGATTGTGAAACAATTTCCAGAACATTGAAAATAGTCTCGATAGAAATCGCCTTTAAATAGCGCGAAATAGTGTAAATCCGTAAACAAATTTTAAAAAAAATCACGCGTAGAGCACAGATTATGAAACAATTTCCAGCACATTGAGAATAACCTCGATAGACATCACCTTTAAATAACGCGAAATAGTATAAAACCGTAAACAAAGTCAATAAAAATCACGCGTGGAGCACAGATTATGAAACAATTTCCAGCACATTGAGAATAGCCTCGATAGACATCACCTTTAAATAACGCGAAATAGTATAAATCTGTAAACAAATTGAATTAAAAATCACGCTTGGAGCATAGATTATGAAACAATTTCCAGAACAGTGAGAATATTCTCAATAGACATCGCCTGTAAATAACGCGAAATTGTATAAATCCATAAACAAATTTTAAAAAATCGCGCTTGGAGCACAGATTATAAAACAATTTCCAGCACATTGAGAATAGTCTCGATAGACATCGCCTGTAAATAACGCGAAATAGTATAAATCCGTAAACAAGTTTTAAAAAATCGCGCTTGGAGAACAGATTATAAAACAATTTCCAGCACATTGAGAATAACCTCGATAGACATCACCTTTAAATAACGTGAAATAGTATAAAACCGTAAACAAATTTTAAAAATTCACGCGTGGAGCACAGATTATGAAACAATTTCCAGCACATTGAGAATAACCTCGATAGACTTCACCTTTAAAAAACGCGAAATAGTATAAATGCGTAAACAAATTCAAAAAAATCACGCGTGGAGTACAGATTATGAAACAATTTACAGCACATTGAGAATAGCCGCGATAGACATCGCCTTTAAATAACGCGAAATCTTATAAATTTGTAAATAAATTCAAAAAAATCACGCGTGGAGCACAGATTATGAAACAATTTCCAGCACATTGAGAATAGCCTCGATAGACATCGCCTTTAAATAAAGCGAAATAGTATATATCCGTAAACAAATTGAAAAAAAAAATCAGGCTTGGAGCACAGATTATGAAACAATTTCCAGCACATTGAGAATAACCTCGATAGACATCACATTTAAATAACGCGAAATAGTATAAATCTGTAAACAAATTGAAAAAAAAAATCACGCTTGGAGCACAGATTATGAAACAATTTCCAGAACATTGAGAATAGTCTCAATAGACATCGCCTTTAAATACGCAAAATAGTATAAATCCGTAAACATATTCAAAAAAATCAAGATTGGAGCATAGATTGTGAAACAATTTCCAGCACATTGAAAATAGTCTCAATAGGCATCGCCTTTAAATAACGCGAAATCTTATAAATTTGTAAATAAATTTAAAAAAATCACGTGTGGAGCACAGATTATGAAACAATTTCCAGCACATTGAGAATAGCCTCGATAGACATCGCCTTTAAATAACGCGAAATAGTATAAATTTGTAAATAAATGCAAAAAAATCACGCGTGGATCACAGATTATGAAACAAATTCCAGCACATTGAGAATAGCCTCGATAGACTTCTCCTTCAAATAACGCGAAATAGCATAAACCTGTAAACAAATTGAAAAAAAAATCACGCTTGGAGCATAGATTGTGAAACAATTTCCAGCACATTGAAAATAGTCTCGATAGACATCGCCTTTAAATAACGAGAAATAGTATAAATCTGTAAATAAAATTGAAAAAAAAATCCCGCTTGGAGCATAGATTGTGAAACAATTTCCAGCATATTGAAAATAGTCTCGAGAGACATCGCATTTAAATAACGCGAAATAGTATAAATCCGTAAACAAATTCAAAAAAGTCATGCGTGGAGCACAGATTATGAAACAATTTCCAGCTTATTGAGAATAGCTTCGATAGACATCACCTTTAAATAACGCGAAAAAGTATAAATCTGTAAACAAATTGAAAAAAAAAAATCACGCTTGGAGCATAAATTGTGAAACAATTTCCAGCACATCGAAAATAGTCTCGATAGACATCGCCTTTAAATAAAGCGAAATATTATAAATCCGTAAACAAATTTTTAAAAAATCACGCGTGGAGCACAGATTATTAAACAATTTCCAGCACATTGAGAATAGTGTCGATAGACATCGCCTTTAAATACGCAAAATAGTATAAATCCGTAAACAAATTCAAAAAAATCACGCGTGGAGCACAGATTATGAAACAATTTCCAGCACATTAAGAATAGCCTCGATAGACATCACCTTTAAATAACGCGAAATAGTATAAATATGTAAACAAATTGAAAAAAAATCATGATTGGAGCATAGATTGTGAAACAATTTCCAGCACATTGAAAATAGTCTCGATAGACATCGCCTTTAAATAACGCGGAATATTATAAATCCGAAAACAAATTTAAAAAACTCACGCGTGGAGCACAGATTATGAAACAATTTCCAGCACATTGAGAATAGCCTCGATAGACATCGCCTTTAAATAACGCGAAATAGTATATATCCGTAAACAAATTGAAAAAAAAAATCAGGCTTGGAGCACAGATTATGAAACAATTTCCAGCACATTGAGAATAACCTCGATAGACATCACCTTTAAATAACGCGAAATAGTATAAATCCGTAAACAAATTTTAAAAAATCGCGCTTGGAGCACAGATTATAAAACAATTTCCAGCACATTGAGAATAGTCACGATAGACATCACATTTAAATAACGCGAAACAGTATAAATATGTAAACAAATTGAAAAAAAAAATCAAGTTTGGAGCATAGATTGTTAAAAAATTTCTAGCACATTGAGAATAACCTCGATAGACATCACCTTTAAATAACGCGAAATAGTATAAAACCGTAAACAAATTGAAAAAAATCACGCGTGGAGCACAGATTATGAAACAATTTCCAGCACATTGAGAATAGCCTCGATAGACATCACCTTTAAATAACGCGAATTAGTATAAATCTGTAAACAAATTGAAAAAAAAATCACGCTTGGAGCATAGACTATGAAACAATTTCCAGAACATTGAGAATAGTCCCAATAGACATTGCCTTTAAATAACGCGAAAAAGTATAAATCCGTAAATACATGAAAAAAAATCCGGCGTGGAACACAGATTATGAAACAATTTACAGCACATTGAGAATAGCCTTGATAGACATCGCCTTTAAATAACGCGAAATCTTATAAATTTGTAAATAAACTCAAAAAATCACGCGTGGAGCACAGATTATGAAATGTTTCCAGCACATTGAGAATAGCCTCGATAGACATTGCCTTTAAATAACGCGAAATAGTATAAATCCGTAAATACATGAAAAAAAATCAGGCGTGGAACACAGATTATGAAACAATTTCCAGCACATTGAGAATAGTCTCGATAGCCATCGCCTTTAAATAACTCGAAATAGTATAGATCCGTAAACAAAATCAAAAAATCCACGCGTGGAGCACAGATTATGAAACAATTTCCAGCACATTGAGAATAGCCTCGATAGACATAACCTTTAAATAACGCGAAGCAGTAAAAATATGTAAACAAATTGAAAAAAAAATTAAGCTTAGAGCATAGATTGTGAAACAATTTCCAGCACATTGAAAATAGTCCCAATAGACATCGCCTTTAAATAACGCGAAATAGTATAAATCCGTAAACAAATTCAAAAAAATCACGCGTGGAGCACAGATTATGAAACAATGTCCAGCACATTGTGAATAGCCTCGATAGACAACGCCTTTAAATATCGCGATATCTTATAAATTTGTAAATGAATTCAAAAAAATCACGTGTGGAGCACAGATTATGAAACAATTTCCAGCATATTGAGAATAGCCTCGACAGACATCACCTTTAAATAACGCTAAATAGTATGAATGCGTAAACAAATTCAAAAAAATCACGCGTGGAGCACAGATTATGAAACAATTTCCAGCACATTGAGAATAGCCTCTATAGACATCACCTTTAAATAACGCGAAATAGTATAAATCTGTATACAAATTAAAAAAAAAAAAAGAATCACGCTTGGAGAATAGATTGTGAAACAATTTCCAGCACATTGAAAATAGTCTCGATAGACACCACCTTTAAATAACTCGAAATAGTATAAATCCGTAAACAAATTTAAAAAAATCACGCGTGGAGCACAGATTATGAAACAATTTCCATCACATTGAGAATAGCCTCGATAGACATCACCTTTAAATAACGCGAAATAGTATAAATGCGTAAACAAATTCAAAAAAATCACGCTTGGAGCACAGATTATGAAACAATTTCCATCACATTGAGAATAGCCTCGAAAGACATCGCCTTTAAATAACGCGAAATCTTATAAATTTGTAAATAAATTTAAAAAAATCACGCGTGGAGCACAGATTATGAAACAATTTCCAGCACATTGAGAATAGCCTCGATAGACATCGCCTTTAAATAACGCGAAATAGTATAAATCTGTAAACAAATTGAAAAAAAATCACGCTTGGAGCACAGATTATGAAATGATTTTCAGCATATTGAGAATAGCCTCGATAGACATTGCCTTTAAATAACGCGAAATAGTATAAATCCGTAAATAAATGAAAAAAAATCAGGCGTGGAACACATATTATGAAACAATTTCCAGCACATTGAGAATAGTCTCGATAGCCATCGCCTTTAAATAACTCGAAATAGTATAGATCCGTAAACAAAATAAAAAAATCCACGCGTGGAGCACAGATTATGAAACAATTTCCAGCACATTGAGAATAACCTCGATAGACATCACCTTTAAATAACGCGAATCAGTATAAATATGTAAACAAATTGAAAAAAAAAATCAAGCTTGGAGCATAGTTTGTGAAACAATTTCCAGAACATTGAAAATAGTCTCGATAGAAATCGCCTTTAAATAGCGCGAAATAGTGTAAATCCGTAAACAAATTTTAAAAAAAATCACGCGTAGAGCACAGATTATGAAACAATTTCCAGCACATTGAGAATAACCTCGATAGACATCACCTTTAAATAACGCGAAATAGTATAAAACCGTAAACAAATTCAATAAAAATCACGCGTGGAGCACAGATTATGAAACAATTTCCAGCACATTGAGAATAGCCTCGATAGACATCACCTTTAAATAACGCGAAATAGTATAAATCTGTAAACAAATTGAATTAAAAATCACGCTTGGAGCATAGATTATGAAACAATTTCCAGAACAGTGAGAATAGTCTCAATAGACATCGCCTGTAAATAACGCGAAATTGTATAAATCCATAAACAAATTTTAAAAAATCGCGCTTGGAGCACAGATTATAAAACAATTTCCAGCACATTGAGAATAGTCTCGATAGACATCGCCTGTAAATAACGCGAAATAGTATAAATCCGTAAACAAGTTTTAAAAAATCGCGCTTGGAGAACAGATTATAAAACAATTTCCAGCACATTGAGAATAACCTCGATAGACATCACCTTTAAATAACGTGAAATAGTATAAAACCGTAAACAAATTTTAAAAATTCACGCGTGGAGCACAGATTATGAAACAATTTCCAGCACATTGAGAATAACCTCGATAGACTTCACCTTTAAAAAACGCGAAATAGTATAAATGCGTAAACAAATTCAAAAAAATCACGCGTGGAGTACAGATTATGAAACAATTTACAGCACATTGAGAATAGCCGCGATAGACATCGCCTTTAAATAACGCGAAATCTTATAAATTTGTAAATAAATTCAAAAAAATCACGCGTGGAGCACAGATTATGAAACAATTTCCAGCACATTGAGAATAGCCTCGATAGACATCGCCTTTAAATAAAGCGAAATAGTATATATCCGTAAACAAATTGAAAAAAAAATCAGGCTTGGAGCATAGATTATGAAACAATTTCCAGAACATTGAGAATAGTCTCAATAGACATCGCCTTTAAATACGCAAAATAGTATAAATCCGTAAACATATTCAAAAAAATCAAGATTGGAGCATAGATTGTGAAACAATTTCCAGCACATTGAAAATAGTCTCAATAGGCATCGCCTTTAAATAACGCGAAATCTTATAAATTTGTAAATAAATTTAAAAAAATCACGTGTGGAGCACAGATTATGAAACAATTTCCAGCACATTGAGAATAGCCTCGATAGACTTCTCCTTCAAATAACGCGAAATAGCATAAACCTGTAAACAAATTGAAAAAAAATCACGCTTGGAGCATAGATTGTGAAACAATTTCCAGCACATTGAAAATAGTCTCGATAGACATAGCCTTTAAATAACGAGAAATAGTATAAATCTGTAAATAAAATTGAAAAAAAAAATCCCGCTTGGAGCATAGATTGTGAAACAATTTCCAGCATATTGAAAATAGTCTCGAGAGACATCGCATTTAAATAACGCGAAATAGTATAAATCCGTAAACAAATTCAAAAAAGTCATGCGTGGAGCACAGATTATGAAACAATTTCCAGCTTATTGAGAATAGCTTCGATAGACATCACCTTTAAATAACGCGAAAAAGTATAAATCTGTAAACAAATTGAAAAAAAAAATCACGCTTGGAGCATAAATTGTGAAACAATTTCCAGCACATCGAAAATAGTCTCGATAGACATCGCCTTTAAATAAAGCGAAATATTATAAATCCGTAAACAAATTTTTAAAAAATCACGCGTGGAGCACAGATTATGAAACAATTTCCAGCACATTGAGAATAACCTCGATAGACATCACCTTTAAATAACGCGAAATAGTATAAATGCGTAAACAAATTTTAAAAAAATCACGCGTGGAGCACAGATTATGAAACAATTTCCAGAACATTGAGAATAGCCTCGATAGACATCGCCTTTAAATAACGCGAAATCTTATAAATTTGTAAATAAATTTAAAAAAATCACGCGTGGAGCACAGATTATGAAACAATTTCCAGCACATTGAGAATAGTGTCGATAGACATCGCCTTTAAATACGCAAAATAGTATAAATCCGTAAACAAATTCAAAAAAAATCACGCGTGGAGCACAGATTATGAAACAATTTCCAGCACATTAAGAATAGCCTCGATAGACATCACCTTTAAATAACTCGAAATAGTATAAATATGTAAACAAATTGAAAAAAAATCATGATTGGAGCATAGATTGTGAAACAATTTCCAGCACATTGAAAATAGTCTCGATAGACATCGCCTTTAAATAACGCGGAATATTATAAATCCGAAAACAAATTTAAAAAAATCACGCGTGGAGCACAGATTATGAAACAATTTCCAGCACATTGAGAATAGCCTCGATAGACATCGCCTTTAAATAACGCGAAATAGTATATATCCGTAAACAAATTGAAAAAAAAATCAGGCTTGGAGCACAGATTATGAAACAATTTCCAGCACATTGAGAATAACCTCGATAGACATCACCTTTAAATAACGCGAAATAGTATAAATCCGTAAACAAATTTTAAAAAATCGCGCTTGGAGCACAGATTATAAAACAATTTCCAGCACATTGAGAATAGTCACGATAGACATCACATTTAAATAACGCGAAACAGTATAAATATGTAAACAAATTGGAAAAAAAAATCAAGTTTGGAGCATAGATTGTTAAAAAATTTCTAGCACATTGAGAATAAACTCGATAGACATCACCTTTAAATAACGCGAAATAGTATAAAACCGTAAACAAATTCAAAAAAATCACGCGTGGAGCACAGATTATGAAACAATTTCCAGCACATTGAGAATAGCCTCGATAGACATCACCTTTAAATAACGCGAATTAGTATAAATCTGTAAACAAATTGAAAAAAAAATCACGCTTGGAGCATAGACTATGAAACAATTTCCAGAACATTGAGAATAGTCCCAATAGACATTGCCTTTAAATAACGCGAAAAAGTATAAATCCGTAAATACATGAAAAAAAATCCGGCGTGGAACACAGATTATGAAACAATTTCCAGCACATTGAGAATAGCCTTGATAGACATCGCCTTTAAATAACGCGAAATCTTATAAATTTGTAAATAAACTCAAAAAATCACGCGTGGAGCACAGATTATGAAGTGTTTCCAGCACATTGAGAATAGCCTCGATAGACATTGCCTTTAAATAACGCGAAATAGTATAAATCCGTAAATACATGAAAAAAAATCAGGCGTGGAACACAGATTATGAAACAATTTCCAGCACATTGAGAATAGTCTCGATAGCCATCGCCTTTAAATAACTCGAAATAGTATAGATCTGTAAACAAAATCAAAAAATCCACGCGTGGAGCACAGATTATGAAACAATTTCCAGCACATTGAGAATAGCCTCGATAGACATAACCTTTAAATAACGCGAAGCAGTAAAAATATGTAAACAAATTGAAAAAAAAATTAAGCTTAGAGCATAGATTGTGAAACAATTTCCAGCACATTGAAAATAGTCCCAATAGACATCGCCTTTAAATAACGCGAAATAGTATAAATCCGTAAACAAATTCAAAAAAATCACGCGTGGAGCACAGATTATGAAACAATGTCCAGCACATTGTGAATAGCCTCGATAGACAACGCCTTTAAATATCGCGATATCTTATAAATTTGTAAATAAATTCAAAAAAATCACGTGTGGAGCACAGATTATGAAACAATTTCCAGCATATTGAGAATAGCCTCGACAGACATCACCTTTAAATAACGCTAAATAGTATGAATGCGTAAACAAATTCAAAAAAATCACGCGTGGAGCACAGATTATGAAACAATTTCCATCACATTGAGAATAGCCTCGATAGACATCACCTTTAAATAACGCGAAATAGTATAAATGCGTAAACAAATTCAAAAAAATCACGCTTGGAGCACAGATTATGAAACAATTTCCATCACATTGAGAATAGCCTCGATAGACATCGCCTTTAAATAACGCGAAATCTTATAAATTTGTAAATAAATTTAAAAAAATCACGCGTGGAGCACAGATTATGAAACAATTTCCAGCACATTGAGAATAGCCTCGATAGACATCGCCTTTAAATAACGCGAAATAGTATAAATCTGTAAACAAATTGAAAAAAAAATCACGCTTGGAGCACAGATTATGAAATGATTTTCAGCACATTGAGAATAGCCTCGATAGACATTGCCTTTAAATAACGCGAAATAGTATAAATCCGTAAATAAATGAAAAAAAATCAGGCGTGGAACACAGATTATGAAACAATTTCCAGCACATTGAGAATAGTCTCGATAGCCATCGCCTTTAAATAACTCGAAATAGTATAGATCCGTAAACAAAATCAAAAAATCCACGCGTGGAGCACAGATTATGAAACAATTTCCTGCACATTGAGAATAGCCTCGATAGACATCACCTTTAAATAACGCGAAATAGTATAAATGCGTAAACAAATTTTAAAGAAATCACGCGTGGAGCACAGATTATGAAACAATTTCCAGAACATTGAGAATAGCCTCGATAGACATCGCCTTTAAATAACGCGAAATCTTATAAATTTGTAAATAAACTCAAAAAATCACGCGTGGAGCACAGATTATGAAATGATTTCCAGCACATTGAGAATAGCCTCGATAGACATTGCCTTTAAATAACGCGAAATAGTATAAATCCGTAAATACATGAAAAAAAATCAGGCGTGGAACACAGATTATGAAACAATTTCCAGCACATTGAGAATAGTCTCGATAGCCATCGCCTTTAAATAACTCGAAATAGTATAGATCCGTAAACAAAATCAAAAAATCCACGCGTGGAGCACAGATTATGAAACAATTTCCAGCACATTGAGAATAGCCTCGATAGACATAACCTTTAAATAACGCGAAACAGTATAAATATGTAAACAAATTGAAAAAAAAAATTAAGCTTGGAGCATAGATTGTGAAACAATTTCCAGCACATTGAAAATAGTCCCAATAGACATCGCCTTTAAATAACGCGAAATAGTATAAATCCGTAAACAAATTTTAAAAAAAATCACGCGTGGAGCACAGATTATTAAACAATTTCCAGCACATTGAGAATAACCTCGATATACATCACCTTTAAATAACGCGAAATAGTATAAAACCGTAAACAAATTCAATAAAAATCACGCGTGGAGCACAGATTATGAAACAATTTCCAGCACATTGAGAATAGCCTCGATAGACATCACATTTAAATAACGCGAAATAGTATAAATCTGTAAACAAATTGAATTAAAAATCACGCTTGGAGCATAGATTATGAAACAATTTCCAGAACAGTGAGAATAGTCTCAATAGACATCGCCTGTAAATAACGCGAAATTGTATAAATCCATAAACAAATTTAAAAAAATCGCGCTTGGAGCACAGATTATAAAACAATTTCCAGCACATTGAGAATAATCTCGATAGACATCGCCTGTAAATAACGCGAAATAGTATAAATCCGTAAACAAATTTTAAAAAATCGCGCTTGGAGAACAGATTATAAAACAATTTCCAGCACATTGAGAATAACCTCGATAGACATCACCTCTAAATAACGTGAAATAGTATAAAACCGTAAACAAATTTTAAAAATTCACGCGTGGAGCACAGATTATGAAACAATTTCCAGCACATTGAGAATAACCTCGATAGACTTCACCTTTAAAAAACGCGAAATAGTATAAATGCGTAAACAAAGTCAAAAAAATCACGCGTGGAGTACAGATTATGAAACAATTTACAGCACATTGAGAATAGCCGCGATAGACATCGCCTTTAAATAACGCGAAATCTTATAAATTTGTAAATAAATTCAAAAAAATCACGCGTGGAGCACAGATTATGAAACAATTTCCAGCACATTGAGAATAGCCTCGATAGACATCGCCTTTAAATAAAGCGAAATAGTATATATCCGTAAACAAATTGAAAAAAAAAATCAGGCTTGGAGCACAGATTATGAAACAATTTCCAGCACATTGAGAATAACCTCGATAGACATCACATTTAAATAACGCGAAATAGTATAAATCTGTAAACAAATTGAAAAAAAAAATCACGCTTGGAGCATAGATTATGAAACAATTTCCAGAACATTGAGAATAGTCTCAATAGACATCGCCTTTAAATACGCAAAATAGTATAAATCCGTAAACATATTCAAAAAAATCAAGATTGGAGCATAGATTGTGAAACAATTTCCAGCACATTGAAAATAGTCTCAATAGGCATCGCCTTTAAATAACGCGAAATCTTATAAATTTGTAAATAAATTTAAAAAAATCACGTGTGGAGCACAGATTATGAAACAATTTCCAGCACATTGAGAATAGCCTCGATAGACATCGCCTTTAAATAACGCGAAATAGTATAAATTTGTAAATAAATGCAAAAAAATCATGCGTGGATCACAGATTATGAAACAAATTCCAGCACATTGAGAATAGCCTCGATAGACTTCTCCTTCAAATAACGCGAAATAGCATAAACCTGTAAACAAATTGAAAAAAAATCACGCTTGGAGCATAGATTGTGAAACAATTTCCAGCACATTGAAAATAGTCTCGATAGACATCGCCTTTAAATAACGAGAAATAGTATAAATCTGTAAATAAAATTGAAAAAAAAATCCCGCTTGGAGCATAGATTGTGAAACAATTTCCAGCATATTGAAAATAGTCTCGAGAGACATCGCATTTAAATAACGCGAAATAGTATAAATCCGTAAACAAATTCAAAAAAGTCATGCGTGGAGCACAGATTATGAAACAATTTCCAGCTTATTGAGAATAGCTTCGATAGACATCACCTTTAAATAACGCGAAAAAGTATAAATCTGTAAACAAATTGAAAAAAAAAAAATCACGCTTGGAGCATAAATTGTGAAACAATTTCCAGCACATCGAAAATAGTCTCGATAGACATCGCCTTTAAATAAAGCGAAATATTATAAATCCGTAAACAAATTTTTAAAAAATCACGCGTGGAGCACAGATTATGAAACAATTTCCAGCACATTGAGAATAACCTCGATAGGCATCACCTTTAAATAACGCGAAATAGTATAAATGCGTAAACAAATTTTAAAAAAATCACGCGTGGAGCACAGATTATGAAACAATTTCCAGAACATTGAGAATAGCCTCGATAGACATCGCCTTTAAATAACGCGAAATCTTATAAATTTGTAAATAAATTTAAAAAAATCACGCGTGGAGCACAGATTATGAAACAATTTCCAGCACATTGAGAATAGTGTCGATAGACATCGCCTTTAAATACGCAAAATAGTATAAATCCGTAAACAAATTCAAAAAAATCACGCGTGGAGCACAGATTATGAAACAATTTCCAGCACAATAAGAATAGCCTCGATAGACATCACCTTTAAATAACGCGAAATAGTATAAATATGTAAACAAATTGAAAAAAAATCATGATTGGAGCATAGATTGTGAAACAATTTCCAGCACATTGAAAATAGTCTCGATAGACATCGCCTTTAAATAACGCGGAATATTATAAATCCGAAAACAAATTTAAAAAAATCACGCGTGGAGCACAGATTATGAAACAATTTCCAGCACATTGAGAATAGCCTCGATAGACATCGCCTTTAAATAACGCGAAATAGTATATATCCGTAAACAAATTGAAAAAAAAATCAGGCTTGGAGCACAGATTATGAAACAATTTCCAGCACATTGAGAATAACCTCGATAGACATCACCTTTAAATAACGCGAAATAGTATAAATCCGTAAACAAATTTTAAAAAATCGCGCTTGGAGCACAGATTATAAAACAATTTCCAGCACATTGAGAATAGTCACGATAGACATCACATTTAAATAACGCGAAACAGTATAAATATGTAAACAAATTCAAAAAAAAAATCAAGTTTGGAGCATAGATTGTTAAACAATTTCTAGCACATTGAGAATAACCTCGATAGACATCACCTTTAAATAACGCGAAATAGTATAAAACCGTAAACAAATTCAAAAAAATCACGCGTGGAGCACAGATTATGAAACAATTTCCAGCACATTGAGAATAGCCTCGATAGACATCACCTTTAAATAACGCGAATTAGTATAAATCTGTAAACAAATTGAAAAAAAAATCACGCTTGGAGCATAGACTATGAAACAATTTCCAGAACATTGAGAATAGTCCCAATAGACATTGCCTTTAAATAACGCGAAAAAGTATAAATCCGTAAATACATGAAAAACAATCCGGCGTGGAACACAGATTATGAAACAATTTACAGCACATTGAGAATAGCCTTGATAGACATCGCCTTTAAATAACGCGAAATCTTATAAATTTGTAAATAAACTCAAAAAATCACGCGTGGAGCACAGATTATGAAATGTTTCCAGCACATTGAGAATAGCCTCGATAGACATTGCCTTTAAATAACGCGAAATAGTATAAATCCGTAAATACATGAAAAAAAATCAGGCGTGGAACACAGATTATGAAACAATTTCCAGCACATTGAGAATAGTCTCGATAGCCATCGCCTTTAAATAACTCGAAATAGTATAGATCCGTAAACAAAATCAAAAAATCCACGCGTGAAGCACAGATTATGAAACAATTTCTAGCACATTGAGAATAGCCTCGATAGACATAACCTTTAAATAACGCGAAGCAGTAAAAATATGTAAACAAATTGAAAAAAAAATTAAGCTTAGAGCATAGATTGTGAAACAATTTCCAGCACATTGAAAATAGTCCCAATAGACATCGCCTTTAAATAACGCGAAATAGTATAAATCCGTAAACAAATTCAAAAAAATCACGCGTGGAGCACAGATTATGAAACAATGTCCAGCACATTGTGAATAGCCTCGATAGACAACGCCTTTAAATATCGCGATATCTTATAAATTTGTAAATAAATTCAAAAAAATCACGTGTGGAGCACAGATTATGAAACAATTTCCAGCACATTGAGAATAGCCTCGACAGACATCACCTTTAAATAACGCTAAATAGTATGAATGCGGAAACAAATTCAAAAAAATCACGCGTGGAGCACAGATTATGAAACAATTTCCAGCACATTGAGAATAGCCTCGACAGACATCACCTTTAAATAACGCTAAATAGTATGAATGCGTAATCAAATTCAAAAAAATCACGCGTGGAGCACAGATTATGAAACGATTTCCAGCACATTGAGAATAGCCTCGATAGACATTGCCTTTAAATAACGCGAAATAGTATGAATCCGTAAATACATGAAAAAAAATCAGGCGTGGAACACAGATTATGAAACAATTTCCAGCACATTGAGAATAGTCTCGATAGCCATCGCCTTTAAATAACTCGAAATAGTATAGATCCGTAAACAAATTTTAAAAAAAATCACGCGTAGAGCTCAGATTATGAAACAATTTCCAGCACATTGAGAATAACCTCGATAGACATCACCTTTAAATAACGCGAAACAGTATAAATATATAAACAAATTGAAAAAAAAAATTAAGCTTGGAGCATAGATTGTGAAACAATTTCCAGTACATTGAAAATAGTCCCAATAGACATCGCCTTTAAATAACGCGAAATAGTATAAATCCGTAAACAAATTTTAAAAAAAATCACGCGTAGAGCACAGATTATGAAACGATTTCCAGCACATTGAGAATAGCCTCGATAGACATTGCCTTTAAATAACGCGAAATAGTATAAATCCGTAAATACATGAAAAAAAATCAGGCGTGGAACACAGATTATGAAACAATTTCCAGCACATTGAGAATAGTCTCGATAGCCATCGCCTTTAAATAACTCGAAATAGTATAGATCCGTAAACAAATTTTTAAAAAAATCACGCATAGAGCGCAGATTATGAAACAATTTCCAGCACATTGAGAATAACCTCGATAGACATCACCTTTAAATAACGCGATATCTTATAAATTTGTAAATAAACTCAAAAAATCACGCGTGGAGCATAGATTATGAAACAATTTCCAGAACATTGAGAATAGCCTTGATAGACATTGCCTTTAAATAACGCGAAATAGTATAAATCCGTAAATACATGAAAAAAAATCAGGCGTGGAACACAGATTATGAAACAATTTACAGCACATTGAGAATAGCCTCGATAGACATCGTCTTTAAATAACGCGAAATCTTATAAATTTGTAAATAAACTCAAAAAATCACGCGTGGAGCACAGATTATGAAACGATTTCCAGCACATTGAGAATAGCCTCGATAGACATTGCCTTTTAATAACGCGAAATAGTATAAATCCGTAAATACATGAAAAAAAATCAGGCGTGGAACACAGATTATGAAACAATTTCCAGCACATTGAGAATAGTCTCGATAGCCATCGCCTTTAAATAACTCGAAATAGTATAGATCCGTAAACAAAATCAAAAAATCCACGTGTGGAGCACAGATTATGAAACAATTTCCAGCACATTGAGAATAACCTCGATAGACATCACCTTTAAATAACGCGAATCAGTATAAATATGTAAACAAATTGAAAAAAAAAAATCAAGCTTGGAGCATAGATTGTGAAACAATTTCCAGAACATTGAAAATAGTCTCGATAGAAATCGCCTTTAAATAGCGCGAAATACTGTAAATCCGTAAACAAATTTTTAAAAAAATCACGCGTAGAGCACAGATTATGAAACAATTTCCAGCACATTGAGAATAACCTCGATAGACATCACCTTTAAATAACGCGAAATAGTATAAAACCGTAAACAAATTCAATAAAAATCAGGCGTGGAACACAGATTATGAAACAATTTCCAGCACATTGAGAATAGTCTCGATAGCCATCGCCTTTAAATAACTCGAAATAGTATAGATCCGTAAACAAAATCAAAAAATCCACGTGTGGAGCACAGATTATGAAACAATTTCCAGCACATTGAGAATAACCTCGATAGACATCACCTTTAAATAACGCGAATCAGTATAAATATATAAACAAATTGAAAAAAAAAATTAAGCTTGGAGCATAGATTGTGAATCAATTTCCAGTACATTGAAAATAGTCCCAATAGACATCGCCTTTAAATAACGCGAAATAGTATAAATCCGTAAAAAAATTTAAAAAAAAATCACGCGTAGAGCACAGATTATGAAACAATTTCCAGCACATTGAGAATAACCTCGATAGACATCACCTTTAAATAACGCGATATCTTATAAATTTGTAAATAAACTCAAAAAAATCACGCGTGGAGCACAGATTATGAAACGATTTCCAGCACATTGAGAATAGCCTCGATAGACATTGCCTTTAAATAACGCGAAATAGTATAAATCCGTAAATACATGAAAAAAAATCAGGCGTGGAACACAGATTATGAAACAATTTCCAGCACATTGAGAATAGTCTCGATAGCCATCGCCTTTAAATAACTCGAAATAGTATAGATCCGTAAACAAATTTAAAAAAAAATCACGCGTAGAGCTCAGATTATGAAACAATTTCCAGCACATTGAGAATAACCTCGATAGACATCACCTTTAAATAACGCGAAACAGTATAAATGTATAAACAAATAGAAAAAAAAATTAAGCTTGGAGCATAGATTGTGAAACAATTTCCAGTACATTGAAAATAGTCCCAATAGACATCGCCTTTAAATAACGCGAAATAGTATAAATCCGTAAACAAATTAAAAAAAAAATCACGCGTAGAGCACAGATTATGAAACAATTTCCAGCACATTGAGAATAACCTCGATAGACATCACCTTTAAATAACGCGATATCTTATAAATTTGTAAATAAACTCAAAAAATCACGCGTGGAGCACAGATTATGAAACGATTTCCAGCACATTGTGAATAGCCTCGATAGACATTGCCTTTAAATAACGCGAAATAGTATAAATCCGTAAATACATGAAAAAAAATCAGGCGTGGAACACAGATTATGAAACAATTTACAGCACATTGAGAATAGCCTCGATAGACATCGTCTTTAAATAACGCGAAATCTTATAAATTTGTAAATAAACTCAAAAAATCACGCGTGGAGCACAGATTATGAAACGATTTCCAGCACATTGAGAATAGCCTCGATAGACATTGCCTTTTAATAACGCGAAATAGTATAAATCCGTAAATACATGAAAAAAAATCAGGCGTGGAACACAGATTATGAAACAATTTCCAGCACATTGAGAATAGTCTCGATAGCCATCGCCTTTAAATAACTCGAAGTAGTATAGATCCGTAAACAAAATCAAAAAATCACGCGTGGAGCACAGATTATGAAACGATTTCCAGCACATTGAGAATAGCCTCGATAGACATTGCCTTTTAATAACGCGAAATAGTATAAATCCGTAAATACATGAAAAAAAATCAGGCGTGGAACACAGATTATGAAACAATTTCCAGCACATTGAGAATAGTCTCGATAGCCATCGCCTTTAAATAACTCGAAATAGTATAGATCCGTAAACAAAATCAAAAAATCCACGTGTGGAGCACAGATTATGAAACAATTTCCAGCACATTGAGAATAACCTCGATAGACATCACCTTTAAATAACGCGAATCAGTATAAATATGTAAACAAATTGAAAAAAAAATCAAGCTTGGAGCATAGATTGTGAAACAATTTCCAGAACATTGAAAATAGTCTCGATAGAAATCGCCTTTAAATAGCGCGAAATACTGTAAATCCGTAAACAAATTTTTAAAAAAATCACGCGTAGAGCACAGATTATGAAACAATTTCCAGCACATTGAGAATAACCTCGATAGACATCACCTTTAAATAACGCGAAATAGTATAAAACCGTAAACAAATTCAATAAAAATCAGGCGTGGAACACAGATTATGAAACAATTTCCAGCACATTGAGAATAGTCTCGATAGCCATCGCCTTTAAATAACTCGAAATAGTATAGATCCGTAAACAAAATCAAAAAATCCACGTGTGGAGCACAGATTATGAAACAATTTCCAGCACATTGAGAATAACCTCGATAGACATCACCTTTAAATAACGCGAATCAGTATAAATATATAAACAAATTGAAAAAAAAAATTAAGCTTGGAGCATAGATTGTGAATCAATTTCCAGTACATTGAAAATAGTCCCAATAGACATCGCCTTTAAATAACGCGAAATAGTATAAATCCGTAAACAAATTTAAAAAAAAATCACGCGTAGAGCACAGATTATGAAACAATTTCCAGCACATTGAGAATAACCTCGATAGACATCACCTTTAAATAACGCGATATCTTATAAATTTGTAAATAAACTCAAAAAATCACGCGTGGAGCACAGATTATGAAACGATTTCCAGCACATTGAGAATAGCCTCGATAGACATTGCCTTTAAATAACGCGAAATAGTATAAATCCGTAAATACATGAAAAAAAATCAGGCGTGGAACACAGATTATGAAACAATTTCCAGCACATTGAGAATAGTCTCGATAGCCATCGCCTTTAAATAACTCGAAATAGTATAGATCCGTAAACAAATTTAAAAAAAAATCACGCGTAGAGCTCAGATTATGAAACAATTTCCAGCACATTGAGAATAACCTCGATAGAAATCACCTTTAAATAACGCGAAACAGTATAAATGTATAAACAAATAGAAAAAAAAATTAAGCTTGGAGCATAGATTGTGAAACAATTTCCAGTACATTGAAAATAGTCCCAATAGACATCGCCTTTAAATAACGCGAAATAGTATAAATCCGTAAACAAATTTAAAAAAAAATCACGCGTAGAGCACAGATTATGAAACAATTTCCAGCACATTGAGAATAACCTCGATAGACATCACCTTTAAATAACGCGATATCTTATAAATTTGTAAATAAACTCAAAAAATCACGCGTGGAGCACAGATTATGAAACGATTTCCAGCACATTGTGAATAGCCTCGATAGACATTGCCTTTAAATAACGCGAAATAGTATAAATCCGTAAATACATGAAAAAAAATCAGGCGTGGAACACAGATTATGAAACAATTTACAGCACATTGAGAATAGCCTCGATAGACATCGTCTTTAAATAACGCGAAATCTTATAAATTTGTAAATAAACTCAAAAAATCACGCGTGGAGCACAGATTATGAAACGATTTCCAGCACATTGAGAATAGCCTCGATAGACATTGCCTTTTAATAACGCGAAATAGTATAAATCCGTAAATACATGAAAAAAAATCAGGCGTGGAACACAGATTATGAAACAATTTCCAGCACATTGAGAATAGTCTCGATAGCCATCGCCTTTAAATAACTCGAAGTAGTATAGATCCGTAAACAAAATCAAAAAATCCACGTGTGGAGCACAGATTATGAAACAATTTCCAGCACATTGAGAATAACCTCGATAGACATCACCTTTAAATAACGCGAATCAGTATAAATATGTAAACAAATTGAAAAAAAAAAATCAAGCTTGGAGCATAGATTGTGAAACAATTTCCAGAACATTGAAAATAGTCTCGATAGAAATCGCCTTTAAATAGCGCGAAATACTGTAAATCCGTAAACAAATTTTTAAAAAAATCACGCGTAGAGCACAGATTATGAAACAATTTCCAGCACATTGAGAATAACCTCGATAGACATCACCTTTAAATAACGCGAAATAGTATAAAACCGTAAACAAATTCAATAAAAATCAGGCGTGGAACACAGATTATGAAACAATTTCCAGCACATTGAGAATAGTCTCGATAGCCATCGCCTTTAAATAACTCGAAATAGTATAGATCCGTAAACAAAATCAAAAAATCCACGTGTGGAGCACAGATTATGAAACAATTTCCAGCACATTGAGAATAACGTCGATAGACATCACCTTTAAATAACGCGAATCAGTATAAATATATAAACAAATTGAAAAAAAAAATTAAGCTTGGAGCATAGATTGTGAAACAATTTCCAGTACATTGAAAATAGTCCCAATAGACATCGCCTTTAAATAACGCGAAATAGTATAAATCCGTAAACAAATTTAAAAAAAAATCACGCGTAGAGCACAGATTATGAAACAATTTCCAGCACATTGAGAATAACCTCGATAGACATCACCTTTAAATAACGCGATATCTTATAAATTTGTAAATAAACTCAAAAAATCACGCGTGGAGCACAGATTATGAAACGATTTCCAGCACATTGAGAATAGCCTCGATAGACATTGCCTTTAAATAACGCGAAATAGTATAAATGTATAAACAAATAGAAAAAAAAATTAAGCTTGGAGCATAGATTGTGAAACAATTTCCAGTACATTGAAAATATTCCCAATAGACATCGCCTTTAAATAACGCGAAATAGTATAAATCCGTAAACAAATTAAAAAAAAAATCACGCGTAGAGCACAGATTATGAAACAATTTCCAGCACATTGAGAATAACCTCGATAGACATCACCTTTAAATAACGCGATATCTTATAAATTTGTAAATAAACTCAAAAAATCACGCGTGGAGCACAGATTATGAAACGATTTCCAGCACATTGAGAATAGCCTCGATAGACATTGCCTTTAAATAACGCGAAATAGTATAAATCCGTAAATACATGAAAAAAAATCAGGCGTGGAACACAGATTATGAAACAATTTCCAGCACATTGAGAATAGTCTCGATAGCCATCGCCTTTAAATAACTCGAAATAGTATAGATCCGTAAACAAATTTTTAAAAAAATCACGCGTAGAGCACAGATTATGAAACAATTTCCAGCACATTGAGAATAACCTCGATAGACATCACCTTTAAATAACGCGATATCTTATAAATTTGTAAATAAACTCAAAAAATCACGCGTGGAGCATAGATTATGAAACAATTTCCAGAACATTGAGAATAGCCTTGATAGACATTGCCTTTAAATAACGCGAAATAGTATAAATCCGTAAATACATGAAAAAAAATCAGGCGTGGAACACAGATTATGAAACAATTTACAGCACATTGAGAATAGCCTCGATAGACATCGTCTTTAAATAACGCGAAATCTTATAAATTTGTAAATAAACTCAAAAAATCACGCGTGGAGCACAGATTATGAAACGATTTCCAGCACATTGAGAATAGCCTCGATAGACATTGCCTTTAAATAACGCGAAATAGTATAAATCCGTAAATACATGAAAAAAAATCAGGCGTGGAACACAGATTATGAAACAATTTCCAGCACATTGAGAATAGTCTCGATAGCCATCGCCTTTAAATAACTCGAAATAGTATAGATCCGTAAACAAATTTAAAAAAAAATCACGCGTAGAGCTCAGATTATGAAACAATTTCCAGCACATTAAGAATAACCTCGATAGACATCACCTTTAAATAACGCGAAACAGTATAAATGTATAAACAAATAGAAAAAAAAAATTAAGCTTGGAGCATAGATTGTGAAACAATTTCCAGTACATTGAAAATAGTCCCAATAGACATCGCCTTTAAATAACGCGAAATAGTATAAATCCGTAAACAAATTTAAAAAAAAATCACGCGTAGAGCACAGATTATGAAACAATTTCCAGCACATTGAGAATAACCTCGATAGACATCACCTTTAAATAACGCGATATCTTATAAATTTGTAAATAAACTCAAAAAATTACGCGTGGAGCACAGATTATGAAACGATTTCCAGCACATTGAGAATAACCTCGATAGACATTGCCTTTAAATAACGCGAAATAGTATAAATCCGTAAATACATGAAAACAAATCAGGCGTGGAACACAGATTATGAAACAATTTACAGCACATTGAGAATAGCCTCGATAGACATCGTCTTTAAATAACGCGAAATCTTATAAATTTGTAAATAAACTCAAAAAATCACGCGTGGAGCACAGATTATGAAACGATTTCCAGCACATTGAGAATAGCCTCGATAGACATTGCCTTTTAATAACGCGAAATAGTATAAATCCGTAAATACATGAAAAAAAATCAGGCGTGGAACACAGATTATGAAACAATTTCCAGCACATTGAGAATAGTCTCGATAGCCATCGCCTTTAAATAACTCGAAATAGTATAGATCCGTAAACAAAATCAAAAAATCCACGTGTGGAGCACAGATTATGAAACAATTTCCAGCACATTGAGAATAACCTCGATAGACATCACCTTTAAATAACGCGAATCAGTATAAATATGTAAACAAATTGAAAAAAAAAATCAAGCTTGGAGCATAGATTGTGAAACAATTTCCAGAACATTGAAAATAGTCTCGATAGAAATCGCCTTTAAATAGCGCGAAATACTGTAAATCCGTAAACAAATTTTTTAAAAAATCACGCGTAGAGCACAGATTATGAAACAATTTCCAGCACATTGAGTATAACCTCGATAGACATCACCTTTAAATAACGCGAAATAGTATAAAACCGTAAACAAATTCAATAAAAATCAGGCGTGGAACACAGATTATGAAACAATTTCCAGCACATTGAGAATAGTCTCGATAGCCATCGCCTTTAAATAACTCGAAATAGTATAGATCCGTAAACAAAATCAAAAAATCCACGTGTGGAGCACAGATTATGAAACAATTTCCAGCACATTGAGAATAACCTCGATAGACATCACCTTTAAATAACGCGAATCAGTATAAATATATAAACAAATTGAAAAAAAAAATTAAGCTTGGAGCATAGATTGTGAAACAATTTCCAGTACATTGAAAATAGTCCCAATAGACATCGCCTTTAAATAACGCGAAATAGTATAAATCCGTAAACAAATTTAAAAAAAAATCACGCGTAGAGCACAGATTATGAAACAATTTCCAGCACATTGAGAATAACCTCGATAGACATCACCTTTAAATAACGCGATATCTTATAAATTTGTAAATAAACTCAAAAAATCACGCGTGGAGCACAGATTATGAAACGATTTCCAGCACATTGCGAATAGCCTCGATAGACATTGCCTTTAAATAACGCGAAATAGTATAAATCCGTAAATACATGAAAAAAAATCAGGCGTGGAACACAGATTATGAAACAATTTCCAGCACATTGAGAATAGTCTCGATAGCCATCGCCTTTAAATAACTCGAAATAGTATAGATCCGTAAACAAATTTAAAAAAAAATCACGCGTAGAGCTCAGATTATGAAACAATTTCCAGCACATTGAGAATAACCTCGATAGACATCACCTTTAAATAACGCGAAACAGTATAAATGTATAAACAAATAGAAAAAAAAATTAAGCTTGGAGCATAGATTGTGAAACAATTTCCAGTACATTGAAAATAGTCCCAATAGACATCGCCTTTAAATAACGCGAAATAGTATAAATCCGTAAACAAATTTAAAAAAAAATCACGCGTAGAGCACAGATTATGAAACAGTTTCCAGCACATTGAGAATAACCTCGATAGACATCACCTTTAAATAACGCGATATCTTATAAATTTGTAAATAAACTCAAAAAATCACGCGTGGAGCACAGATTATGAAACGATTTCCAGCACATTGAGAATAGCCTCGATAGACATTGCCTTTAAATAACGCGAAATAGTATAAATCCGTAAATACATGAAAAAAAATCAGGCGTGGAACACAGATTATGAAACAATTTCCAGCACATTGAGAATAGTCTCGATAGCCATCGCCTTTAAATAACTCGAAATAGTATAGATCCGTAAACAAATTTTTAAAAAAATCACGCGTAGAGCACAGATTATGAAACAATTTCCAGCACATTGAGAATAACCTCGATAGACATCACCTTTAAATAACGCGATATCTTATAAATTTGTAAATAAACTCAAAAAATCACGCGTGGAGCATAGATTATGAAACAATTTCCAGAACATTGAGAATAGCCTTGATAGACATTGCCTTTAAATAACGCGAAATAGTATAAATCCGTAAATACATGAAAAAAAATCAGGCGTGGAACACAGATTATGAAACAATTTACAGCACATTGAGAATAGCCTCGATAGACATCGTCTTTAAATAACGCGAAATCTTATAAATTTGTAAATAAACTCAAAAAATCACGCGTGGAGCACAGATTATGAAACGATTTCCAGCACATTGAGAATAGCCTCGATAGACATTGCCTTTAAATAACGCGAAATAGTATAAATCCGTAAATACATGAAAAAAAAACAGGCGTGGAACACAGATTATGAAACAATTTCCAGCACATTGAGAATAGTCTCGATAGCCATCGCCTTTAAATAACTCGAAATAGTATAGATCCGTAAACAAAATCAAAAAATCCACGTGTGGAGCACAGATTATGAAACAATTTCCAGCACATTGAGAATAACATCGATAGACATCACCTTTAAATAACGCGAATCACTATAAATATGTAAACAAATTGAAAAAAAAAATCAAGCTTGGAGCATAGATTGTGAAACAATTTCCAGAACATTGAAAATAGTCTCGATAGAAATCGCCTTTAAATAGCGCGAAATACTGTAAATCCGTAAACAAATTTTTAAAAAAATCACGCGTAGAGCACAGATTATGAAACAATTTCCAGCACATTGAGAATAACCTCGATAGACATCACCTTTAAATAACGCGAAATAGTATAAAACCGTAAACAAATTCAATAAAAATCACGCGTGGAGCACAGATTATGAAACAATTTCCAGCACATTGAGAATAGCCTCGATAGACATCACCTTTAAATAACGCGAAATAGTATAAATCTGTAAACAAATTGAATTAAAAATCACGCTTGGAGCATAGATTATGAAACAATTTCCAGAACAGTGAGAATAGTCTCAATAGACATCGCCTGTAAATAACGCGAAATTGTATAAATCCATAAACAAATTTTAAAAAATCGCGCTTGGAGCACAGATTATAAAACAATTTCCAGCACATTGAGAATAGTCTCGATAGACATCGCCTGTAAATAACGCGAAATAGTATAAATCCGTAAACAAATTTTAAAAAATCGCGCTTGGAGAACAGATTATAAAACAATTTCCAGCACATTGAGAATAACCTCGATAGACATCACCTTTAAATAACGTGAAATAGTATAAAACCGTAAACAAATTTTAAAAATTCACGCGTGGAGCACAGATTATGAAACAATTTCCAGCACATTGAGAATAACCTCGATAGACTTCACCTTTAAAAAACGCGAAATAGTATAAATGCGTAAACAAATTCAAAAAAATCACGCGTGGAGTACAGATTATGAAACAATTTACAGCACATTGAGAATAGCCGCGATAGACATCGCCTTTAAATAACGCGAAATCTTATAAATTTGTAAATAAATTAAAAAAAATCACGCGTGGAGCACAGATTATGAAACAATTTCCAGCACATTGAGAATAGCCTCGATAGACATCGCCTTTAAATAAAGCGAAATAGTATATATCCGTAAACAAATTGAAAAAAAAAATCACGCTTGGAGCATAGATTATGAAACATTTTCCAGAACATTGAGAATAGTCTCAATAGACATCGCCTTTAAATACGCAAAATAGTATAAATCCGTAAACATATTAAAAAAAATCAAGATTGGAGCATAGATTGTGAAACAATTTCCAGCACATTGAAAATAGTCTCAATAGGCATCGCCTTTAAATAACGCGAAATCTTATAAATTTGTAAATAAATTTAAAAAAATCACGTGTGGAGCACAGATTATGAAACAATTTCCAGCACATTGAGAATAGCCTCGATAGACATCGCCTTTAAATAACGCGAAATAGTATAAATTTGTAAATAAATGCAAAAAAATCACGCGTGGATCACATATTATGAAACAAATTCCAGCACATTGAGAATAGCCTCGATAGACTTCTCCTTCAAATAACGCGAAATAGCATAAACCTGTAAACAAATTGAAAAAAAATCACGCTTGGAGCATAGATTGTGAAACAATTTCCAGCACATTGAAAATAGTCTCGATAGACATCGCCTTTAAATAACGAGAAATAGTATAAATCTGTAAATACATGAAAAAAAATCAGGCGTGGAACACAGATTATGAAACAATTTCCAGCACATTGAGAATAGTCTCGATAGCCATCGCCTTTAAATAACTCGAAATAGTATAGATCCGTAAATACATGAAAAAAAAATCACGCGTAGAGCTCAGATTATGAAACAATTTCCAGCACATTGAGAATAACCTCGATAGACATCACCTTTAAATAACGCGATATCTTATAAATTTGTAAATAAACTCAAAAAATCACGCGTGGAGCACAGATTATGAAACGATTTCCAGCACATTGAGAATAGCCACGATAGACATTGCCTTTAAATAACGCGAAATAGTATAAATCCGTAAATACATGAAAAAAAATCAGGCGTGGAACACAGATTATGAAACAATTTCCAGCACATTGAGAATAGTCTCGATAGCCATCGCCTTTAAATAACTCGAAATAGTATAGATCCGTAAACAAATTTAAAAAAAAATCACGCGTAGAGCTCAGATTATGAAACAATTTCCAGCACATTGAGAATAACCTCGATAGACATCACCTTTAAATAACGCGAAACAGTATAAATGTATAAACAAATAGAAAAAAAAAATTAAGCTTGGAGCATAGATTGTGAAACAATTTCCAGTACATTGAAAATAGTCCCAATAGACATCGCCTTTAAATAACGCGAAATAGTATAAATCCGTAAACAAATTTAAAAAAAAATCACGCGTAGAGCACAGATTATGAAACAATTTCCAGCACATTGAGAATAACCTCGATAGACATCACCTTTAAATAACGCGATATCTTATAAATTTGTAAATAAACTCAAAAAATCACGCGTGGAGCACAGATTATGAAACGATTTCCAGCACATTGAGAATAGCCTCGATAGACATTGCCTTTAAATAACGCGAAACAGTATAAATCCGTAAATACATGAAAAAAAATCAGGCGTGGAACACAGATTATGAAACAATTTACAGCACATTGAGAATAGCCTCGATAGACATCGTCTTTAAATAACGCGAAATCTTATAAATTTGTAAATAAACTCAAAAAATCACGCGTGGAGCACAGATTATGAAACGATTTCCAGCACATTGAGAATAGCCTCGATAGACATTGCCTTTTAATAACGCGAAATAGTATAAATCCGTAAATACATGAAAAAAAATCAGGCGTGGAACACAGATTATGAAACAATTTCCAGCACATTGAGAATAGTCTCGATAGCCATCGCCTTTAAATAACTCGAAATAGTATAGATCCGTAAACAAAATCAAAAAATCCACGTGTGGAGCACAGATTATGAAACAATTTCCAGCACATTGAGAATAACCTCGATAGACATCACCTTTAAATAACGCGAATCAGTATAAATATGTAAACAAATTGAAAAAAAAAAATCAAGCTTGGAGCATAGATTGTGAAACAATTTCCAGAACATTGAAAATAGTCTCGATAGAAATCGCCTTTAAATAGCGCGAAATACTGTAAATCCGTAAACAAATTTTTAAAAAAATCACGCGTAGAGCACAGATTATGAAACAATTTCCAGCACATTGAGAATAACCTCGATAGACATCACCTTTAAATAACGCGAAATAGTATAAAACCGTAACCAAATTCAATAAAAATCAGGCGTGGAACACAGATTATGAAACAATTTCCAGCACATTGAGAATAGTCTCGATAGCCATCGCCTTTAAATAACTCGAAATAGTATAGATCCGTAAACAAAATCAAAAAATCCACGTGTGGAGCACAGATTATGAAACAATTTCCAGCACATTGAGAATAACCTCGATAGACATCACCTTTAAATAACCCGAATCAGTATAAATATATAAACAAATTGAAAAAAAAAATTAAGCTTGGAGCATAGATTGTGAAACAATTTCCAGTACATTGAAAATAGTCCCAAAAAACATCGCCTTTAAATAACGCGAAATAGTATAAATCCGTAAACAAATTTTAAAAAAAATCACGCGTAGAGCACAGATTATGAAACAATTTCCAGCACATTGAGAATAACCTCGATAGACATCACCTTTAAATAACGCGATATCTTATAAATTTGTAAATAAACTCAAAAAATCACGCGTGGAGCACAGATTATGAAACGATTTCCAGCACATTGAGAATAGCCTCGATAGACATTGCCTTTAAATAACGCGAAATAGTATAAATCCGTAAATACATGAAAAAAAATCAGGCGTGGAACACAGATTATGAAACAATTTCCAGCACATTGAGAATAGTCTCGATAGCCATCGCCTTTAAATAACTCGAAATAGTATAGATCCGTAAACAAATTTAAAAAAAAATCACGCGTAGAGCTCAGATTATGAAACAATTTCCAGCACATTGAGAATAACCTCGATAGACATCACCTTTAAATAACGCGAAACAGTATAAATGTATAAACAAATAGAAAAAAAAAATTAAGCTTGGAGCATAGATTGTGAAACAATTTCCAGTACATTGAAAATAGTCCCAATAGACATCGCCTTTAAATAACGCGAAATAGTATAAATCCGTAAACAAATTTTAAAAAAAATCACGCGTAGAGCACAGATTATGAAACAATTTCCAGCACATTGAGAATAACCTCGATAGACATCACCTTTAAATAACGCGATATCTTATAAATTTGTAAATAAACTCAAAAAATCACGCGTGGAGCACAGATTATGAAACGATTTCCAGCACATTGAGAATAGCCTCGATAGACATTGCCTTTAAATAACGCGAAATAGTATAAATCCGTAAATACATGAAAAAAAATCAGGCGTGGAACACAGATTATGAAACAATTTACAGCACATTGAGAATAGCCTCGATAGACATCGTTTTTAAATAACGCGAAATCTTATAAATTTGTAAATAAACTCAAAAAATCACGCGTGGAGCACAGATTATGAAACGATTTCCAGCACATTGAGAATAGCCTCGATAGACATTGCCTTTTAATAACGCGAAATAGTATAAATCCGTAAATACATGAAAAAAAATCAGGCGTGGAACACAGATTATGAAACAATTTCCAGCACATTGAGAATAGTCTCGATAGCCATCGCCTTTAAATAACTCGAAATAGTATAGATCCGTAAACAAAATCAAAAAATCCACGTGTGGAGCACTGATTATGAAACAATTTCCAGCACATTGAGAATAACCTCGATAGACATCACCTTTAAATAACGCGAATCAGTATAAATATGTAAACAAATTGAAAAAAAAAAATCAAGCTTGGAGCATAGATTGTGAAACAATTTCCAGAACATTGAAAATAGTCTCGATAGAAATCGCCTTTAAATAGCGCGAAATACTGTAAATCCGTAAACAAATTTTTAAAAAAATCACGCGTAGAGCACAGATTATGAAACAATTTCCAGCACATTGAGTATAACCTCGATAGACATCACCTTTAAATAACGCGAAATAGTATAAAACCGTAAACAAATTCAATAAAAATCAGGCGTGGAACACAGATTATGAAACAATTTCCAGCACATTGAGAATAGTCTCGATAGCCATCGCCTTTAAATAACTCGAAATAGTATAGATCCGTAAACAAAATCAAAAAATCCACGTGTGGAGCACAGATTATGAAACAATTTCCAGCACATTGAGAATAACCTCGATAGACATCACCTTTAAATAACGCGAATCAGTATAAATATATAAACAAATTGAAAAAAAAAATTAAGCTTGGAGCATAGATTGTGAAACAATTTCCAGTACATTGAAAATAGTCCCAATAGACATCGCCTTTAAATAACGCGAAATAGTATAAATCCGTAAACAAATTAAAAAAAATCACGCGTAGAGCACAGATTATGAAACAATTTCCAGCACATTGAGAATAACCTCGATAGACATCACCTTTAAATAACGCGATATCTTATAAATTTGTAAATAAACTCAAAAAATCACGCGTGGAGCACAGATTATGAAACGATTTCCAGCACATTGAGAATAGCCTCGATAGACATTGCCTTTAAATAACGCGAAATAGTATAAATCCGTAAATACATGAAAAAAAATCAGGCGTGGAACACAGATTATGAAACAATTTCCAGCACATTGAGAATAGTCTCGATAGCCATCGCCTTTAAATAACTCGAAATAGTATAGCTCCGTAAACAAATTTAAAAAAAAATCACGCGTAGAGCTCAGATTATGAAACAATTTCCAGCACATTGAGAATAACCTCGATAGACATCACCTTTAAATAACGCGAAACAGTATAAATGTATAAACAAATAGAAAAAAAAAATTAAGCTTGGAGCATAGATTGTGAAACAATTTCCAGTACATTGAAAATAGTCCCAATAGACATCGCCTTTAAATAACGCGAAATAGTATAAATCCGTAAACAAATTTAAAAAAAATCACGCGTAGAGCACAGATTATGAAACAATTTCCAGCACATTGAGAATAACCTCGATAGACATCACCTTTAAATAACGCGATATCTTATAAATTTGTAAATAAACTCAAAAAATCACGCGTGGAGCACAGATTATGAAACGATTTCCAGCACATTGAGAATAGCCTCGATAGACATTGCCTTTAAATAACGCGAAATAGTATAAATCCGTAAATAGATGAAAAAAAATCAGGCGTGGAACACAGATTATGAAACAATTTCCAGCACATTCAGAATAGTCTCGATAGCCATCGCCTTTAAATAACTCGAAATAGTATAGATCCGTAAACAAATTTTTAAAAAAATCACGCGTAGAGCACAGATTATGAAACAATTTCCAGCACATTGAGAATAACCTCGATAGACATCACCTTTAAATAACGCGATATCTTATAAATTTGTAAATAAACTCAAAAAATCACGCGTGGAGCATAGATTATGAAACAATTTCCAGAACATTGAGAATAGCCTTGATAGACATTGCCTTTAAATAACGCGAAATAGTATAAATCCGTAAATACATGAAAAAAAATCAGGCGTGGAACACAGATTATGAAACAATTTACAGCACATTGAGAATAGCCTCGATAGACATCGTCTTTAAATAACGCGAAATCTTATAAATTTGTAAATAAACTCAAAAAATCACGCGTGGAGCACAGATTATGAAAAGATTTCCAGCACATTGAGAATAGCCTCGATAGACATTGCCTTTAAATAACGCGAAATAGTATAAATCCGTAAATACATGAAAAAAAATCAGGCGTGGAACACAGATTATGAAACAATTTCCAGCACATTGAGAATAGTCTCGATAGCCATCGCCTTTAAATACCTCGAAATAGTATAGATCCGTAAACAAAATCAAAAAATCCACGTGTGGAGCACAGATTATGAAACAATTTCCAGCACATTGAGAATAACATCGATAGACATCACCTTTAAATAACGCGAATCACTATAAATATGTAAACAAATTGAAAAAAAAAATCAAGCTTGGAGCATAGATTGTGAAACAATTTCCAGAACATTGAAAATAGTCTCGATAGAAATCGCCTTTAAATAGCGCGAAATACTGTAAATCCGTAAACAAATTTTAAAAAAAATCACGCGTAGAGCACAGATTATGAAACAATTTCCAGCACATTGAGAATAACCTCGATAGACATCACCTTTAAATAACGCGAAATAGTATAAAACCGTAAACAAATTCAATAAAAATCACGCGTGGAGCACAGATTATGAAACAATTTCCAGCACATTGAGAATAGCCTCGATAGACATCACCTTTAAATAACGCGAAATAGTATAAATCTGTAAACAAATTGAATTAAAAATCACGCATGGAGCATAGATTATGAAACAATTTACAGCACATTGAGAATAGCCGCGATAGACATCGCCTTTAAATAACGCGAAATCTTATAAATTTGTAAATAAATTAAAAAAAATCACGCGTGGAGCACAGATTATGAAACAATTTCCAGCACATTGAGAATAACCTCGATAGACATCACCTTTAAATAACGCGAAATAGTATAAATCCATAAACAAATTTAAAAAAATCGCGCTTGGAGCACAGATTATAAAACAATTTCCAGCACATTGAGAATAGTCTCGATAGACATCGCCTGTAAATAACGCGAAATAGTATAAATCCGTAAACAAATTTTAAAAAATCGCGCTTGGAGAACAGATTATAAAACAATTTCCAGCACATTGAGAATAACCTCGATAGACATCACCTTTAAATAACGTGAAATAGTATAAAACCGTAAACAAATTTTAAAAATTCACGCGTGCAGCACAGATTATGAAACAATTTCCAGCACATTGAGAATAACCTCGATAGACATCACCTTTAAATAACGCGAAATAGTATAAATCCATAAACAAATTTAAAAAAATCGCGCTTGGAGCACAGATTATAAAACAATTTCCAGCACATTGAGAATAGTCTCGATAGACATCGCCTGTAAATAACGCGAAATAGTATAAATCCGTAAACAAATTTTAAAAAATCGCGCTTGGAGAACAGATTATAAAACAATTTCCAGCACATTGAGAATAACCTCGATAGACTTCACCTTTAAAAAACGCGAAATAGTAGAAATGCGTAAACAAATTCAAAAAAATCACGCGTGGAGTACAGATTATGAAACAATTTACAGCACATTGAGAATAGCCGCGATAGACATCGCCTTTAAATAACGCGAAATCTTATAAATTTGTAAATAAATTAAAAAAAATCACGCGTGGAGCACAGATTATGAAACAATTTCCAGCACATTGAGAATAGCCTCGATAGACATCGCCTTTAAATAAAGCGAAATAGTATATATCCGTAAACAAATTGAAAAAAAAAATCAGGCTTGGAGCACAGATTATGAAACAATTTCCAGCACATTGAGAATTACCTCGATAGACATCACATTTAAATAACGCGAAATAGTATAAATCTGTAAACAAATTGAAAAAAAAAATCACGCTTGGAGCATAGATTATGAAACATTTTCCAGAACATTGAAAATAGTCTCGAGAGACATCGCATTTAAATAACGCGAAATAGTATAAATCCGTAAACAAATTTTAAAAAATCGCGCTTGGAGAACAGATTATAAAACAATTTCCAGCACATTGAGAATAACCTCGATAGACATCACCTTTAAATAACGTGAAATAGTATAAAACCGTAAACAAATTTTAAAAATTCACGCGTGCAGCACAGATTATGAAACAATTTCCAGCACATTGAGAATAACCTCGATAGACTTCACCTTTAAAAAACGCGAAATAGTAGAAATGCGTAAACAAATTCAAAAAAATCACGCGTGGAGTACAGATTATGAAACAATTTACAGCACATTGAGAATAGCCGCGATAGACATCGCCTTTAAATAACGCGAAATCTTATAAATTTGTAAATAAATTAAAAAAAATCACGCGTGGAGCACAGATTATGAAACAATTTCCAGCACATTGAGAATAGCCTCGATAGACATCGCCTTTAAATAAAGCGAAATAGTATATATCCGTAAACAAATTGAAAAAAAAATCAGGCTTGGAGCACAGATTATGAAACAATTTCCAGCACATTGAGAATTACCTCGATAGACATCACATTTAAATAACGCGAAATAGTATAAATCTGTAAACAAATTGAAAAAAAAAATCACGCTTGGAGCACAGATTATGAAACAATTTCCAGCACATTGAGAATAACCTCGATAGACATCACCTTTAAATAACGCGATATCTTATAAATTTGTAAATAAACTCAAAAAATCACGCGTGGAGCACAGATTATGAAACGATTTCCAGCACATTGAGAATAGCCTCGATAGACATTGCCTTTAAATAACGCGAAATAGTATAAATCCGTAAATACATGAAAAAAAATCAGGCGTGGAACACAGATTATGAAACAATTTCCAGCACATTGAAAATAGTCTCAATAGGCATCGCCTTTAAATAACGCGAAATCTTATAAATTTGTAAATAAATTTAAAAAAATCAGGTGTGGAGCACAGATTATGAAACAATTTCCAGCACATTGAGAATAGCCTCGATAGACATCGCCTTTAAATAACGAGAAATAGTATAAATCTGTAAATAAAATTGAAAAAAAAAATCCCGCTTGGAGCATAAATTGTGAAACAATTTCCAGCACATCGAAAATAGTCTCGATAGACATCGCCTTTAAATAAAGCGAAATATTATAAATCCGTAAACAAATTTTTAAAAAATCACGCGTGGAGCACAGATTATGAAACAATTTCCAGCACATTGAGAATAACCTCGATAGACATCACCTTTAAATAACGCGAAATAGTATAAATGCGTAAACAAATTTTTAAAAAATCACGCGTGGAGCACAGATTATGAAACAATTTCCAGAACATTGAGAATAGCCTCGATAGACATCGCCTTTAAATAACGCGAAATCTTATAAATTTGTAAATAAATTTAAAAAAATCACGCGTGGAGCACAGATTATGAAACAATTTCCAGCACATTGAGAATAGCCTCTATAGACATCACCTTTAAATAACGCGAAATAGTATAAATCTGTATACAAATTGAAAAAAAAAAAGAATCACGCTTGGAGAATAGATTGTGAAACAATTTCCAGCCCATTGAAAATAGTCTCGATAGACACCACCTTTAAATAACTCGAAATAGTATAAATCCGTAAACAAATTTAAAAAAATCACGCGTGGAGCACAGATTATGAAACAATTTCCATCACATTGAGAATAGCCTCGATAGACATCACCTTTAAATAACGCGAAATAGTATAAATGCGTAAACAAATTCAAAAAAATCACGCTTGGAGCACAGATTATGAAACAATTTCCATCACATTGAGAATAGCCTCGATAGACATCGCCTTTAAATAACGCGAAATCTTATAAATTTGTAAATAAATTTTAAAAAATCACGCGTGGAGCACAGATTATGAAACAATTTCCAGCACATTGAGAATAGCCTCGATAGACATCGCCTTTAAATAACGCGAAATAGTATAAATCTGTAAACAAATTGAAAAAAAAATCACGCTTGGAGCACAGATTATGAAATGATTTTCAGCACATTGAGAAAAGCCTCGATAGACATTGCCTTTAAATAACGCGAAATAGTATAAATCCGTAAATAAATGAAAAAAAATCAGGCGTGGAACACAGATTATGAAACAATTTCCAGCACATTGAGAATAGTCTCGATAGCCATCGCCTTTAAATAACTCGAAATAGTATAGATCCGTAAACAAAATCAAAAAATCCACGCGTGGAGCACAGATTATGAAACAATTTCCAGCTTATTGAGAATAGCTTCGATAGACATCACCTTTAAATAACGCGAAAAAGTATAAATCTGTAAACAAATTGAAAAAAAAAAAATCACGCTTGGAGCATAAATTGTGAAACAATTTCCAGCACATCGAAAATAGTCTCGATAGACATCGCCTTTAAATAAAGCGAAATATTATAAATCCGTAAACAAATTTTTAAAAAATCACGCGTGGAGCACAGATTATGAAACAATTTCCAGCACATTGAGAATAACCTCGATAGACATCACCTTTAAATAACGCGAAATAGTATAAATGCGTAAACAAATTTTTAAAAAATCACGCGTGGAGCACAGATTATGAAACAATTTCCAGAACATTGAGAATAGCCTCGATAGACATCGCCTTTAAATAACGCGAAATCTTATAAATTTGTAAATAAATTTAAAAAAATCACGCGTGGAGCACAGATTATGAAACAATTTCCAGCACATTGAGAATAGCCTCGATAGACATCGCCTTTAAATAACGCGAAATAGTATAAATCTGTAAACAAATTGAAAAAAAAATCACGCTTGGAGCACAGATTATGAAATGATTTTCAGCACATTGAGAATAGCCTCGATAGACATTGCCTTTAAATAACGCGAAATAGTATAAATCCGTAAATAAATGAAAAAAAATCAGGCGTGGAACACAGATTATGAAACAATTTCCAGCACATTGAGAATAGTCTCGATAGCCATCGCCTTTAAATAACTCGAAATAGTATAGATCCGTAAACAAAATCAAAAAATCCACGCGTGGAGCACAGATTATGAAACAATTTCCTGCACATTGAGAATAGCCTCGATAGACATCACCTTTAAATAACGCGAAATAGTATAAATGCGTAAACAAATTTTAAAGAAATCACGCGTGGAGCACAGATTATGAAACAATTTCCAGAACATTGAGAATAGCCTCGATAGACATCGCCTTTAAATAACGCGAAATCTTATAAATTTGTAAATAAACTCAAAAAATCACGCGTGGAGCACAGATTATGAAATGATTTCCAGCACATTGAGAATAGCCTCGATAGACATTGCCTTTAAATAACGCGAAATAGTATAAATCCGTAAATACATGAAAAAAAATCAGGCGTGGAACACAGATTATGAAACAATTTCCAGCACATTGAGAATAGTCTCGATAGCCATCGCCTTTAAATAACTCGAAATAGTATAGATCCGTAAACAAAATCAAAAAATCCACGCGTGGAGCACAGATTATGAAACAATTTCCAGCACATTGAGAATAGCCTCGATAGACATAACCTTTAAATAACGCGAAACAGTATAAATATGTAAACAAATTGAAAAAAAAAATTAAGCTTGGAGCATAGATTGTGAAACAATTTCCAGCACATTGAAAATAGTCCCAATAGACATCGCCTTTAAATAACGCGAAATAGTATAAATCCGTAAACAAATTCAAAAAAATCACACGTGGAGCACAGATTATGAAACAATTTCCAGCACATTGTGAGTAGCCTCGATAGACAACGCCTTTAAATATCGCGATATCTTATAAATTTGTAAATAAATTCAAAAAAATCACGTGTGGAGCACAGATTATGAAACAATTTCCAGCACATTGAGAATAACCTCGATAGACATCACCTTTAAATAACGCGAATCAGTATAAATATGTAAAAAAATTGAAAAAAAAATCAAGCTTGGAGCATAGATTGTGAAAGAATTTCCAGAACATTGAAAATAGTCTCGATAGAAATCGCCTTTAAATAGCGCGAAATAGTATAAATCCGTAAACAAATTTTTAAAAAAATCACGCGTAGAGCACAGATTATGAAACAATTTCCAGCACATTGAGAATAGCCTCGATAGACATCACCTTTAAATAACGCGAAATAGTATAAATCTGTAAACAAATTGAAAAAAAAATCACGCTTGGAGCATAGATTATGAAACAATTTCCAGAACATTGAGAATAGCCTCGATAGACATTGCCTTTAAATAATGCGAAATAGTATAAATCCGTAAATACATGAAAAAATATCAGGCGTGGAACACAGATTATGAAACAATTTACAGCACATTGAGAATAGCCTCGATAGACATCGCCTTTAAATAACGCGAAATCTTATAAATTTGTAAATAAACTCAAAAAATCACGCGTGGAGCACAGATTATGAAACGATTTCCAGCACATTGAGAATAGCCTCGATAGACATTGCCTTTAAATAACGCGAAATAGTATAAATCCGTAAATACATGAAAAAAAATCAGGCGTGGAACACAGATTATGAAACAATTTCCAGCACATTGAGAATAGTCTCGATAGCCATCGCCTTTAAATAACTCGAAATAGTATAGATCCGTAAACAAAATCAAAAAATCCACGCGTGGAGCACAGATTATGAAACAATTTCCAGCACATTGAGAATAGCCTCGATAGACATAACCTTTAAATAACGCGAAACAGTATAAATATGTAAACAAATTGAAAAAAAAAATTAAGCTTGGAGCATAGATTGTGAAACAATTTCCAGCACATTGAAAATAGTCCCAATAGACATCGCCTTTAAATAACGCGAAATAGTATAAATCCGTAAACAAATTGAAAAAAAAATCACGCGTAGAGCACAGATTATGAAACAATTTCCAGCACATTGAGAATAACCTCGATAGACATCACCTTTAAATAACGCGATATCTTACAAATTTGTAAATAAATTCAAAAAAATCACGTGTGGAGCACAGATTATGAAACAATTTCCAGCACATTGAGAATAACCTCGATAGACATCACCTTTAAATAACGCGAATCAGTATAAATATGTAAACAAATTGAAAAAAAAAATCAAGCTTGGAGCATAGATTGTGAAACAATTTCCAGAACATTGAAAATAGTCTCGATACAAATCGCCTTTAAATAGCGCGAAATACTGTAAATCCGTAAACAAATTTTAAAAAAAATCACGGGTAGAGCACAGATTATGAAACAATTTCCAGCACATTGAGAATAACCTCGATAGACATCACCTTTAAATAACGCGAAATAGTATAAAACCGTAAACAAATTCAATAAAAATCAGGCGTGGAACACAGATTATGAAACAATTTCCAGCACATTGAGAATAGTCTCGATAGCCATCGCCTTTAAATAACTCGAAATAGTATAGATCCGTAAACAAAATCAAAAAATCCACGTGTGGAGCACAGATTATGAAACAATTTCCAGCACATTGAGAATAACCTCGATAGACATCACCTTTAAATAACGCGAATCAGTATAAATATATAAACAAATTGAAAAAAAAAATTAAGCTTGGAGCATAGATTGTGAAACAATTTCCAGTACATTGAAAATAGTCCCAATAGACATCGCCTTTAAATAACGCGAAATAGTATAAATCCGTAAACAAATTAAAAAAAAAATCACGCGTAGAGCACAGATTATGAAACAATTTCCAGCACATTGAGAATAACCTCGATAGACATCACCTTTAAATAACGCGATATCTTATAAATTTGTAAATAAACTCAAAAAATCACGCGTGGAGCACAGATTATGAAACGATTTCCAGCACATTGAGAATAGCCTCGATAGACATTGCCTTTAAATAACGCGAAATAGTATAAATCCGTAAATACATGAAAAAAAATCAGGCGTGGAACACAGATTATGAAACAATTTCCAGCACATTGAGAATAGTCTCGATAGCCATCGCCTTTAAATAACTCGAAATAGTATAGATCCGTAAACAAATTTAAAAAAAAATCACGCGTAGAGCTCAGATTATGAAACAATTTCCAGCACATTGAGAATAACCTCGATAGACATCACCTTTAAATAACGCGAAACAGTATAAATATATAAACAAATTGAAAAAAAAAATTAAGCTTGGAGCATAGATTGTGAAACAATTTCCAGTACATTGAAAATAGTCCCAATAGACATCGCCTTTAAATAACGCGAAATAGTATAAATCCGTAAACAAATTTTAAAAAAAATCACGCGTAGAGCACAGATTATGAAACAATTTCCAGCACATTGAGAATAACCTCGATAGACATCACCTTTAAATAACGCGATATCTTATAAATTTGTAAATAAACTCAAAAAATCACGCGTGGAGCACAGATTATGAAACTATTTCCAGCCCATTGAGAATAGCCTCGATAGACATTGCCTTTAAATAACGCGAAATAGTATAAATCCGTAAATACATGAAAAAAAATCAGGCGTGGAACACAGATTATGAAACAATTTCCAGCACATTGAGAATAGTCTCGATAGCCATCGCCTTTAAATAACTCGAAATAGTATAGATCCGTAAACAAATTTTTAAAAAAATCACGCGTAGAGCACAGATTATGAAACAATTTCCAGCACATTGAGAATAACCTCGATAGACATCACCTTTAAATAACGCGATATCTTATAAATTTGTAAATAAACTCAAAAAATCACGCGTGGAGCATAGATTATGAAACAATTTCCAGAACATTGAGAATAGCCTTGATAGACATTGCCTTTAAATAACGCGAAATAGTATAAATCCGTAAATACATGAAAAAAAATCAGGCGTGGAACACAGATTATGAAACAATTTACAGCACATTGAGAATAGCCTCGATAGACATCGTCTTTAAATAACGCGAAATCTTATAAATTTGTAAATAAACTCAAAAAATCACGCGTGGAGCACAGATTATGAAACGATTTCCAGCACATTGAGAATAGCCTCGATAGACATTGCCTTTAAATAACTCGAAATAGTATAGATCCGTAAACAAAATCAAAAAATCCACGTGTGGAGCACAGATTATGAAACAATTTCCAGCACATTGAGAATAACCTCGATAGACATCACCTTTAAATAACGCGAATCAGTATAAATATGTAAACAAATTGAAAAAAGAAATCAAGCTTGGAGCATAGATTGTGAAACAATTTCCAGAACATTGAAAATAGTCTCGATAGAAATCGCCTTTAAATAGCGCGAAATACTGTAAATCCGTAAACAAATTTTAAAAAAAATCACGCGTAGAGCACAGATTATGAAACAATTTCCAGCACATTGAGAATAACCTCGATAGACATCACCTTTAAATAACGCGAAATAGTATAAAACCGTAAACAAATTCAATAAAAATCACGCGTGGAGCACAGATTATGAAACAATTTCCAGCACATTGAGAATAGCCTCGATAGACATCACCTTTAAATAACGCGAAATAGTATAAATCTGTAAACAAATTGAAAAAAAAAATCAGGCTTGGAGCACAGATTATGAAACAATTTCCAGCACATTGAGAATTACCTCGATAGACATCACATTTAAATAACGCGAAATAGTATAAATCTGTAAACACATTTTAAAAATCACGCTTGGAGCATAGATTATGAAACAATTTCCAGAACAGTGAGAATAGTCTCAATAGACATCGCCTGTAAATAACGCGAAATTGTATAAATCCAAAAACAAATTTAAAAAAATCGCGCTTGGAGCACAGATTATAAAATAATTTCCAGCACATTGAGAATAGTCTCGATAGACATCGCCTGTAAATAACGCGAAATAGTATAAATCCGTAAACAAATTTTAAAAAATCGCGCTTGGAGAACAGATTATAAAACAATTTCCAGCACATTGAGAATAACCTCGATAGACATCACCTTTAAATAACGTGAAATAGTATAAAACCGTAAACACATTTTAAAAATTCACGCGTGGAGCACACATTATGAAACAATTTCCAGCACATTGAGAATAACCTCGATAGACTTCACCTTTAAAAAACGCGAAATAGTATAAATGCGTAAACAAATTCAAAAAAATCACGCGTGGAGTACAGATTATGAAACAATTTCCAGCACATTGAGAATAGCCTCGATAGACATCGCCTTTAAATAAAGCGAAATAGTATATATCCGTAAACAAATTGAAAAAAAAAATCAGGCTTGGAGCACAGATTATGAAACAATTTCCAGCACATTGAGAATTACCTCGATAGACATCACATTTAAATAACGCGAAATAGTATAAATCTGTAAACAAATTGAAAAAAAAAATCACGCTTGGAGCATAGATTATGAAACATTTTCCAGAACATTGAGAATAGTCTCAATAGACATCGCCTTTAAATACGCAAAATAGTATAAATCCGTAAACATATTCAAAAAAATCAAGATTGGAGCATAGATTGTGAAACAATTTCCAGCACATTGAAAATAGTCTCAATAGGCATCGCCTTTAAATAACGCGAAATCTTATAAATTTGTAAATAAATTTAAAAAAATCACGTGTGGAGCACAGATTATGAAACAATTTCCAGCACATTGAGAATAGCCTCGATAGACATCGCCTTTAAATAACGCGAAATAGTATAAATTTGTAAATAAATGCAAAAAAATCACGCGTGGATCACAGATTATGAAACAAATTCCAGCACATTGAGAATAGCCTCGATAGACTTCTCCTTCAAATAACGCGAAATAGCATAAACCTGTAAACAAATTGAAAAAAAATCACGCTTGGAGCATAGATTGTGAAACAATTTCCAGCACATTGAAAATAGTCTCGATAGACATCGCCTTTAAATAACGAGAAATAGTATAAATCTGTAAATAAAATTGAAAAAAAAAATCCCGCTTGGAGCATAGATTGTGAAACAATTTCCAGCATATTGAAAATAGTCTCGAGAGACATCGCATTTAAATAACGCGAAATAGTATAAATCCGTAAACAAATTGAAAAAAAAATCACGCGTAGAGCACAGATTATGAAACAATTTCCAGCACATTGAGAATAACCTCGATAGACATCACCTTTAAATAACGCGATATCTTACAAATTTGTAAATAAATTCAAAAAAATCACGTGTGGAGCACAGATTATGAAACAATTTCCAGCACATTGAGAATAACCTCGATAGACATCACCTTTAAATAACGCGAATCAGTATAAATATGTAAACAAATTGAAAAAAAAAATCAAGCTTGGAGCATAGATTGTGAAACAATTTCCAGAACATTGAAAATAGTCTCGATACAAATCGCCTTTAAATAGCGCGAAATACTGTAAATCCGTAAACAAATTTTAAAAAAAATCACGGGTAGAGCACAGATTATGAAACAATTTCCAGCACATTGAGAATAACCTCGATAGACATCACCTTTAAATAACGCGAAATAGTATAAAACCGTAAACAAATTCAATAAAAATCAGGCGTGGAACACAGATTATGAAACAATTTCCAGCACATTGAGAATAGTCTCGATAGCCATCGCCTTTAAATAACTCGAAATAGTATAGATCCGTAAACAAAATCAAAAAATCCACGTGTGGAGCACAGATTATGAAACAATTTCCAGCACATTGAGAATAACCTCGATAGACATCACCTTTAAATAACGCGAATCAGTATAAATATATAAACAAATTGAAAAAAAAAATTAAGCTTGGAGCATAGATTGTGAAACAATTTCCAGTACATTGAAAATAGTCCCAATAGACATCGCCTTTAAATAACGCGAAATAGTATAAATCCGTAAACAAATTAAAAAAAAAATCACGCGTAGAGCACAGATTATGAAACAATTTCCAGCACATTGAGAATAACCTCGATAGACATCACCTTTAAATAACGCGATATCTTATAAATTTGTAAATAAACTCAAAAAATCACGCGTGGAGCACAGATTATGAAACGATTTCCAGCACATTGAGAATAGCCTCGATAGACATTGCCTTTAAATAACGCGAAATAGTATAAATCCGTAAATACATGAAAAAAAATCAGGCGTGGAACACAGATTATGAAACAATTTCCAGCACATTGAGAATAGTCTCGATAGCCATCGCCTTTAAATAACTCGAAATAGTATAGATCCGTAAACAAATTTAAAAAAAAATCACGCGTAGAGCTCAGATTATGAAACAATTTCCAGCACATTGAGAATAACCTCGATAGACATCACCTTTAAATAACGCGAAACAGTATAAATATATAAACAAATTGAAAAAAAAAATTAAGCTTGGAGCATAGATTGTGAAACAATTTCCAGTACATTGAAAATAGTCCCAATAGACATCGCCTTTAAATAACGCGAAATAGTATAAATCCGTAAACAAATTTTAAAAAAAATCACGCGTAGAGCACAGATTATGAAACAATTTCCAGCACATTGAGAATAACCTCGATAGACATCACCTTTAAATAACGCGATATCTTATAAATTTGTAAATAAACTCAAAAAATCACGCGTGGAGCACAGATTATGAAACTATTTCCAGCCCATTGAGAATAGCCTCGATAGACATTGCCTTTAAATAACGCGAAATAGTATAAATCCGTAAATACATGAAAAAAAATCAGGCGTGGAACACAGATTATGAAACAATTTCCAGCACATTGAGAATAGTCTCGATAGCCATCGCCTTTAAATAACTCGAAATAGTATAGATCCGTAAACAAATTTTTAAAAAAATCACGCGTAGAGCACAGATTATGAAACAATTTCCAGCACATTGAGAATAACCTCGATAGACATCACCTTTAAATAACGCGATATCTTATAAATTTGTAAATAAACTCAAAAAATCACGCGTGGAGCATAGATTATGAAACAATTTCCAGAACATTGAGAATAGCCTTGATAGACATTGCCTTTAAATAACGCGAAATAGTATAAATCCGTAAATACATGAAAAAAAATCAGGCGTGGAACACAGATTATGAAACAATTTACAGCACATTGAGAATAGCCTCGATAGACATCGTCTTTAAATAACGCGAAATCTTATAAATTTGTAAATAAACTCAAAAAATCACGCGTGGAGCACAGATTATGAAACGATTTCCAGCACATTGAGAATAGCCTCGATAGACATTGCCTTTAAATAACTCGAAATAGTATAGATCCGTAAACAAAATCAAAAAATCCACGTGTGGAGCACAGATTATGAAACAATTTCCAGCACATTGAGAATAACCTCGATAGACATCACCTTTAAATAACGCGAATCAGTATAAATATGTAAACAAATTGAAAAAAGAAATCAAGCTTGGAGCATAGATTGTGAAACAATTTCCAGAACATTGAAAATAGTCTCGATAGAAATCGCCTTTAAATAGCGCGAAATACTGTAAATCCGTAAACAAATTTTAAAAAAAATCACGCGTAGAGCACAGATTATGAAACAATTTCCAGCACATTGAGAATAACCTCGATAGACATCACCTTTAAATAACGCGAAATAGTATAAAACCGTAAACAAATTCAATAAAAATCACGCGTGGAGCACAGATTATGAAACAATTTCCAGCACATTGAGAATAGCCTCGATAGACATCACCTTTAAATAACGCGAAATAGTATAAATCTGTAAACAAATTGAAAAAAAAAATCAGGCTTGGAGCACAGATTATGAAACAATTTCCAGCACATTGAGAATTACCTCGATAGACATCACATTTAAATAACGCGAAATAGTATAAATCTGTAAACACATTTTAAAAATCACGCTTGGAGCATAGATTATGAAACAATTTCCAGAACAGTGAGAATAGTCTCAATAGACATCGCCTGTAAATAACGCGAAATTGTATAAATCCAAAAACAAATTTAAAAAAATCGCGCTTGGAGCACAGATTATAAAATAATTTCCAGCACATTGAGAATAGTCTCGATAGACATCGCCTGTAAATAACGCGAAATAGTATAAATCCGTAAACAAATTTTAAAAAATCGCGCTTGGAGAACAGATTATAAAACAATTTCCAGCACATTGAGAATAACCTCGATAGACATCACCTTTAAATAACGTGAAATAGTATAAAACCGTAAACACATTTTAAAAATTCACGCGTGGAGCACACATTATGAAACAATTTCCAGCACATTGAGAATAACCTCGATAGACTTCACCTTTAAAAAACGCGAAATAGTATAAATGCGTAAACAAATTCAAAAAAATCACGCGTGGAGTACAGATTATGAAACAATTTCCAGCACATTGAGAATAGCCTCGATAGACATCGCCTTTAAATAAAGCGAAATAGTATATATCCGTAAACAAATTGAAAAAAAAAATCAGGCTTGGAGCACAGATTATGAAACAATTTCCAGCACATTGAGAATTACCTCGATAGACATCACATTTAAATAACGCGAAATAGTATAAATCTGTAAACAAATTGAAAAAAAAAATCACGCTTGGAGCATAGATTATGAAACATTTTCCAGAACATTGAGAATAGTCTCAATAGACATCGCCTTTAAATACGCAAAATAGTATAAATCCGTAAACATATTCAAAAAAATCAAGATTGGAGCATAGATTGTGAAACAATTTCCAGCACATTGAAAATAGTCTCAATAGGCATCGCCTTTAAATAACGCGAAATCTTATAAATTTGTAAATAAATTTAAAAAAATCACGTGTGGAGCACAGATTATGAAACAATTTCCAGCACATTGAGAATAGCCTCGATAGACATCGCCTTTAAATAACGCGAAATAGTATAAATTTGTAAATAAATGCAAAAAAATCACGCGTGGATCACAGATTATGAAACAAATTCCAGCACATTGAGAATAGCCTCGATAGACTTCTCCTTCAAATAACGCGAAATAGCATAAACCTGTAAACAAATTGAAAAAAAATCACGCTTGGAGCATAGATTGTGAAACAATTTCCAGCACATTGAAAATAGTCTCGATAGACATCGCCTTTAAATAACGAGAAATAGTATAAATCTGTAAATAAAATTGAAAAAAAAAATCCCGCTTGGAGCATAGATTGTGAAACAATTTCCAGCATATTGAAAATAGTCTCGAGAGACATCGCATTTAAATAACGCGAAATAGTATAAATCCGTAAACAAATTCAAAAAAGTCATGCGTGGAGCACAGATTATGAAACAATTTCCAGCTTATTGAGAATAGCTTCGATAGACATCACCTTTAAATAACGCGAAATAGTATAAATATGTAAACAAATTGAAAAAAAATCATGATTGGAGCATAGATTGTGAAACAATTTCCAGCACATTGAAAATAGTCTCGATAGACATCGCCTTTAAATAACGAGAAATAGTATAAATCTGTAAACAAATTGAAAAAAAAAATCACGCTTGGAGCATAAATTGTGAAACAATTTCCAGCACATCGAAAATAGTCTCGATAGACATCGCCTTTAAATAAAGCGAAATATTATAAATCCGTAAACAAATTTTTAAAAAATCACGCGTGGAGCACAGATTATGAAACAATTTCCAGCACATTGAGAATAACCTCGATAGACATCACCTTTAAATAACGCGAAATAGTATAAATGCGTAAACAAATTTTTAAAAAATCACGCGTGGAGCACAGATTATGAAACAATTTCCAGAACATTGAGAATAGCCTCGATAGACATCGCCTTTAAATAACGCGAAATCTTATAAATTTGTAAATAAATTTAAAAAAATCACGCGTGGAGCACAGATTATGAAACAATTTCCAGCACATTGAGAATAGTGTCGATAGACATCGCCTTTAAATACGCAAAATAGTATAAATCCGTAAACAAATTCAAAAAAATCACGCGTGGAGCACAGATTATGAAACAATTTCCATTACATTAAGAATAGCCTCGATAGACATCACCTTTAAATAACGCGAAATAGTATAAATATGTAAACAAATTGAAAAAAAATCATGATTGGAGCATAGATTGTGAAACAATTTCCAGCACATTGAAAATAGTCTCGATAGACATCGCCTTTAAATAACGCGGAATATTATAAATCCGAAAACAAATTTAAAAAAATCACGCGTGGAGCACAGATTATGAAAAAATTTCCAGCACATTGAGAATAGCCTCGATAGACATCGCCTTTAAATAACGCGAAATAGTATATATCCGTAAGCAAATTGAAAAAAAAATCAGGCTTGGAGCACAGATTATGAAACAATTTCCAGCACATTGAGAATAACCTCGATAGACATCACCTTTAAATAACGCGAAATAGTATAAATCCGTAAACAAATTTTAAAAAATCGCGCTTGGAGCACAGATTATAAAACAATTTCCAGCACATTGAGAATAGTCACGATAGACATCACATTTAAATAACGCGAAACAGTATAAATATGTAAACAAATTGAAAAAAAAAATCAAGTTTGGAGCATAGATTGTTAAAAAATTTCTAGCACATTGAGAATAACCTCGATAGACATCACCTTTAAATAATGCGAAATAGTATAAAACCGTAAACAAATTCAAAAAAATCACGCGTGGAGCACAGATTATGAAACAATTTCCAGCACATTGAGAATAGCCTCGATAGACATCACCTTTAAATAACGCGAATCAGTATAAATATATAAACAAATTGAAAAAAAAAATTAAGCTTGGAGCATAGATTGTGAAACAATTTCCAGTACATTGAAAATAGTCCCAATAGACATCGCCTTTAAATAACGCGAAATAGTATAAATCCGTAAACAAATTAAAAAAAAAATCACGCGTAGAGCACAGATTATGAAACAATTTCCAGCACATTGAGAATAACCTCGATAGACATCACCTTTAAATAACGCGATATCTTATAAATTTGTAAATAAACTCAAAAAATCACGCGTGGAGCACAGATTATGAAACGATTTCCAGCACATTGAGAATAGCCTCGATAGACATTGCCTTTAAATAACGCGAAATAGTATAAATGTATAAACAAATAGAAAAAAAAAATTAAGCTTGGAGCATAGATTGTGAAACAATTTCCAGTACATTGAAAATAGTCCCAATAGACATCGCCTTTAAATAACGCGAAATAGTATAAATCCGTAAACAAATTTAAAAAAAATCACGCGTAGAGCACAGATTATGAAACAATTTCCAGCACATTGAGAATAACCTCGATAGACATCACCTTTAAATAACGCGAAACAGTATAAATGTATAAACAAATAGAAAAAAAAAATTAAGCTTGGAGCATAGATTGTGAAACAATTTCCAGTACATTGAAAATAGTCCCAATAGACATCGCCTTTAAATAACGCGAAATAGTATAAATCCGTAAACAAATTTAAAAAAAATCACGCGTAGAGCACAGATTATGAAACAATTTCCAGCACATTGAGAATAACCTCGATAGACATCACCTTTAAATAACGCGATATCTTATAAATTTGTAAATAAACTCAAAAAATCACGCGTGGAGCACAGATTATGAAACGATTTCCAGCACATTGAGAATAGCCTCGATAGACATTGCCTTTAAATAACGCGAAATAGTATAAATCCGTAAATAGATGAAAAAAAATCAGGCGTGGAACACAGATTATGAAACAATTTCCAGCACATTGAGAATAGTCTCGATAGCCATCGCCTTTAAATAACTCGAAATAGTATAGATCCGTAAACAAATTTTTAAAAAAATCACGCGTAGAGCACAGATTATGAAACAATTTCCAGCACATTGAGAATAACCTCGATAGACATCACCTTTAAATAACGCGAAATCTTATAAATTTGTAAATAAACTCAAAAAATCACGCGTGGAGCACAGATTATGAAAAGATTTCCAGCACATTGAGAATAGCCTCGATAGACATTGCCTTTAAATAACGCGAAATAGTATAAATCCGTAAATACATGAAAAAAAATCAGGCGTGGAACACAGATTATGAAACAATTTCCAGCACATTGAGAATAGTCTCGATAGCCATCGCCTTTAAATACCTCGAAATAGTATAGATCCGTAAACAAAATCAAAAAATCCACGTGTGGAGCACAGATTATGAAACAATTTCCAGCACATTGAGAATAACATCGATAGACATCACCTTTAAATAACGCGAATCACTATAAATATGTAAACAAATTGAAAAAAAAAATCAAGCTTGGAGCATAGATTGTGAAACAATTTCCAGAACATTGAAAATAGTCTCGATAGAAATCGCCTTTAAATAGCGCGAAATACTGTAAATCCGTAAACAAATTTAAAAAAAAATCACGCGTAGAGCATAGATTATGAAACAATTTCCAGCACATTGAGAATAACCTCGATAGACATCACCTTTAAATAACGCGAAATAGTATAAAACCGTAAACAAATTCAATAAAAATCACGCGTGGAGCACAGATTATGAAACAATTTCCAGCACATTGAGAATAGCCTCGATAGACATCACCTTTAAATAACGCGAAATAGTATAAATCTGTAAACAAATTGAATTAAAAATCACGCTTGGAGCATGGATTATGAAACAATTTCCAGAACAGTGAGAATAGTCTCAATAGACATCGCCTGTAAATAACGCGAAATTGTATAAATCCATAAACAAATTTAAAAAAATCGCGCTTGGAGCACAGATTATAAAACAATTTCCAGCACATTGAGAATAGTCTCGATAGACATCGCCTGTAAATAACGCGAAATAGTATAAATCCGTAAACAAATTTTAAAAAATCGCGCTTGGAGAACAGATTATAAAACAATTTCCAGCACATTGAGAATAACCTCGATAGACATCACCTTTAAATAACGTGAAATAGTATAAAACCGTAAACAAATTTTAAAAATTCACGCGTGCAGCACAGATTATGAAACAATTTCCAGCACATTGAGAATAACCTCGATAGACTTCACCTTTAAAAAACGCGAAATAGTAGAAATGCGTAAACAAATTCAAAAAAATCACGCGTGGAGTACAGATTATGAAACAATTTACAGCACATTGAGAATAGCCGCGATAGACATCGCCTTTAAATAACGCGAAATCTTATAAATTTGTAAATAAATTAAAAAAAATCACGCGTGGAGCACAGATTATGAAACAATTTCCAGCACATTGAGAATAGCCTCGATAGACATCGCCTTTAAATAAAGCGAAATAGTATATATCCGTAAACAAATTGAAAAAAAAAATCAGGCTTGGAGCACAGATTATGAAACAATTTCCAGCACATTGAGAATTACCTCGATAGACATCACATTTAAATAACGCGAAATAGTATAAATCTGTAAACAAATTGAAAAAAAAAATCACGCTTGGAGCATAGATTATGAAACATTTTCCAGAACATTGAGAATAGTCTCAATAGACATCGCCTTTAAATACGCAAAATAGTATAAATCCGTAAACATATTCAAAAAAATCAAGATTGGAGCATAGATTGTGAAACAATTTCCAGCACATTGAAAATAGTCTCAATAGGCATCGCCTTTAAATAACGCGAAATCTTATAAATTTGTAAATAAATTTAAAAAAATCAGGTGTGGAGCACAGATTATGAAACAATTTCCAGCACATTGAGAATAGCCTCGATAGACATCGCCTTTAAATAACGCGAAATAGTATAAATTTGTAAATAAATGCAAAAAAATCACGCGTGGATCACAGATTATGAAACAAATTCCAGCACATTGAGAATAGCCTCGATAGACTTCTCCTTCAAATAACGCGAAATAGCATAAACCTGTAAACAAATTGAAAAAAAATCACGCTTGGAGCATAGATTGTGAAACAATTTCCAGCACATTGAAAATAGTCTCGATAGACATCGCCTTTAAATAACGAGAAATAGTATAAATCTGTAAATAAAATTGAAAAAAAACATCCCGCTTGGAGCATAGATTGTGAAACAATTTCCAGCATATTGAAAATAGTCTCGAGAGACATCGCCTTTAAATAACGCGAAATAGTATAAATCCGTAAACAAATTCAAAAAAGTCATGCGTGGAGCACAGATTATGAAACAATTTCCAGCTTATTGAGAATAGCTTCGATAGACATCACCTTTAAATAACGCGAAAAAGTATAAATCTGTAAACAAATTGAAAAAAAAAAAATCACGCTTGGAGCATAAATTGTGAAACAATTTCCAGCACATCGAAAATAGTCTCGATAGACATCGCCTTTAAATAAAGCGAAATATTATAAATCCGTAAACAAATTTTTAAAAAATCACGCGTGGAGCACAGATTATGAAACAATTTCCAGCACATTGAGAATAACCTCGATAGACATCACCTTTAAATAACGCGAAATAGTATAAATGCGTAAACAAATTTTTAAAAAATCACGCGTGGAGCACAGATTATGAAACAATTTCCAGAACATTGAGAATAGCCTCGATAGACATCGCCTTTAAATAACACGAAATCTTATAAATTTGTAAATAAATTTAAAAAAATCACGCGTGGAGCACAGATTATGAAACAATTTCCAGCACATTGAGAATAGCCTCTATAGACATCACCTTTAAATAACGCGAAATAGTATAAATCTGTATACAAATTGAAAAAAAAAAAGAATCACGCTTGGAGAATAGATTGTGAAACAATTTCCAGCCCATTGAAAATAGTCTCGATAGACACCACCTTTAAATAACTCGAAATAGTATAAATCCGTAAACAAATTTAAAAAAATCACGCGTGGAGCACAGATTATGAAACAATTTCCATCACATTGAGAATAGCCTCGATAGACATCACCTTTAAATAACGCGAAATAGTATAAATGCGTAAACAAATTCAAAAAAATCACGCTTGGAGCACAGATTATGAAACAATTTCCATCACATTGAGAATAGCCTCGATAGACATCGCCTTTAAATAACGCGAAATCTTATAAATTTGTAAATAAATTTAAAAAAATCACGCGTGGAGCACAGATTATGAAACAATTTCCAGCACATTGAGAATAGCCTCGATAGACATCGCCTTTAAATAACGCGAAATAGTATAAATCTGTAAACAAATTGAAAAAAAAATCACGCTTGGAGCACAGATTATGAAATGATTTTCAGCACATTGAGAATAGCCTCGATAGACATTGCCTTTAAATAACGCGAAATAGTATAAATCCGTAAATAAATGAAAAAAAATCAGGCGTGGAACACAGATTATGAAACAATTTCCAGCACATTGAGAATAGTCTCGATAGCCATCGCCTTTAAATAACTCGAAATAGTATAGATCCGTAAACAAAATCAAAAAATCCACGCGTGGAGCACAGATTATGAAACAATTTCCTGCACATTGAGAATAGCCTCGATAGACATCACCTTTAAATAACGCGAAATAGTATAAATGCGTAAACAAATTTTAAAGAAATCACGCGTGGAGCACAGATTATGAAACAATTTCCAGAACATTGAGAATAGCCTCGATAGACATCGCCTTTAAATAACGCGAAATCTTATAAATTTGTAAATAAACTCAAAAAATCACGCGTGGAGCACAGATTATGAAATGATTTCCAGCACATTGAGAATAGCCTCGATAGACATTGCCTTTAAATAACGCGAAATAGTATAAATCCGTAAATACATGAAAAAAAATCAGGCGTGGAACACAGATTATGAAACAATTTCCAGCACATTGAGAATAGTCTCGATAGCCATCGCCTTTAAATAACTCGAAATAGTATAGATCCGTAAACAAAATCAAAAAATCCACGCGTGGAGCACAGATTATGAAACAATTTCCAGCACATTGAGAATAGCCTCGATAGACATAACCTTTAAATAACGCGAAACAGTATAAATATGTAAACAAATTGAAAAAAAAAATTAAGCTTGGAGCATAGATTGTGAAACAATTTCCAGCACATTGAAAATAGTCCCAATAGACATCGCCTTTAAATAACGCGAAATAGTATAAATCCGTAAACAAATTCAAAAAAATCACACGTGGAGCACAGATTATGAAACAATTTCCAGCACATTGTGAGTAGCCTCGATAGACAACGCCTTTAAATATCGCGATATCTTATAAATTTGTAAATAAATTCAAAAAAATCACGTGTGGAGCACAGATTATGAAACAATTTCCAGCACATTGAGAATAACCTCGATAGACATCACCTTTAAATAACGCGAATCAGTATAAATATGTAAACAAATTGAAAAAAAAATCAAGCTTGGAGCATAGATTGTGAAACAATTTCCAGAACATTGAAAATAGTCTCGATAGAAATCGCCTTTAAATAGCGCGAAATAGTATAAATCCGTAAACAAATTTTTAAAAAAATCACGCGTAGAGCACAGATTATGAAACAATTTCCAGCACATTGAGAATAGCCTCGATAGACATCACCTTTAAATAACGCGAAATAGTATAAATCTGTAAACAAATTGAAAAAAAAAATCACGCTTGGAGCATAGATTATGAAACAATTTCCAGAACATTGAGAATAGCCTCGATAGACATTGCCTTTAAATAATGCGAAATAGTATAAATCCGTAAATACATGAAAAAATATCAGGCGTGGAACACAGATTATGAAACAATTTACAGCACATTGAGAATAGCCTCGATAGACATCGCCTTTAAATAACGCGAAATCTTATAAATTTGTAAATAAACTCAAAAAATCACGCGTGGAGCACAGATTATGAAACGATTTCCAGCACATTGAGAATAGCCTCGATAGACATTGCCTTTAAATAACGCGAAATAGTATAAATCCGTAAATACATGAAAAAAAATCAGGCGTGGAACACAGATTATGAAACAATTTCCAGCACATTGAGAATAGTCTCGATAGCCATCGCCTTTAAATAACTCGAAATAGTATAGATCCGTAAACAAAATCAAAAAATCCACGCGTGGAGCACAGATTATGAAACAATTTCCAGCACATTGAGAATAGCCTCGATAGACATAACCTTTAAATAACGCGAAACAGTATAAATATGTAAACAAATTGAAAAAAAAAATTAAGCTTGGAGCATAGATTGTGAAACAATTTCCAGCACATTGAAAATAGTCCCAATAGACATCGCCTTTAAATAACGCGAAATAGTATAAATCCGTAAACAAATTTTAAAAAAAATCACGCGTGGAGCACAGATTATGAAACAATTTCCAGCACATTGAGAATAACCTCGATAGACATCACCTTTAAATAACGCGATATCTTACAAATTTGTAAATAAATTCAAAAAAATCACGTGTGGAGCACAGATTATGAAACAATTTCCAGCACATTGAGAATAACCTCGATAGACATCACCTTTAAATAACGCGAATCAGTATAAATATGTAAACAAATTGAAAAAAAAAATCAAGCTTGGAGCATAGATTGTGAAACAATTTCCAGAACATTGAAAATAGTCTCGATAGAAATCGCCTTTAAATAGCGCGAAATACTGTAAATCCGTAAACAAATTTTAAAAAAAATCACGCGTAGAGCACAGATTATGAAACAATTTCCAGCACATTGAGAATAACCTCGATAGACATCACCTTTAAATAACGCGAAATAGTATAAAACCGTAAACAAATTCAATAAAAATCAGGCGTGGAACACAGATTATGAAACAATTTCCAGCACATTGAGAATAGTCTCGATAGCCATCGCCTTTAAATAACTCGAAATAGTATAGATCCGTAAACAAAATCAAAAAATCCACGTGTGGAGCACAGATTATGAAACAATTTCCAGCACATTGAGAATAACCTCGATAGACATCACCTTTAAATAACGCGAATCAGTATAAATATATAAACAAATTGAAAAAAAAAATTAAGCTTGGAGCATAGATTGTGAAACAATTTCCAGTACATTGAAAATAGTCCCAATAGACATCGCCTTTAAATAACGCGAAATAGTATAAATCCGTAAACAAATTTAAAAAAAAATCACGCGTAGAGCACAGATTATGAAACAATTTCCAGCACATTGAGAATAACCTCGATAGACATCACCTTTAAATAACGCGATATCTTATAAATTTGTAAATAAACTCAAAAAATCACGCGTGGAGCACAGATTATGAAACGATTTCCAGCACATTGAGAATAGCCTCGATAGACATTGCCTTTAAATAACGCGAAATAGTATAAATCCGTAAATACATGAAAAAAAATCAGGCGTGGAACACAGATTATGAAACAATTTCCAGCACATTGAGAATAGTCTCGATAGCCATCGCCTTTAAATAACTCGAAATAGTATAGATCCGTAAACAAATTTAAAAAAAAATCACGCGTAGAGCTCAGATTATGAAACAATTTCCAGCACATTGAGAATAACCTCGATAGACATCACCTTTAAATAACGCGAAACAGTATAAATATATAAACAAATTGAAAAAAAAAATTAAGCTTGGAGCATAGATTGTGAAACAATTTCCAGTACATTGAAAATAGTCCCAATAGACATCGCCTTTAAATAACGCGAAATAGTATACATCCGTAAACAAATTTTAAAAAAAATCACGCGTAGAGCACAGATTATGAAACAATTTCCAGCACATTGAGAATAACCTCGATAGACATCACCTTTAAATAACGCGATATCTTATAAATTTGTAAATAAACTCAAAAAATCACGCGTGGAGCACAGATTATGAAACTATTTCCAGCCCATTGAGAATAGCCTCGATAGACATTGCCTTTAAATAACGCGAAATAGTATAAATCCGTAAATACATGAAAAAAAATCAGGCGTGGAACACAGATTATGAAACAATTTCCAGCACATTGAGAATAGTCTCGATAGCCATCGCCTTTAAATAACTCGAAATAGTATAGATCCGTAAACAAATTTTTAAAAAAATCACGCGTAGAGCACAGATTATGAAACAATTTCCAGCACATTGAGAATAACCTCGATAGACATCACCTTTAAATAACGCGATATCTTATAAATTTGTAAATAAACTCAAAAAATCACGCGTGGAGCATAGATTATGAAACAATTTCCAGAACATTGAGAATAGCCTTGATAGACATTGCCTTTAAATAACGCGAAATAGTATAAATCCGTAAATACATGAAAAAAAATCAGGCGTGGAACACAGATTATGAAACAATTTACAGCACATTGAGAATAGCCTCGATAGACATCGTCTTTAAATAACGCGAAATCTTATAAATTTGTAAATAAACTCAAAAAATCACGCGTGGAGCACAGATTATGAAACGATTTCCAGCACATTGAGAATAGCCTCGATAGACATTGCCTTTAAATAACGCGAAATAATATAAATCCGTAAATACATGAAAAAAAATCAGGCGTGGAACACAGATTATGAAACAATTTCCAGCACATTGAGAATAGTCTCGATAGCCATCGCCTTTAAATAACTCGAAATAGTATAGATCCGTAAACAAAATCAAAAAATTCACGTGTGGAGGACAGATTATGAAACAATTTCCAGCACATTGAGAATAACCTCGATAGACATCACCTTTAAATAACGCGAATCAGTATAAATATGTAAACAAATTGAAAAAAGAAATCAAGCTTGGAGCATAGATTGTGAAACAATTTCCAGAACATTGAAAATAGTCTCGATAGAAATCGCCTTTAAATAGCGCGAAATACTGTAAATCCGTAAACAAATTTAAAAAAAAATCACGCGTAGAGCACAGATTATGAAACAATTTCCAGCACATTGAGAATAACCTCGATAGACATCACCTTTAAATAACGCGAAATTGTATAAAACCGTAAACAAATTCAATAAAAATCACGCGTGGAGCACAGATTATGAAACAATTTCCAGCACATTGAGAATAGCTTCGATAGACATCACCTTTAAATAACGCGAAATAGTATAAATCTGTAAACAAATTGAATTAAAAATCACGCTTGGAGCATAGATTATGAAACAATTTCCAGAACAGTGAGAATAGTCTCAATAGACATCGCCTGTAAATAACGCGAAATTGTATAAATCCAAAAACAAATTTAAAAAAATCGCGCTTGGAGCACAGATTATAAAATAATTTCCAGCACATTGAGAATAGTCTCGATAGACATCGCCTGTAAATAACGCGAAATAGTATAAATCCGTAAACAAATTTTAAAAAATCGCGCTTGGAGAACAGATTATAAAACAATTTCCAGCACATTGAGAATAACCTCGATAGACATCACCTTTAAATAACGTGAAATAGTATAAAACCGTAAACACATTTTAAAAATTCACGCGTGGAGCACAGATTATGAAACAATTTCCAGCACATTGAGAATAACCTCGATAGACTTCACCTTTAAAAAACGCGAAATAGTATAAATGCGTAAACAAATTCAAAAAAATCACGCGTGGAGTACAGATTATGAAACAATTTACAGCACATTGAGAATAGCCGCGATAGACATCGCCTTTAAATAACGCGAAATCTTATAAATTTGTAAATAAATTCAAAAAAATCACGCGTGGAGCACAGATTATGAAACAATTTCCAGCACATTGAGAATAGCCTCGATAGACATCGCCTTTAAATAAAGCGAAATAGTATATATCCGTAAACAAATTGAAAAAAAAAATCAGGCTTGGAGCACAGATTATGAAACAATTTCCAGCACATTGAGAATTACCTCGATAGACATCACATTTAAATAACGCGAAATAGTATAAATCTGTAAACAAATTGAAAAAAAAAATCACGCTTGGAGCATAGATTATGAAACATTTTCCAGAACATTGAGAATAGTCTCAATAGACATCGCCTTTAAATACGCAAAATAGTATAAATCCGTAAACATATTCAAAAAAATCAAGATTGGAGCATAGATTGTGAAACAATTTCCAGCACATTGAAAATAGTCTCAATAGGCATCGCCTTTAAATAACGCGAAATCTTATAAATTTGTAAATAAATTTAAAAAAATCACGTGTGGAGCATAGATTGTGAAACAATTTCCAGCACATTGAAAATAGTCTCGATAGACATCGCCTTTAAATAACGAGAAATAGTATAAATCTGTAAATAAAATTGAAAAAAAAAATCCCGCTTGGAGCATAGATTGTGAAACAATTTCCAGCATATTGAAAATAGTCTCGAGAGACATCGCATTTAAATAACGCGAAATAGTATAAATCCGTAAACAAATTCAAAAAAGTCATGCGTGGAGCACAGATTATGAAACAATTTCCAGCTTATTGAGAATAGCTTCGATAGACATCACCTTTAAATAACGCGAAAAAGTATAAATCTGTAAACAAATTGAAAAAAAAAAAATCACGCTTGGAGCATAAATTGTGAAACAATTTCCAGCACATCGAAAATAGTCTCGATAGACATCGCCTTTAAATAAAGCGAAATATTATAAATCCGTAAACAAATTTTTAAAAAATCACGCGTGGAGCACAGATTATGAAACAATTTCCAGCACATTGAGAATAACCTCGATAGACATCACCTTTAAATAACGCGAAATAGTATAAATGCGTAAACAAATTTTTAAAAAATCACGCGTGGAGCACAGATTATGAAACAATTTCCAGAACATTGAGAATAGCCTCGATAGACATCGCCTTTAAATAACGCGAAATCTTATAAATTTGTAAATAAATTTAAAAAAATCACGCGTGGAGCACAGATTATGAAACAATTTCCAGAACATTGAGAATAGCCTTGATAGACATTGCCTTTAAATAACGTGAAATAGTATAAAACCGTAAACAAATTTTAAAAATTCACGCGTGCAGCACAGATTATGAAACAATTTCCAGCACATTGAGAATAACCTCGATAGACTTCACCTTTAAAAAACGCGAAATAGTAGAAATGCGTAAACAAATTCAAAAAAATCACGCGTGGAGTACAGATTATGAAACAATTTACAGCACATTGAGAATAGCCGCGATAGACATCGCCTTTAAATAACGCGAAATCTTATAAATTTGTAAATAAATTAAAAAAAATCACGCGTGGAGCACAGATTATGAAACAATTTCCAGCACATTGAGAATAGCCTCGATAGACATCGCCTTTAAATAAAGCGAAATAGTATATATCCGTAAACAAATTGAAAAAAAAAATCAGGCTTGGAGCACAGATTATGAAACAATTTCCAGCACATTGAGAATTACCTCGATAGACATCACATTTAAATAACGCGAAATAGTATAAATCTGTAAACAAATTGAAAAAAAAAATCACGCTTGGAGCATAGATTATGAAACATTTTCCAGAACATTGAGAATAGTCTCAATAGACATCGCCTTTAAATACGCAAAATAGTATAAATCCGTAAACATATTCAAAAAAATCAAGATTGGAGCATAGATTGTGAAACAATTTCCAGCACATTGAAAATAGTCTCAATAGGCATCGCCTTTAAATAACGCGAAATCTTATAAATTTGTAAATAAATTTAAAAAAATCAGGTGTGGAGCACAGATTATGAAACAATTTCCAGCACATTGAGAATAGCCTCGATAGACATCGCCTTTAAATAACGCGAAATAGTATAAATTTGTAAATAAATGCAAAAAAATCACGCGTGGATCACAGATTATGAAACAAATTCCAGCACATTGAGAATAGCCTCGATAGACTTCTCCTTCAAATAACGCGAAATAGCATAAACCTGTAAACAAATTGAAAAAAAATCACGCTTGGAGCATAGATTGTGAAACAATTTCCAGCACATTGAAAATAGTCTCGATAGACATCGCCTTTAAATAACGAGAAATAGTATAAATCTGTAAATAAAATTGAAAAAAAAAATCCCGCTTGGAGCATAGATTGTGAAACAATTTCCAGCATATTGAAAATAGTCTCGAGAGACATCGCCTTTAAATAACGCGAAATAGTATAAATCCGTAAACAAATTCAAAAAAGTCATGCGTGGAGCACAGATTATGAAACAATTTCCAGCTTATTGAGAATAGCTTCGATAGACATCACCTTTAAATAACGCGAAAAAGTATAAATCTGTAAACAAATTGAAAAAAAAAAAATCACGCTTGGAGCATAAATTGTGAAACAATTTCCAGCACATCGAAAATAGTCTCGATAGACATCGCCTTTAAATAAAGCGAAATATTATAAATCCGTAAACAAATTTTTAAAAAATCACGCGTGGAGCACAGATTATGAAACAATTTCCAGCACATTGAGAATAACCTCGATAGACATCACCTTTAAATAACGCGAAATAGTATAAATGCGTAAACAAATTTTTAAAAAATCACGCGTGGAGCACAGATTATGAAACAATTTCCAGAACATTGAGAATAGCCTCGATAGACATCGCCTTTAAATAACACGAAATCTTATAAATTTGTAAATAAATTTAAAAAAATCACGCGTGGAGCACAGATTATGAAACAATTTCCAGCACATTGAGAATAGCCTCTATAGACATCACCTTTAAATAACGCGAAATAGTATAAATCTGTATACAAATTGAAAAAAAAAAAGAATCACGCTTGGAGAATAGATTGTGAAACAATTTCCAGCCCATTGAAAATAGTCTCGATAGACACCACCTTTAAATAACTCGAAATAGTATAAATCCGTAAACAAATTTAAAAAAATCACGCGTGGAGCACAGATTATGAAACAATTTCCATCACATTGAGAATAGCCTCGATAGACATCACCTTTAAATAACGCGAAATAGTATAAATGCGTAAACAAATTCAAAAAAATCACGCTTGGAGCACAGATTATGAAACAATTTCCATCACATTGAGAATAGCCTCGATAGACATCGCCTTTAAATAACGCGAAATCTTATAAATTTGTAAATAAATTTAAAAAAATCACGCGTGGAGCACAGATTATGAAACAATTTCCAGCACATTGAGAATAGCCTCGATAGACATCGCCTTTAAATAACGCGAAATAGTATAAATCTGTAAACAAATTGAAAAAAAAATCACGCTTGGAGCACAGATTATGAAATGATTTTCAGCACATTGAGAATAGCCTCGATAGACATTGCCTTTAAATAACGCGAAATAGTATAAATCCGTAAATAAATGAAAAAAAATCAGGCGTGGAACACAGATTATGAAACAATTTCCAGCACATTGAGAATAGTCTCGATAGCCATCGCCTTTAAATAACTCGAAATAGTATAGATCCGTAAACAAAATCAAAAAATCCACGCGTGGAGCACAGATTATGAAACAATTTCCTGCACATTGAGAATAGCCTCGATAGACATCACCTTTAAATAACGCGAAATAGTATAAATGCGTAAACAAATTTTAAAGAAATCACGCGTGGAGCACAGATTATGAAACAATTTCCAGAACATTGAGAATAGCCTCGATAGACATCGCCTTTAAATAACGCGAAATCTTATAAATTTGTAAATAAACTCAAAAAATCACGCGTGGAGCACAGATTATGAAATGATTTCCAGCACATTGAGAATAGCCTCGATAGACATTGCCTTTAAATAACGCGAAATAGTATAAATCCGTAAATACATGAAAAAAAATCAGGCGTGGAACACAGATTATGAAACAATTTCCAGCACATTGAGAATAGTCTCGATAGCCATCGCCTTTAAATAACTCGAAATAGTATAGATCCGTAAACAAAATCAAAAAATCCACGCGTGGAGCACAGATTATGAAACAATTTCCAGCACATTGAGAATAGCCTCGATAGACATAACCTTTAAATAACGCGAAACAGTATAAATATGTAAACAAATTGAAAAAAAAAATTAAGCTTGGAGCATAGATTGTGAAACAATTTCCAGCACATTGAAAATAGTCCCAATAGACATCGCCTTTAAATAACGCGAAATAGTATAAATCCGTAAACAAATTCAAAAAAATCACACGTGGAGCACAGATTATGAAACAATTTCCAGCACATTGTGAGTAGCCTCGATAGACAACGCCTTTAAATATCGCGATATCTTATAAATTTGTAAATAAATTCAAAAAAATCACGTGTGGAGCACAGATTATGAAACAATTTCCAGCACATTGAGAATAACCTCGATAGACATCACCTTTAAATAACGCGAATCAGTATAAATATGTAAACAAATTGAAAAAAAAATCAAGCTTGGAGCATAGATTGTGAAACAATTTCCAGAACATTGAAAATAGTCTCGATAGAAATCGCCTTTAAATAGCGCGAAATAGTATAAATCCGTAAACAAATTTTTAAAAAAATCACGCGTAGAGCACAGATTATGAAACAATTTCCAGCACATTGAGAATAGCCTCGATAGACATCACCTTTAAATAACGCGAAATAGTATAAATCTGTAAACAAATTGAAAAAAAAAATCACGCTTGGAGCATAGATTATGAAACAATTTCCAGAACATTGAGAATAGCCTCGATAGACATTGCCTTTAAATAATGCGAAATAGTATAAATCCGTAAATACATGAAAAAATATCAGGCGTGGAACACAGATTATGAAACAATTTACAGCACATTGAGAATAGCCTCGATAGACATCGCCTTTAAATAACGCGAAATCTTATAAATTTGTAAATAAACTCAAAAAATCACGCGTGGAGCACAGATTATGAAACGATTTCCAGCACATTGAGAATAGCCTCGATAGACATTGCCTTTAAATAACGCGAAATAGTATAAATCCGTAAATACATGAAAAAAAATCAGGCGTGGAACACAGATTATGAAACAATTTCCAGCACATTGAGAATAGTCTCGATAGCCATCGCCTTTAAATAACTCGAAATAGTATAGATCCGTAAACAAAATCAAAAAATCCACGCGTGGAGCACAGATTATGAAACAATTTCCAGCACATTGAGAATAGCCTCGATAGACATAACCTTTAAATAACGCGAAACAGTATAAATATGTAAACAAATTGAAAAAAAAAATTAAGCTTGGAGCATAGATTGTGAAACAATTTCCAGCACATTGAAAATAGTCCCAATAGACATCGCCTTTAAATAACGCGAAATAGTATAAATCCGTAAACAAATTTTAAAAAAAATCACGCGTGGAGCACAGATTATGAAACAATTTCCAGCACATTGAGAATAACCTCGATAGACATCACCTTTAAATAACGCGATATCTTACAAATTTGTAAATAAATTCAAAAAAATCACGTGTGGAGCACAGATTATGAAACAATTTCCAGCACATTGAGAATAACCTCGATAGACATCACCTTTAAATAACGCGAATCAGTATAAATATGTAAACAAATTGAAAAAAAAAATCAAGCTTGGAGCATAGATTGTGAAACAATTTCCAGAACATTGAAAATAGTCTCGATAGAAATCGCCTTTAAATAGCGCGAAATACTGTAAATCCGTAAACAAATTTTAAAAAAAATCACGCGTAGAGCACAGATTATGAAACAATTTCCAGCACATTGAGAATAACCTCGATAGACATCACCTTTAAATAACGCGAAATAGTATAAAACCGTAAACAAATTCAATAAAAATCAGGCGTGGAACACAGATTATGAAACAATTTCCAGCACATTGAGAATAGTCTCGATAGCCATCGCCTTTAAATAACTCGAAATAGTATAGATCCGTAAACAAAATCAAAAAATCCACGTGTGGAGCACAGATTATGAAACAATTTCCAGCACATTGAGAATAACCTCGATAGACATCACCTTTAAATAACGCGAATCAGTATAAATATATAAACAAATTGAAAAAAAAAATTAAGCTTGGAGCATAGATTGTGAAACAATTTCCAGTACATTGAAAATAGTCCCAATAGACATCGCCTTTAAATAACGCGAAATAGTATAAATCCGTAAACAAATTTAAAAAAAAATCACGCGTAGAGCACAGATTATGAAACAATTTCCAGCACATTGAGAATAACCTCGATAGACATCACCTTTAAATAACGCGATATCTTATAAATTTGTAAATAAACTCAAAAAATCACGCGTGGAGCACAGATTATGAAACGATTTCCAGCACATTGAGAATAGCCTCGATAGACATTGCCTTTAAATAACGCGAAATAGTATAAATCCGTAAATACATGAAAAAAAATCAGGCGTGGAACACAGATTATGAAACAATTTCCAGCACATTGAGAATAGTCTCGATAGCCATCGCCTTTAAATAACTCGAAATAGTATAGATCCGTAAACAAATTTAAAAAAAAATCACGCGTAGAGCTCAGATTATGAAACAATTTCCAGCACATTGAGAATAACCTCGATAGACATCACCTTTAAATAACGCGAAACAGTATAAATATATAAACAAATTGAAAAAAAAAATTAAGCTTGGAGCATAGATTGTGAAACAATTTCCAGTACATTGAAAATAGTCCCAATAGACATCGCCTTTAAATAACGCGAAATAGTATACATCCGTAAACAAATTTTAAAAAAAATCACGCGTAGAGCACAGATTATGAAACAATTTCCAGCACATTGAGAATAACCTCGATAGACATCACCTTTAAATAACGCGATATCTTATAAATTTGTAAATAAACTCAAAAAATCACGCGTGGAGCACAGATTATGAAACTATTTCCAGCCCATTGAGAATAGCCTCGATAGACATTGCCTTTAAATAACGCGAAATAGTATAAATCCGTAAATACATGAAAAAAAATCAGGCGTGGAACACAGATTATGAAACAATTTCCAGCACATTGAGAATAGTCTCGATAGCCATCGCCTTTAAATAACTCGAAATAGTATAGATCCGTAAACAAATTTTTAAAAAAATCACGCGTAGAGCACAGATTATGAAACAATTTCCAGCACATTGAGAATAACCTCGATAGACATCACCTTTAAATAACGCGATATCTTATAAATTTGTAAATAAACTCAAAAAATCACGCGTGGAGCATAGATTATGAAACAATTTCCAGAACATTGAGAATAGCCTTGATAGACATTGCCTTTAAATAACGCGAAATAGTATAAATCCGTAAATACATGAAAAAAAATCAGGCGTGGAACACAGATTATGAAACAATTTACAGCACATTGAGAATAGCCTCGATAGACATCGTCTTTAAATAACGCGAAATCTTATAAATTTGTAAATAAACTCAAAAAATCACGCGTGGAGCACAGATTATGAAACGATTTCCAGCACATTGAGAATAGCCTCGATAGACATTGCCTTTAAATAACGCGAAATAATATAAATCCGTAAATACATGAAAAAAAATCAGGCGTGGAACACAGATTATGAAACAATTTCCAGCACATTGAGAATAGTCTCGATAGCCATCGCCTTTAAATAACTCGAAATAGTATAGATCCGTAAACAAAATCAAAAAATTCACGTGTGGAGGACAGATTATGAAACAATTTCCAGCACATTGAGAATAACCTCGATAGACATCACCTTTAAATAACGCGAATCAGTATAAATATGTAAACAAATTGAAAAAAGAAATCAAGCTTGGAGCATAGATTGTGAAACAATTTCCAGAACATTGAAAATAGTCTCGATAGAAATCGCCTTTAAATAGCGCGAAATACTGTAAATCCGTAAACAAATTTAAAAAAAAATCACGCGTAGAGCACAGATTATGAAACAATTTCCAGCACATTGAGAATAACCTCGATAGACATCACCTTTAAATAACGCGAAATTGTATAAAACCGTAAACAAATTCAATAAAAATCACGCGTGGAGCACAGATTATGAAACAATTTCCAGCACATTGAGAATAGCTTCGATAGACATCACCTTTAAATAACGCGAAATAGTATAAATCTGTAAACAAATTGAATTAAAAATCACGCTTGGAGCATAGATTATGAAACAATTTCCAGAACAGTGAGAATAGTCTCAATAGACATCGCCTGTAAATAACGCGAAATTGTATAAATCCAAAAACAAATTTAAAAAAATCGCGCTTGGAGCACAGATTATAAAATAATTTCCAGCACATTGAGAATAGTCTCGATAGACATCGCCTGTAAATAACGCGAAATAGTATAAATCCGTAAACAAATTTTAAAAAATCGCGCTTGGAGAACAGATTATAAAACAATTTCCAGCACATTGAGAATAACCTCGATAGACATCACCTTTAAATAACGTGAAATAGTATAAAACCGTAAACACATTTTAAAAATTCACGCGTGGAGCACAGATTATGAAACAATTTCCAGCACATTGAGAATAACCTCGATAGACTTCACCTTTAAAAAACGCGAAATAGTATAAATGCGTAAACAAATTCAAAAAAATCACGCGTGGAGTACAGATTATGAAACAATTTACAGCACATTGAGAATAGCCGCGATAGACATCGCCTTTAAATAACGCGAAATCTTATAAATTTGTAAATAAATTCAAAAAAATCACGCGTGGAGCACAGATTATGAAACAATTTCCAGCACATTGAGAATAGCCTCGATAGACATCGCCTTTAAATAAAGCGAAATAGTATATATCCGTAAACAAATTGAAAAAAAAAATCAGGCTTGGAGCACAGATTATGAAACAATTTCCAGCACATTGAGAATTACCTCGATAGACATCACATTTAAATAACGCGAAATAGTATAAATCTGTAAACAAATTGAAAAAAAAAATCACGCTTGGAGCATAGATTATGAAACATTTTCCAGAACATTGAGAATAGTCTCAATAGACATCGCCTTTAAATACGCAAAATAGTATAAATCCGTAAACATATTCAAAAAAATCAAGATTGGAGCATAGATTGTGAAACAATTTCCAGCACATTGAAAATAGTCTCAATAGGCATCGCCTTTAAATAACGCGAAATCTTATAAATTTGTAAATAAATTTAAAAAAATCACGTGTGGAGCATAGATTGTGAAACAATTTCCAGCACATTGAAAATAGTCTCGATAGACATCGCCTTTAAATAACGAGAAATAGTATAAATCTGTAAATAAAATTGAAAAAAAAAATCCCGCTTGGAGCATAGATTGTGAAACAATTTCCAGCATATTGAAAATAGTCTCGAGAGACATCGCATTTAAATAACGCGAAATAGTATAAATCCGTAAACAAATTCAAAAAAGTCATGCGTGGAGCACAGATTATGAAACAATTTCCAGCTTATTGAGAATAGCTTCGATAGACATCACCTTTAAATAACGCGAAAAAGTATAAATCTGTAAACAAATTGAAAAAAAAAAAATCACGCTTGGAGCATAAATTGTGAAACAATTTCCAGCACATCGAAAATAGTCTCGATAGACATCGCCTTTAAATAAAGCGAAATATTATAAATCCGTAAACAAATTTTTAAAAAATCACGCGTGGAGCACAGATTATGAAACAATTTCCAGCACATTGAGAATAACCTCGATAGACATCACCTTTAAATAACGCGAAATAGTATAAATGCGTAAACAAATTTTTAAAAAATCACGCGTGGAGCACAGATTATGAAACAATTTCCAGAACATTGAGAATAGCCTCGATAGACATCGCCTTTAAATAACGCGAAATCTTATAAATTTGTAAATAAATTTAAAAAAATCACGCGTGGAGCACAGATTATGAAACAATTTCCAGAACATTGAGAATAGCCTTGATAGACATTGCCTTTAAATAACGCGAAATAGTATAAATCCGTAAATACATGAAAAAAAATCAGGCGTGGAACACAGATTATGAAACAATTTACAGCACATTGAGAATAGCCTCGATAGACATCGTCTTTAAATAACGCGAAATCTTATAAATTTGTAAATAAACTCAAAAAATCACGCGTGGAGCACAGATTATGAAACGATTTCCAGCACATTGAGAATAGCCTCGATAGACATTGCCTTTAAATAACGCGAAATAATATAAATCCGTAAATACATGAAAAAAAATCAGGCGTGGAACACAGATTATGAAACAATTTCCAGCACATTGAGAATAGTCTCGATAGCCATCGCCTTTAAATAACTCGAAATAGTATAGATCCGTAAACAAAATCAAAAAATTCACGTGTGGAGCACAGATTATGAAACAATTTCCAGCACATTGAGAATAACCTCGATAGACATCACCTTTAAATAACGCGAATCAGTATAAATATGTAAACACATTTTAAAAATTCACGCGTGGAGCACAGATTATGAAACAATTTCCAGCACATTGAGAATAACCTCGATAGACTTCACCTTTAAAAAACGCGAAATAGTATAAATGCGTAAACAAATTCAAAAAAATCACGCGTGGAGTACAGATTATGAAACAATTTACAGCACATTGAGAATAGCCGCGATAGACATCGCCTTTAAATAACGCGAAATCTTATAAATTTGTAAATAAATTCAAAAAAATCACGCGTGGAGCACAGATTATGAAACAATTTCCAGCACATTGAGAATAGCCTCGATAGACATCGCCTTTAAATAAAGCGAAATAGTATATATCCGTAAACAAATTGAAAAAAAAAATCAGGCTTGGAGCACAGATTATGAAACAATTTCCAGCACATTGAGAATTACCTCGATAGAATTCACATTTAAATAACGCGAAATAGTATAAATCTGTAAACAAATTGAAAAAAAAAATCACGCTTGGAGCATAGATTATGAAACATTTTCCAGAACATTGAGAATAGTCTCAATAGACATCGCCTTTAAATACGCAAAATAGTATAAATCCGTAAACATATTCAAAAAAATCAAGATTGGAGCATAGATTGTGAAACAATTTCCAGCACATTGAAAATAGTCTCAATAGGCATCGCCTTTAAATAACGCGAAATCTTATAAATTTGTAAATAAATTTAAAAAAATCACGTGTGGAGCATAGATTGTGAAACAATTTCCAGCACATTGAAAATAGTCTCGATAGACATCGCCTTTAAATAACGAGAAATAGTATAAATCTGTAAATAAAATTGAAAAAAAAAATCCCGCTTGGAGCATAGATTGTGAAACAATTTCCAGCATATTGAAAATAGTCTCGAGAGACATCGCATTTAAATAACGCGAAATAGTATAAATCCGTAAACAAATTCAAAAAAGTCATGCGTGGAGCACAGATTATGAAACAATTTCCAGCTTATTGAGAATAGCTTCGATAGACATCACCTTTAAATAACGCGAAAAAGTATAAATCTGTAAACAAATTGAAAAAAAAAAAAATCACGCTTGGAGCATAAATTGTGAAACAATTTCCAGCACATCGAAAATAGTCTCGATAGACATCGCCTTTAAATAAAGCGAAATATTATAAATCCGTAAACAAATTTTTAAAAAATCACGCGTGGAGCACAGATTATGAAACAATTTCCAGCACATTGAGAATAACCTCGATAGACATCACCTTTAAATAACGCGAAATAGTATAAATGCGTAAACAAATTTTTAAAAAATCACGCGTGGAGCACAGATTATGAAACAATTTCCAGAACATTGAGAATAGCCTCGATAGACATCGCCTTTAAATAACGCGAAATCTTATAAATTTGTAAATAAATTTAAAAAAATCACGCGTGGAGCACAGATTATGAAACAATTTCCAGCACATTGAGAATAGCCTCGATAGACATCGCCTTTAAATAACGCGAAATAGTATAAATCTGTAAACAAATTGAAAAAAAAATCACGCTTGGAGCACAGATTATGAAATGATTTTCAGCACATTGAGAATAGCCTCGATAGACATTGCCTTTAAATAACGCGAAATAGTATAAATCCGTAAATAAATGAAAAAAAATCAGGCGTGGAACACAGATTATGAAACAATTTCCAGCACATTGAGAATAGTCTCGATAGCCATCGCCTTTAAATAACTCGAAATAGTATAGATCCGTAAACAAAATCAAAAAATCCACGCGTGGAGCACAGATTATGAAACAATTTCCTGCACATTGAGAATAGCCTCGATAGACATCACCTTTAAATAACGCGAAATAGTATAAATGCGTAAACAAATTTTAAAGAAATCACGCGTGGAGCACAGATTATGAAACAATTTCCAGAACATTGAGAATAGCCTCGATAGACATCGCCTTTAAATAACGCGAAATCTTATAAATTTGTAAATAAACTCAAAAAATCACGCGTGGAGCACAGATTATGAAATGATTTCCAGCACATTGAGAATAGCCTCGATAGACATTGCCTTTAAATAACGCGAAATAGTATAAATCCGTAAATACATGAAAAAAAATCAGGCGTGGAACACAGATTATGAAACAATTTCCAGCACATTGAGAATAGTCTCGATAGCCATCGCCTTTAAATAACTCGAAATAGTATAGATCCGTAAACAAAATCAAAAAATCCACGCGTGGAGCACAGATTATGAAACAATTTCCAGCACATTGAGAATAGCCTCGATAGACATAACCTTTAAATAACGCGAAACAGTATAAATATGTAAACAAATTGAAAAAAAAAATTAAGCTTGGAGCATAGATTGTGAAACAATTTCCAGCACATTGAAAATAGTCCCAATAGACATCGCCTTTAAATAACGCGAAATAGTATAAATCCGTAAACAAATTCAAAAAAATCACACGTGGAGCACAGATTATGAAACAATTTCCAGCACATTGTGAGTAGCCTCGATAGACAACGCCTTTAAATATCGCGATATCTTATAAATTTGTAAATAAATTCAAAAAAATCACGTGTGGAGCACAGATTATGAAACAATTTCCAGCACATTGAGAATAACCTCGATAGACATCACCTTTAAATAACGCGAATCAGTATAAATATGTAAACAAATTGAAAAAAAAATCAAGCTTGGAGCATAGATTGTGAAAGAATTTCCAGAACATTGAAAATAGTCTCGATAGAAATCGCCTTTAAATAGCGCGAAATAGTATAAATCCGTAAACAAATTGAAAAAAAAATCACGCTTGGAGCATAGATTATGAAACAATTTCCAGAACATTGAGAATAGCCTCGATAGACATTGCCTTTAAATAATGCGAAATAGTATAAATCCGTAAATACATGAAAAAATATCAGGCGTGGAACACAGATTATGAAACAATTTACAGCACATTGAGAATAGCCTCGATAGACATCGCCTTTAAATAACGCGAAATCTTATAAATTTGTAAATAAACTCAAAAAATCACGCGTGGAGCACAGATTATGAAACGATTTCCAGCACATTGAGAATAGCCTCGATAGACATTGCCTTTAAATAACGCGAAATAGTATAAATCCGTAAATACATGAAAAAAAATCAGGCGTGGAACACAGATTATGAAACAATTTCCAGCACATTGAGAATAGTCTCGATAGCCATCGCCTTTAAATAACTCGAAATAGTATAGATCCGTAAACAAATTTTTAAAAAAATCACGCGTAGAGCACAGATTATGAAACAATTTCCAGCACATTGAGAATAACCTCGATAGACATCACCTTTAAATAACGCGATATCTTATAAATTTGTAAATAAACTCAAAAAATCACGCGTGGAGCATAGATTATGAAACAATTTCCAGAACATTGAGAATAGCCTTGATAGACATTGCCTTTAAATAACGCGAAATAGTATAAATCCGTAAATACATGAAAAAAAATCAGGCGTGGAACACAGATTATGAAACAATTTACAGCACATTGAGAATAGCCTCGATAGACATCGTCTTTAAATAACGCGAAATCTTATAAATTTGTAAATAAACTCAAAAAATCACGCGTGGAGCACAGATTATGAAACGATTTCCAGCACATTGAGAATAGCCTCGATAGACATTGCCTTTAAATAACTCGAAATAGTATAGATCCGTAAACAAAATCAAAAAATCCACGTGTGGAGCACAGATTATGAAACAATTTCCAGCACATTGAGAATAACCTCGATAGACATCACCTTTAAATAACGCGAATCAGTATAAATATGTAAACAAATTGAAAAAAGAAATCAAGCTTGGAGCATAGATTGTGAAACAATTTCCAGAACATTGAAAATAGTCTCGATAGAAATCGCCTTTAAATAGCGCGAAATACTGTAAATCCGTAAACAAATTTAAAAAAAAATCACGCGTAGAGCACAGATTATGAAACAATTTCCAGCACATTGAGAATAACCTCGATAGACATCACCTTTAAATAACGCGAAATAGTATAAAACCGTAAACAAATTCAATAAAAATCACGCGTGGAGCACAGATTATGAAACAATTTCCAGCACATTGAGAATAGCCTCGATAGACATCACCTTTAAATAACGCGAAATAGTATAAATCTGTAAACAAATTGAATTAAAAATCACGCTTGGAGCATAGATTATGAAACAATTTCCAGAACAGTGAGAATAGTCTCAATAGACATCGCCTGTAAATAACGCGAAATTGTATAAATCCAAAAACAAATTTAAAAAAATCGCGCTTGGAGCACAGATTATAAAATAATTTCCAGCACATTGAGAATAGTCTCGATAGACATCGCCTGTAAATAACGCGAAATAGTATAAATCCGTAAACAAATTTTAAAAAATCGCGCTTGGAGAACAGATTATAAAACAATTTCCAGCACATTGAGAATAACCTCGATAGACATCACCTTTAAATAACGTGAAATAGTATAAAACCGTAAACACATTTTAAAAATTCACGCGTGGAGCACACATTATGAAACAATTTCCAGCACATTGAGAATAACCTCGATAGACTTCACCTTTAAAAAACGCGAAATAGTATAAATGCGTAAACAAATTCAAAAAAATCACGCGTGGAGTACAGATTATGAAACAATTTACAGCACATTGAGAATAGCCGCGATAGACATCGCCTTTAAATAACGCGAAATCTTATAAATTTGTAAATAAATTAAAAAAAATCACGCGTGGAGCACAGATTATGAAACAATTTCCAGCACATTGAGAATAGCCTCGATAGACATCGCCTTTAAATAAAGCGAAATAGTATATATCCGTAAACAAATTGAAAAAAAAAATCAGGCTTGGAGCACAGATTATGAAACAATTTCCAGCACATTGAGAATTACCTCGATAGACATCACATTTAAATAACGCGAAATAGTATAAATCTGTAAACAAATTGAAAAAAAAAATCACGCTTGGAGCATAGATTATGAAACATTTTCCAGAACATTGAGAATAGTCTCAATAGACATCGCCTTTAAATACGCAAAATAGTATAAATCCGTAAACATATTCAAAAAAATCAAGATTGGAGCATAGATTGTGAAACAATTTCCAGCACATTGAAAATAGTCTCAATAGGCATCGCCTATAAATAACGCGAAATCTTATAAATTTGTAAATAAATTTAAAAAAATCACGTGTGGAGCACAGATTATGAAACAATTTCCAGCACATTGAGAATAGCCTCGATAGACATCGCCTTTAAATAACGCGAAATAGTATAAATTTGTAAATAAATGCAAAAAAATCACGCGTGGATCACAGATTATGAAACAAATTCCAGCACATTGAGAATAGCCTCGATAGACTTCTCCTTCAAATAACGCGAAATAGCATAAACCTGTAAACAAATTGAAAAAAAATCACGCTTGGAGCATAGATTGTGAAACAATTTCCAGCACATTGAAAATAGTCTCGATAGACATCGCCTTTAAATAACGAGAAATAGTATAAATCTGTAAATAAAATTGAAAAAAAAAATCCCGCTTGGAGCATAGATTGTGAAACAATTTCCAGCATATTGAAAATAGTCTCGAGAGACATCGCATTTAAATAACGCGAAATAGTATAAATCCGTAAACAAATTCAAAAAAGTCATGCGTGGAGCACAGATTATGAAACAATTTCCAGCTTATTGAGAATAGCTTCGATAGACATCACCTTTAAATAACGCGAAATAGTATAAATATGTAAACAAATTGAAAAAAAATCATGATTGGAGCATAGATTGTGAAACAATTTCCAGCACATTGAAAATAGTCTCGATAGACATCGCCTTTAAATAACGAGAAATAGTATAAATCTGTAAACAAATTGAAAAAAAAAAATCACGCTTGGAGCATAAATTGTGAAACAATTTCCAGCACATCGAAAATAGTCTCGATAGGCATCGCCTTTAAATAAAGCGAAATATTATAAATCCGTAAACAAATTTTTAAAAAATCACGCGTGGAGCACAGATTATGAAACAATTTCCAGCACATTGAGAATAACCTCGATAGACATCACCTTTAAATAACGCGAAATAGTATAAATGCGTAAACAAATTTTTAAAAAATCACGCGTGGAGCACAGATTATGAAACAATTTCCAGAACATTGAGAATAGCCTCGATAGACATCGCCTTTAAATAACGCGAAATCTTATAAATTTGTAAATAAATTTAAAAAAATCACGCGTGGAGCACAGATTATGAAACAATTTCCAGCACATTGAGAATAGTGTCGATAGACATCGCCTTTAAATACGCAAAATAGTATAAATCCGTAAACAAATTCAAAAAAATCACGCGTGGAGCACAGATTATGAAACAATTTCCAGCACATTAAGAATAGCCTCGATAGACATCACCTTTAAATAACGCGAAATAGTATAAATATGTAAACAAATTGAAAAAAAATCATGATTGGAGCATAGATTGTGAAACAATTTCCAGCACATTGAAAATAGTCTCGATAGACATCGCCTTTAAATAACGCGGAATATTATAAATCCGAAAACAAATTTAAAAAAATCACGCGTGGAGCACAGATTATGAAAAAATTTCCAGCACATTGAGAATAGCCTCGATAGACATCGCCTTTAAATAACGCGAAATAGTATATATCCGTAAGCAAATTGAAAAAAAAATCAGGCTTGGAGCACAGATTATGAAACAATTTCCAGCACATTGAGAATAACCTCGATAGACATCACCTTTAAATAACGCGAAATAGTATAAATCCGTAAACAAATTTTAAAAAATCGCGCTTGGAGCACAGATTATGAAACAATTTCCAGCACATTGAGAATAGTGTCGATAGACATCGCCTTTAAATACGCAAAATAGTATAAATCCGTAAACAAATTCAAAAAAATCACGCGTGGAGCACAGATTATGAAACAATTTCCAGCACATTAAGAATAGCCTCGATAGACATCACATTTAAATAACGCGAAACAGTATAAATATGTAAACAAATTGAAAAAAAAAATCAAGTTTGGAGCATAGATTGTTAAAAAATTTCTAGCACATTGAGAATAACCTCGATAGACATCACCTTTAAATAATGCGAAATAGTATAAAACCGTAAACAAATTCAAAAAAATCACGCGTGGAGCACAGATTATGAAACAATTTCCAGCACATTGAGAATAGCCTCGATAGACATCACCTTTAAGTAACGCGAATTTGTATAAATCTGTAAACAAATTGAAAAAAAAATCACGCTTGGAGCATAGACTATGAAACAATTTCCAGAACATTGAGAATAGTCCCAATAGACATTGCCTTTAAATAACGCGAAAAAGTATAAATCCGTAAATACATGAAAAAAAATCCGGCGTGGAACACAGATTATGAAACAATTTACAGCACATTGAGAATAGCCTTGATAGACATCGCCTTTAAATAACGCGAAATCTTATAAATTTGTAAATAAACTCAAAAAATCACGCGTGGAGCACAGATTATGAAATGTTTCCAGCACATTGAGAATAGCCTCGATAGACATTGCCTTTAAATAACGCGAAATAGTATAAATCCGTAAATACATGAAAAAAAAATCAGGCGTGGAACACAGATTATGAAACAATTTCCAGCACATTGAGAATAGTCTCGATAGCCATCGCCTTTAAATAACTCGAAATAGTATAGATCCGTAAACAAAATCAAAAAATCCACGCGTGGAGCACAGATTATGAAACAATTTCCAGCACATTGAGAATAGCCTCGATAGACATAACCTTTAAATAACGCGAAGCAGTAAAAATATGTAAACAAATTGAAAAAAAAATTAAGCTTAGAGCATAGATTGTGAAACAATTTCCAGCACATTGAAAATAGTCCCAATAGACATCGCCTTTAAATAACGCGAAATAGTATAAATCCGTAAACAAATTCAAAAAAATCACGCGTGGAGCACAGATTATGAAACAATGTCCAGCACATTGTGAATAGCCTCGATAGACAACGCCTTTAAATATCGCGATATCTTATAAATTTGTAAATAAATTCAAAAAAATCACGTGTGGAGCACAGATTATGAAACAATTTCCAGCATATTGAGAATAGCCTCGACAGACATCACCTTTAAATAACGCTAAATAGTATGAATGCGTAAACAAATTCAAAAAAATCACGCGTGGAGCACAGATTATGAAACAATTTCCAGCACATTGAGAATAGCCTCTATAGACATCACCTTTAAATAACGCGAAATAGTATAAATCTATATACAAATTGAAAAAAAAAAAGAATCACGCTTGGAGAATAGATTGTGAAACAATTTCCAGCACATTGAAAATAGTCTCGATAGACACCACCTTTAAATAACTCGAAATAGTATAAATCCGTAAACAAATTTAAAAAAATCACGCGTGGAGCACAGATTATGAAACAATTTCCATCACATTGAGAATAGCCTCGATAGACATCACCTTTAAATAACGCGAAATAGTATAAATGCGTAAACAAATTCAAAAAAATCACGCTTGGAGCACAGATTATGAAACAATTTCCATCACATTGAGAATAGCCTCGATAGACATCGCCTTTAAATAACGCGAAATCTTATAAATTTGTAAATAAATTTAAAAAAATCACGCGTGGAGCACAGATTATGAAACAATTTTCAGCACATTGAGAATAGCCTCGATAGACATCGCCTTTAAATAACGCGAAATAGTATAAATCTGTAAACAAATTGAAAAAAAAATCACGCTTGGAGCACAGATTATGAAATGATTTTCAGCACATTGAGAATAGCCTCGATAGACATTGCCTTTAAATAACGCGAAATAGTATAAATCCGTAAATAAATGAAAAAAAATCAGGCGTGGAACACAGATTATGAAACAATTTCCAGCACATTGAGAATAGTCTCGATAGCCATCGCCTTTAATTAACTCGAAATATTATAGATCCGTAAACAAAATCAAAAAATCCACGCGTGGAGCACAGATTATGAAACAATTTCCTGCACATTGAGAATAGCCTCGATAGACATCACCTTTAAATAACGCGAAATAGTATAAATGCGTAAACAAATTTTAAAGAAATCACGCGTGGAACACAGATTATGAAACAATTTCCAGAACATTGAGAATAGCCTCGATAGACATCGCCTTTAAATAACGCGAAATCTTATAAATTTGTAAATAAACTCAAAAAATCACGCGTGGAGCACAGATTATGAAATGATTTCCAGCACATTGAGAATAGCCTCGATAGACATTGCCTTTAAATAACGCGAAATAGTAAAAATCCGTAAATACATGAAAAAAATCAGGCGTGGAACACAGATTATGAAACAATTTCCAGCACATTGAGAATAGTCTCGATAGCCATCGCCTTTAAATAACTCGAAATAGTATAGATCCGTAAACAAAATCAAAAAATCCACGCGTGGAGCACAGATTATGAAACAATTTCCAGCACATTGAGAATAGCCTCGATAGACATAACCTTTAAATAACGCGAAACAGTATAAATATGTAAACAAATTGAAAAAAAAAATTAAGCTTGGAGCATAGATTGTAAAACAATTTCCAGCACATTGAAAATAGTCCCAATAGACATCGCCTTTAAATAACGCGAAATAGTATAAATCCGTAAACAAATTCAAAAAAATCACGCGTGGAGCACAGATTATGAAACAATTTCCAGCACATTGTGAGTAGCCTCGATAGACAACGCCTTTAAATATCGCGATATCTTATAAATTTGTAAATAAATTCAAAAAAATCACGTGTGGAGCACAGATTATGAAACAATTTCCAGCACATTGAGAATAACCTCGATAGACATCACCTTTAAATAACGCGAATCAGTATAAATATGTAAACAAATTGAAAAAAAAAATCAAGCTTGGAGCATAGATTGTGAAACAATTTCCAGAACATTGAAAATAGTCTCGATAGAAATCGCCTTTAAATAGCGCGAAATAGTATAAATCCGTAAACAAATTTTTAAAAAAATCACGCGTAGAGCACAGATTATGAAACAATTTCCAGCACATTGAGAATAGCCTCGATAGACATCACCTTTAAATAACGCGAAATAGTATAAATCTGTAAACAAATTGAAAAAAAAATCACGCTTGGAGCATAGATTATGAAACAATTTCCAGAACATTGAGAATAGCCTCGATAGACATTGCCTTTAAATAATGCGAAATAGTATAAATCCGTAAATACATGAAAAAATATCAGGCGTGGAACACAGATTATGAAACAATTTACAGCACATTGAGAATAGCCTCGATAGACATCGCCTTTAAATAACGCGAAATCTTATAAATTTGTAAATAAACTCAAAAAATCACGCGTGGAGCACAGATTATGAAACGATTTCCAGCACATTGAGAATAGCCTCGATAGACATTGCCTTTAAATAACGCGAAATAGTATAAATCCGTAAATACATGAAAAAAAATCAGGCGTAGAACACAGATTATGAAACAATTTCCAGCACATTGAGAATAGTCTCGATAGCCATCGCCTTTAAATAACGCGAAATAGTATAAATCTGTAAACAAATTGAAAAAAAAATCACGCTTGGAGCATAGATTATGAAACAATTTCCAGAACAGTGAGAATAGTCTCATTAGACATCGCCTGTAAATAACGCGAAATAGTATAAATCCATAAACAAATTTAAAAAAATCGCGCTTGGAGCACAGATTATAAAACAATTTCCAGCACATTGAGAATAACCTCGATAGACATCACCTTTAAATAACGTGAAATAGTATAAAATCGTAAACAAATTTTAAAAATTCACGCGTGGAGCACAGATTATGAAACAATTTCCAGCACATTGAGAATAACCTCGATAGACTTCACCTTTAAAAAACGCGAAATAGTATAAATATGTAAACAAATTGAAAAAAAATCATGATTGGAGCATAGATTGTGAAACAATTTCCAGCACATTGAAAATAGTCTCGATAGACATCGCCTTTAAATAACGCGGAATATTATAAATCCGAAAACAAATTTAAAAAAATCACGCGTGGAGCACAGATTATGAAACAATTTCCAGCACATTGAGAATACCCTCGATAGACATCGCCTTTAAATAACGCGAAATAGTATATATCCGTAAACAAATTGAAAAAAAATCAGGCTTGGAGCACAGATTATGAAACAATTTCCAGCACATTGAGAATAACCTCGATAGACATCAACTTTAAATAACGCGAAATAGTATAAATCCGTAAACAAATTTTAAAAAATCGCGCTTGGAGCACAGATTATAAAACAATTTCCAGCACATTGAGAATAGTCACGATAGACATCACATTTAAATAACGCGAAACAGTATAAATATGTAAACAAATTGAAAAAAAAATCAAGTTTGGAGCATAGATTGTTAAAAAATTTCTAGCACATTGAGAATAACCTCGATAGACATCACCTTTAAATAACGAGAAATAGTATAAAACCGTAAACAAATTCAAAAAAATCACGCGTGGAGCACAGATTATGAAACAATTTCCAGCACATTGAGAATAGCCTCGATAGACATCACCTTTAAATAACGCGAATTGGTATAAATCTGTAAACAAATTGAAAAAAAAATCACGCTTGGAGCATAGACTATGAAACAATTTCCAGAACATTGAGAATAGTCCCAATAGACATTGCCTTTAAATAACGCGAAAAAGTATAAATCCGTAAATACATGAAAAAAAATCCGGCGTGGAACACAGATTATGAAACAATTTACAGCACATTGAGAATAGCCTTGATAGACATCGCCTTTAAATAACGCGAAATCTTATAAATTTGTAAATAAACTCAAAAAATCACGCGTGGAGCACAGATTATGAAATGTTTCCAGCACATTGAGAATAGCCTCGATAGACATTGCCTTTAAATAACGCGAAATAGTATAAATCCGTAAATACATGAAAAAAAATCAGGCGTGGAACACAGATTATGAAACAATTTCCAGCACATTGAGAATAGTCTCGATAGCCATCGCCTTTAAATAACTCGAAATAGTATAGATCCGTAAACAAAATCAAAAAATCCACGCGTGGAGCACAGATTATGAAACAATTTCCAGCACATTGAGAATAGCCTCGATAGACATAACCTTTAAATAACGCGAAGCAGTAAAAATATGTAAACAAATTGAAAAAAAAATTAAGCTTAGAGCATAGATTGTGAAACAATTTCCAGCACATTGAAAATAGTCCCAATAGACATCGCCTTTAAATAACGCGAAATAGTATAAATCCGTAAACAAATTCAAAAAAATCACGCGTGGAGCACAGATTATGAAACAATTTCCAGCACATTGTGAGTAGCCTCGATAGACAACGCCTTTAAATATCGCGATATCTTATAAATTTGTAAATAAATTCAAAAAAATCACGTGTGGAGCACAGATTATGAAACAATTTCCAGCACATTGAGAATAACCTCGATAGACATCACCTTTAAATAACGCGAATCAGTATAAATATGTAAACAAATTGAAAAAAAAAATCAAGCTTGGAGCATAGATTGTGAAACAATTTCCAGAACATTGAAAATAGTCTCGATAGAAATCGCCTTTAAATAGCGCGAAATAGTATAAATCCGTAAACAAATTTTTAAAAAAATCACGCGTAGAGCACAGATTATGAAACAATTTCCAGCACATTGAGAATAGCCTCGATAGACATCACCTTTAAATAACGCGAAATAGTATAAATCTGTAAACAAATTGAAAAAAAAATCACGCTTGGAGCATAGATTATGAAACAATTTCCAGAACATTGAGAATAGCCTCGATAGACATTGCCTTTAAATAATGCGAAATAGTATAAATCCGTAAATACATGAAAAAATATCAGGCGTGGAACACAGATTATGAAACAATTTACAGCACATTGAGAATAGCCTCGATAGACATCGCCTTTAAATAACGCGAAATCTTATAAATTTGTAAATAAACTCAAAAAATCACGCGTGGAGCACAGATTATGAAACGATTTCCAGCACATTGAGAATAGCCTCGATAGACATTGCCTTTAAATAACGCGAAATAGTATAAATCCGTAAATACATGAAAAAAAATCAGGCGTAGAACACAGATTATGAAACAATTTCCAGCACATTGAGAATAGTCTCGATAGCCATCGCCTTTAAATAACGCGAAATAGTATAAATCTGTAAACAAATTGAAAAAAAAATCACGCTTGGAGCATAGATTATGAAACAATTTCCAGAACAGTGAGAATAGTCTCATTAGACATCGCCTGTAAATAACGCGAAATAGTATAAATCCATAAACAAATTTAAAAAAATCGCGCTTGGAGCACAGATTATAAAACAATTTCCAGCACATTGAGAATAACCTCGATAGACATCACCTTTAAATAACGTGAAATAGTATAAAATCGTAAACAAATTTTAAAAATTCACGCGTGGAGCACAGATTATGAAACAATTTCCAGCACATTGAGAATAACCTCGATAGACTTCACCTTTAAAAAACGCGAAATAGTATAAATATGTAAACAAATTGAAAAAAAATCATGATTGGAGCATAGATTGTGAAACAATTTCCAGCACATTGAAAATAGTCTCGATAGACATCGCCTTTAAATAACGCGGAATATTATAAATCCGAAAACAAATTTAAAAAAATCACGCGTGGAGCACAGATTATGAAACAATTTCCAGCACATTGAGAATACCCTCGATAGACATCGCCTTTAAATAACGCGAAATAGTATATATCCGTAAACAAATTGAAAAAAAAATCAGGCTTGGAGCACAGATTATGAAACAATTTCCAGCACATTGAGAATAACCTCGATAGACATCAACTTTAAATAACGCGAAATAGTATAAATCCGTAAACAAATTTTAAAAAATCGCGCTTGGAGCACAGATTATAAAACAATTTCCAGCACATTGAGAATAGTCACGATAGACATCACATTTAAATAACGCGAAACAGTATAAATATGTAAACAAATTGAAAAAAAAATCAAGTTTGGAGCATAGATTGTTAAAAAATTTCTAGCACATTGAGAATAACCTCGATAGACATCACCTTTAAATAACGAGAAATAGTATAAAACCGTAAACAAATTCAAAAAAATCACGCGTGGAGCACAGATTATGAAACAATTTCCAGCACATTGAGAATAGCCTCGATAGACATCACCTTTAAATAACGCGAATTGGTATAAATCTGTAAACAAATTGAAAAAAAAATCACGCTTGGAGCATAGACTATGAAACAATTTCCAGAACATTGAGAATAGTCCCAATAGACATTGCCTTTAAATAACGCGAAAAAGTATAAATCCGTAAATACATGAAAAAAAATCCGGCGTGGAACACAGATTATGAAACAATTTACAGCACATTGAGAATAGCCTTGATAGACATCGCCTTTAAATAACGCGAAATCTTATAAATTTGTAAATAAACTCAAAAAATCACGCGTGGAGCACAGATTATGAAATGTTTCCAGCACATTGAGAATAGCCTCGATAGACATTGCCTTTAAATAACGCGAAATAGTATAAATCCGTAAATACATGAAAAAAAATCAGGCGTGGAACACAGATTATGAAACAATTTCCAGCACATTGAGAATAGTCTCGATAGCCATCGCCTTTAAATAACTCGAAATAGTATAGATCCGTAAACAAAATCAAAAAATCCACGCGTGGAGCACAGATTATGAAACAATTTCCAGCACATTGAGAATAGCCTCGATAGACATAACCTTTAAATAACGCGAAGCAGTAAAAATATGTAAACAAATTGAAAAAAAAATTAAGCTTAGAGCATAGATTGTGAAACAATTTCCAGCACATTGAAAATAGTCCCAATAGACATCGCCTTTAAATAACGCGAAATAGTATAAATCCGTAAACAAATTCAAAAAAATCACGCGTGGAGCACAGATTATGAAACAATGTCCAGCACATTGTGAATAGCCTCGATAGACAACGCCTTTAAATATCGCGATATCTTATAAATTTGTAAATAAATTCAAAAAAATCACGTGTGGAGCACAGATTATGAAACAATTTCCAGCATATTGAGAATAGCCTCGACAGACATCACCTTTAAATAACGCTAAATAGTATGAATGCGTAAACAAATTCAAAAAAATCACGCGTGGAGCACAGATTATGAAACAATTTCCAGCACATTGAGAATAGCCTCTATAGACATCACCTTTAAATAACGCGAAATAGTATAAATCTGTATACAAATTGAAAAAAAAAAGAATCACGCTTGGAGAATAGATTGTGAAACAATTTCCAGCACATTGAAAATAGTCTCGATAGACACCACCTTTAAATAACTCGAAATAGTATAAATCCGTAAACAAATTTAAAAAAATCACGCGTGGAGCACAGATTATGAAACAATTTCCATCACATTGAGAATAGCCTCGATAGACATCACCTTTAAATAACGCGAAATAGTATAAATGCGTAAACAAATTCAAAAAAATCACGCTTGGAGCACAGATTATGAAACAATTTCCATCACATTGAGAATAGCCTCGATAGACATCGCCTTTAAATAACGCGAAATCTTATAAATTTGTAAATAAATTTAAAAAAATCACGCGTGGAGCACAGATTATGAAACAATTTTCAGCACATTGAGAATAGCCTCGATAGACATCGCCTTTAAATAACGCGAAATAGTATAAATCTGTAAACGAATTGAAAAAAAAATCACGCTTGGAGCACAGATTATGAAATGATTTTCAGCACATTGAGAATAGCCTCGATAGACATTGCCTTTAAATAACGCGAAATAGTATAAATCCGTAAATAAATGAAAAAAAATCAGGCGTGGAACACAGATTATGAAACAATTTCCAGCACATTGAGAATAGTCTCGATAGCCATCGCCTTTAATTAACTCGAAATAGTATAGATCCGTAAACAAAATCAAAAAATCCACGCGTGGAGCACAGATTATGAAACAATTTCCTGCACATTGAGAATAGCCTCGATAGACATCACCTTTAAATAACGCGAAATAGTATAAATGCGTAAACAAATTTTAAAGAAATCACGCGTGGAACACAGATTATGAAACAATTTCCAGAACATTGAGAATAGCCTCGATAGACATCGCCTTTAAATAACGCGAAATCTTATAAATTTGTAAATAAACTCAAAAAATCACGCGTGGAGCACAGATTATGAAATGATTTCCAGCACATTGAGAATAGCCTCGATAGACATTGCCTTTAAATAACGCGAAATAGTATAAATCCGTAAATACATGAAAAAAAATCAGGCGTGGAACACAGATTATGAAACAATTTCCAGCACATTGAGAATAGTCTCGATAGCCATCGCCTTTAAATAACTCGAAATAGTATAGATCCGTAAACAAAATCAAAAAATCCACGCGTGGAGCACAGATTATGAAACAATTTCCAGCACATTGAGAATAGCCTCGATAGACATAACCTTTAAATAACGCGAAACAGTATAAATATGTAAACAAATTGAAAAAAAAAATTAAGCTTGGAGCATAGATTGTAAAACAATTTCCAGCACATTGAAAATAGTCCCAATAGACATCGCCTTTAAATAACGCGAAATAGTATAAATCCGTAAACAAATTCAAAAAAATCACGCGTGGAGCACAGATTATGAAACAATTTCCAGCACATTGTGAGTAGCCTCGATAGACAACGCCTTTAAATATCGCGATATCTTATAAATTTGTAAATAAATTCAAAAAAATCACGTGTGGAGCACAGATTATGAAACAATTTCCAGCACATTGAGAATAACCTCGATAGACATCACCTTTAAATAACGCGAATCAGTATAAATATGTAAACAAATTGAAAAAAAAAATCAAGCTTGGAGCATAGATTGTGAAACAATTTCCAGAACATTGAAAATAGTCTCGATAGCCATCGCATTTAAATAACGCGAAATAGTATAAATCTGTAAACAAATTGAAAAAAAAATCACGCTTGGAGCATAGATTATGAAACAATTTCCAGAACAGTGAGAATAGTCTCAATAGACATCGCCTGTAAATAACGCGAAATAGTATAAATCCATAAACAAATTTAAAAAAATCGCGCTTGGAGCACAGATTATAAAACAATTTCCAGCACATTGAGAATAACCTCGATAGACATCACCTTTAAATAACGTGAAATAGTATAAAACCGTAAACAAATTTTAAAAATTCACGCGTGGAGCACAGATTATGAAACAATTTCCAGCACATTGAGAATAACCTCGATAGACTTCACCTTTAAAAAACGCGAAATAGTATAAATATGTAAACAAATTGAAAAAAAATCATGATTGGAGCATAGATTGTGAAACAATTTCCAGCACATTGAAAATAGTCTCGATAGACATCGCCTTTAAATAACGCGGAATATTATAAATCCGAAAACAAATTTAAAAAAATCACGCGTGGAGCACAGATTATGAAACAATTTCCAGCACATTGAGAATAGCCTCGATAGACATCGCCTTTAAATAACGCGAAATAGTATATATCCGTAAACAAATTGAAAAAAAAAATCAGGCTTGGAGCACAGATTATGAAACAATTTCCAGCACATTGAGAATAACCTCGATAGACATCACCTTTAAATAACGCGAAATAGTATAAATCCGTAAACAAATTTTAAAAAATCGCGCTTGGAGCACAGATTATAAAACAATTTCCAGCACATTGAGAATAGTCACGATAGACATCACATTTAAATAACGCGAAACAGTATAAATATGTAAACAAATTGAAAAAAAAAATCAAGTTTGGAGCATAGATTGTTAAAAAATTTCTAGCACATTGAGAATAACCTCGATAGACATCACCTTTAAATAACGAGAAATAGTATAAAACCGTAAACAAATTCAAAAAAATCACGCGTGGAGCACAGATTATGAAACAATTTCCAGCACATTGAGAATAGCCTCGATAGACATCACCTTTAAATAACGCGAATTAGTATAAATCTGTAAACAAATTGAAAAAAAAATCACGCTTGGAGCATAGACTATGAAACAATTTCCAGAACATTGAGAATAGTCCCAATAGACATTGCCTTTAAATAACGCGAAAAAGTATAAATCCGTAAATACATGAAAAAAAATCCGGCGTGGAACACAGATTATGAAACAATTTACAGCACATTGAGAATAGCCTTGATAGACATCGCCTTTAAATAACGCGAAATCTTATAAATTTGTAAATAAACTCAAAAAATCACGCGTGGAGCACAGATTATGAAATGTTTCCAGCACATTGAGAATAGCCTCGATAGACATTGCCTTTAAATAACGCGAAATAGTATAAATCCGTAAATACATGAAAAAAAATCAGGCGTGGAACACAGATTATGAAACAATTTCCAGCACATTGAGAATAGTCTCGATAGCCATCGCCTTTAAATAACTCGAAATAGTATAGATCCGTAAACAAAATCAAAAAATCCACGCGTGGAGCACAGATTATGAAACAATTTCCAGCACATTGAGAATAGCCTCGATAGACATAACCTTTAAATAACGCGAAGCAGTAAAAATATGTAAACAAATTGAAAAAAAAATTAAGCTTAGAGCATAGATTGTGAAACAATTTCCAGCACATTGAAAATAGTCCCAATAGACATCGCCTTTAAATAACGCGAAATAGTATAAATCCGTAAACAAATTCAAAAAAATCACGCGTGGAGCACAGATTATGAAACAATGTCCAGCACATTGTGAATAGCCTCGATAGACAACGCCTTTAAATATCGCGATATCTTATAAATTTGTAAATAAATTCAAAAAAATCACGTGTGGAGCACAGATTATGAAACAATTTCCAGCATATTGAGAATAGCCTCGACAGACATCACCTTTAAATAACGCTAAATAGTATGAATGCGTAAACAAATTCAAAAAAATCACGCGTGGAGCACAGATTATGAAACAATTTCCAGCACATTGAGAATAGCCTCTATAGACATCACCTTTAAATAACGCGAAATAGTATAAATCTGTATACAAATTGAAAAAAAAAAAGAATCACGCTTGGAGAATAGATTGTGAAACAATTTCCAGCACATTGAAAATAGTCTCGATAGACACCACCTTTAAATAACTCGAAATAGTATAAATCCGTAAACAAATTTAAAAAAATCACGCGTGGAGCACAGATTATGAAACAATTTCCATCACATTGAGAATAGCCTCGATAGACATCACCTTTAAATAACGCGAAATAGTATAAATGCGTAAACAAATTCAAAAAAATCACGCTTGGAGCACAGATTATGAAACAATTTCCATCACATTGAGAATAGCCTCGATAGACATCGCCTTTAAATAACGCGAAATCTTATAAATTTGTAAATAAATTTAAAAAAATCACGCGTGGAGCACAGATTATGAAACAATTTTCAGCACATTGAGAATAGCCTCGATAGACATCGCCTTTAAATAATGCGAAATAGTATAAATCTGTAAACAAATTGAAAAAAAAATCACGCTTGGAGCACAGATTATGAAATGATTTTCAGCACATTGAGAATAGCCTCGATAGACATTGCCTTTAAATAACGCGAAATAGTATAAATCCGTAAATAAATGAAAAAAAATCAGGCGTGGAACACAGATTATGAAACAATTTCCAGCACATTGAGAATAGTCTCGATAGCCATCGCCTTTAATTAACTCGAAATAGTATAGATCCGTAAACAAAATCAAAAAATCCACGCGTGGAGCACAGATTATGAAACAATTTCCTGCACATTGAGAATAGCCTCGATAGACATCACCTTTAAATAACGCGAAATAGTATAAATGCGTAAACAAATTTTAAAGAAATCACGCGTGGAACACAGATTATGAAACAATTTCCAGAACATTGAGAATAGCCTCGATAGACATCGCCTTTAAATAACGCGAAATCTTATAAATTTGTAAATAAACTCAAAAAATCACGCGTGGAGCACAGATTATGAAATGATTTCCAGCACATTGAGAATAGCCTCGATAGACATTGCCTTTAAATAACGCGAAATAGTATAAATCCGTAAATACATGAAAAAAAATCAGGCGTGGAACACAGATTATGAAACAATTTCCAGCACATTGAGAATAGTCTCGATAGCCATCGCCTTTAAATAACTCGAAATAGTATAGATCCGTAAACAAAATCAAAAAATCCACGCGTGGAGCACAGATTATGAAACAATTTCCAGCACATTGAGAATAGCCTCGATAGACATAACCTTTAAATAACGCGAAACAGTATAAATATGTAAACAAATTGAAAAAAAAAATTAAGCTTGGAGCATAGATTGTAAAACAATTTCCAGCACATTGAAAATAGTCCCAATAGACATCGCCTTTAAATAACGCGAAATAGTATAAATCCGTAAACAAATTCAAAAAAATCACGCGTGGAGCACAGATTATGAAACAATTTCCAGCACATTGTGAGTAGCCTCGATAGACAACGCCTTTAAATATCGCGATATCTTATAAATTTGTAAATAAATTCAAAAAAATCACGTGTGGAGCACAGATTATGAAACAATTTCCAGCACATTGAGAATAACCTCGATAGACATCACCTTTAAATAACGCGAATCAGTATAAATATGTAAACAAATTGAAAAAAAAAATCAAGCTTGGAGCATAGATTGTGAAACAATTTCCAGAACATTGAAAATAGTCTCGATAGCCATCGCATTTAAATAACGCGAAATAGTATAAATCTGTAAACAAATTGAAAAAAAAATCACGCTTGGAGCATAGATTATGAAACAATTTCCAGAACAGTGAGAATAGTCTCAATAGACATCGCCTGTAAATAACGCGAAATAGTATAAATCCATAAACAAATTTAAAAAAATCGCGCTTGGAGCACAGATTATAAAACAATTTCCAGCACATTGAGAATAACCTCGATAGACATCACCTTTAAATAACGTGAAATAGTATAAAACCGTAAACAAATTTTAAAAATTCACGCGTGGAGCACAGATTATGAAACAATTTCCAGCACATTGAGAATAACCTCGATAGACTTCACCTTTAAAAAACGCGAAATAGTATAAATATGTAAACAAATTGAAAAAAAATCATGATTGGAGCATAGATTGTGAAACAATTTCCAGCACATTGAAAATAGTCTCGATAGACATCGCCTTTAAATAACGCGGAATATTATAAATCCGAAAACAAATTTAAAAAAATCACGCGTGGAGCACAGATTATGAAACAATTTCCAGCACATTGAGAATAGCCTCGATAGACATCGCCTTTAAATAACGCGAAATAGTATATATCCGTAAACAAATTGAAAAAAAAATCAGGCTTGGAGCACAGATTATGAAACAATTTCCAGCACATTGAGAATAACCTCGATAGACATCACCTTTAAATAACGCGAAATAGTATAAATCCGTAAACAAATTTTAAAAAATCGCGCTTGGAGCACAGATTATAAAACAATTTCCAGCACATTGAGAATAGTCACGATAGACATCACATTTAAATAACGCGAAACAGTATAAATATGTAAACAAATTGAAAAAAAAAATCAAGTTTGGAGCATAGATTGTTAAAAAATTTCTAGCACATTGAGAATAACCTCGATAGACATCACCTTTAAATAACGAGAAATAGTATAAAACCGTAAACAAATTCAAAAAAATCACGCGTGGAGCACAGATTATGAAACAATTTCCAGCACATTGAGAATAGCCTCGATAGACATCACCTTTAAATAACGCGAATTAGTATAAATCTGTAAACAAATTGAAAAAAAAATCACGCTTGGAGCATAGACTATGAAACAATTTCCAGAACATTGAGAATAGTCCCAATAGACATTGCCTTTAAATAACGCGAAAAAGTATAAATCCGTAAATACATGAAAAAAAATCCGGCGTGGAACACAGATTATGAAACAATTTACAGCACATTGAGAATAGCCTTGATAGACATCGCCTTTAAATAACGCGAAATCTTATAAATTTGTAAATAAACTCAAAAAATCACGCGTGGAGCACAGATTATGAAATGTTTCCAGCACATTGAGAATAGCCTCGATAGACATTGCCTTTAAATAACGCGAAATAGTATAAATCCGTAAATACATGAAAAAAAATCAGGCGTGGAACACAGATTATGAAACAATTTCCAGCACATTGAGAATAGTCTTGATAGCCATCGCCTTTAAATAACTCGAAATAGTATAGATCCGTAAACAAAATCAAAAAATCCACGCGTGGAGCACAGATTATGAAACAATTTCCAGCACATTGAGAATAGCCTCGATAGACATAACCTTTAAATAACGCGAAGCAGTAAAAATATGTAAACAAATTGAAAAAAAAATTAAGCTTAGAGCATAGATTGTGAAACAATTTCCAGCACATTGAAAATAGTCCCAATAGACATCGCCTTTAAATAACGCGAAATAGTATAAATCCGTAAACAAATTCAAAAAAATCACGCGTGGAGCACAGATTATGAAACAATGTCCAGCACATTGTGAATAGCCTCGATAGACAACGCCTTTAAATATCGCGATATCTTATAAATTTGTAAATAAATTCAAAAAAATCACGTGTGGAGCACAGATTATGAAACAATTTCCAGCATATTGAGAATAGCCTCGACAGACATCACCTTTAAATAACGCTAAATAGTATGAATGCGTAAACAAATTCAAAAAAATCACGCGTGGAGCACAGATTATGAAACAATTTCCAGCACATTGAGAATAGCCTCTATAGACATCACCTTTAAATAACGCGAAATAGTATAAATCTGTATACAAATTGAAAAAAAAAAAGAATCACGCTTGGAGAATAGATTGTGAAACAATTTCCAGCACATTGAAAATAGTCTCGATAGACACCACCTTTAAATAACTCGAAATAGTATAAATCCGTAAACAAATTTAAAAAAATCACGCGTGGAGCACAGATTATGAAACAATTTCCATCACATTGAGAATAGTCTCGATAGACATCACCTTTAAATAACGCGAAATAGTATAAATGCGTAAACAAATTTAAAAAAATCACGCTTGGAGCACAGATTATGAAACAATTTCCATCACATTGAGAATAGCCTCGATAGACATCGCCTTTAAATAACGCGAAATCTTATAAATTTGTAAATAAATTTAAAAAAATCACGCGTGGAGCACAGATTATGAAACAATTTCCAGCACATTGAGAATAGCCTCGATAGACATCGCCTTTAAATAACGCGAAATAGTATAAATCTGTAAACAAATTGAAAAAAAAATCACGCTTGGAGCACAGATAATGAAATGATTTTCAGCACATTGAGAATAGCCTCGATAGACATTGCCTTTAAATAACGCGAAATAGTATAAGTGCGTAAACAAATTAAAAAAAATCAGGCGTGGAACACAGATTATGAAACAATTTCCAGCACATTGAGAATAGTCTCGATAGCCATCGCCTTTAAATAACTCGAAATAGTATAGATCCGTAAACAAAATCAAAAAATCCACGCGTGGAGCACAGATTATGAAACAATTTCCTGCACATTGAGAATAGCCTCGATAGACATCACCTTTAAATAACGCGAAATAGTATAAATGCGTAAACAAATTTTAAAGAAATCACGCGTGGAGCACAGATTATGAAACAATTTCCAGAACATTGAGAATAGCCTCGATAGACATCGCCTTTAAATAACGCGAAATCTTATAAATTTGTAAATAAACTCAAAAAATCACGCGTGGAGCACAGATTATGAAATGATTTCCAGCACATTGAGAATAGCCTCGATAGACATTGCCTTTAAATAACGCGAAATAGTATAAATCCGTAAATACATGAAAAAAAATCAGGCGTGGAACACAGATTATGAAACAATTTCCAGCACATTGAGAATAGTCTCGATAGCCATCGCCTTTAAATAACTCGAAATAGTATAGATCCGTAAACAAAATCAAAAAATCCACGCGTGGAGCACAGATTATGAAACAATTTCCAGCACATTGAGAATAGCCTCGATAGACATAACCTTTAAATAACGCGAAACAGTATAAATATCTAAACAAATTGAAAAAAAATTTAAGCTTGGAGCATAGATTGTGAAACAATTTCCAGCACATTGAAAATAGTCCCAATAGACATCGCCTTTAAATAACGCGAAATAGTATAAATCCGTAAACAAATTCAAAAAAATCACGCGTGGAGCACAGATTATGAAACAATTTCCAGCACATTGTGAGTAGCCTCGATAGACAACGCCTTTAAATATCGCGATATCTTATAAATTTGTAAATAAATTCAAAAAAATCACGTGTGGAGCACAGATTATGAAACAATTTCCAGCACATTGAGAATAACCTCGATAGACATCACCTTTAAATAACGCGAATCAGTATAAATAGGTAAACAAATTGAAAAAAAAAATCAAGCTTGGAGCATAGATTGTGAAACAATTTCCAGAACATTGAAAATAGTCTCGATAGAAATCGCCTTTAAATAGCGCGAAATAGTATAAATCCGTAAACAAATTTTTAAAAAAATCACGCGTAGAGCACAGATTATGAACCAATTTCCAGCACATTGAGAATAGCCTCGATAGACATCACCTTTAAATAACGCGAAATAGTATAAATCTGTAAACAAATTGAAAAAAAAATCACGCTTGGACCATAGATTATGAAACAATTTCCAGCACATTGAGAATAACCTCGATAGACATCACCTTTAAATAACGCGAAATAGTATAAAACCGTAAACAAATTCAAAAAAATCACGCGTGGAGCACAGATTATGAAACAATTTCCAGCACATTGAGAATAGCCTCGATAGACATCACCTTTAAATAACGCGAATTAGTATAAATCTGTAAACAAATTGAAAAAAAAATCACGCTTGGAGCATAGACTATGAAACAATTTCCAGAACATTGAGAATAGTCCCAATAGACATTGCCTTTAAATAACGCGAAAAAGTATAAATCCGTAAATACATGAAAAAAATCCGGCGTGGAACACAGATTATGAAACAATTTACAGCACATTGAGAATAGCCTTGATAGACATCGCCTTTAAATAACGCGAAATCTTATAAATTTGTAAATAAACTCAAAAAATCACGCGTGGAGCACAGATTATGAAATGTTTCCAGCACATTGAGAATAGCCTCGATAGACATTGCCTTTAAATAACGCGAAATAGTATAAATCCGTAAATACATGAAAAAAAATCAGGCGTGGAACACAGATTATGAAACAATTTCCAGCACATTGAGAATAGTCTCGATAGCCATCGCCTTTAAATAACTCGAAATAGTATAGATCCGTAAACAAAATCAAAAAATCCACGCGTGGAGCACAGATTATGAAACAATTTCCAGCACATTGAGAATAGCCTCGATAGACATAACCTTTAAATAACGCGAAGCAGTAAAAATATGTAAACAAATTGAAAAAAAAATTAAGCTTACAGCATAGATTGTGAAACAATTTCCAGCACATTGAAAATAGTGCCAATAGACATCGCCTTTAAATAACGCGAAATAGTATAAATCCGTAAACAAATTCAAAAAAATCACGCGTGGAGCACAGATTATGAAACAATGTCCAGCACATTGTGAATAGCCTCGATAGACAACGCCTTTAAATATCGCGATATCTTATAAATTTGTAAATAAATTCAAAAAAATCACGTGTGGAGCACAGATTATGAAACAATTTCCAGCATATTGAGAATAGCCTCGACAGACATCACCTTTAAATAACGCTAAATAGTATGAATGCGTAAACAAATTCAAAAAAATCACGCGTGGAGCACAGATTATGAAACAATTTCCAGCACATTGAGAATAGCCTCTATAGACATCACCTTTAAATAACGCGAAATAGTATAAATCTGTATACAAATTGAAAAAAAAAAAGAATCACGCTTGGAGAATAGATTGTGAAACAATTTCCAGCACATTGAAAATAGTCTCGATAGACACCACCTTTAAATAACTCGAAATAGTATAAATCCGTAAACAAATTTAAAAAAATCACGCGTGGAGCACAGATTATGAAACAATTTCCATCACATTGAGAATAGTCTCGATAGACATCACCTTTAAATAACGCGAAATAGTATAAATGCGTAAACAAATTCAAAAAAATCACGCTTGGAGCACAGATTATGAAACAATTTCCATCACATTGAGAATAGCCTCGATAGACATCGCCTTTAAATAACGCGAAATCTTATAAATTTGTAAATAAATTTTAAAAAATCACGCGTGGAGCACAGATTATGAAACAATTTCCAGCACATTGAGAATAGCCTCGATAGACATCGCCTTTAAATAACGCGAAATAGTATAAATCTGTAAACAAATTGAAAAAAAAATCACGCTTGGAGCACAGATAATGAAATGATTTTCAGCACATTGAGAATAGCCTCGATAGACATTGCCTTTAAATAACGCGAAATAGTATAAATCCGTAAATAAATGAAAAAAAATCAGGCGTGGAACACAGATTATGAAACAATTTCCAGCACATTGAGAATAGTCTCGATAGCCATCGCCTTTAAATAACTCGAAATAGTATAGATCCGTAAACAAAATCAAAAAATCCACGCGTGGAGCACAGATTATGAAACAATTTCCTGCACATTGAGAATAGCCTCGATAGACATCACCTTTAAATAACGCGAAATAGTATAAATGCGTAAACAAATTTTAAAGAAATCACGCGTGGAGCACAGATTATGAAACAATTTCCAGAACATTGAGAATAGCCTCGATAGACATCGCCTTTAAATAACGCGAAATCTTATAAATTTGTAAATAAACTCAAAAAATCACGCGTGGAGCACAGATTATGAAATGATTTCCAGCACATTGAGAATAGCCTCGATAGACATTGCCTTTAAATAACGCGAAATAGTATAAATCCGTAAATACATGAAAAAAAATCAGGCGTGGAACACAGATTATGAAACAATTTCCAGCACATTGAGAATAGTCTCGATAGCCATCGCCTTTAAATAACTCGAAATAGTATAGATCCGTAAACAAAATCAAAAAATCCACGCGTGGAGCACAGATTATGAAACAATTTCCAGCACATTGAGAATAGCCTCGATAGACATAACCTTTAAATAACGCGAAACAGTATAAATATGTAAACAAATTGAAAAAAAAAATTAAGCTTGGAGCATAGATTGTGAAACAATTTCCAGCACATTGAAAATAGTCCCAATAGACATCGCCTTTAAATAACGCGAAATAGTATAAGTCCGTAAACAAATTCAAAAAAATCACGCGTGGAGCACAGATTATGAAACAATTTCCAGCACATTGTGAGTAGCCTCGATAGACAACGCCTTTAAATATCGCGATATCTTATAAATTTGTAAATAAATTCAAAAAAATCACGTGTGGAGCACAGATTATGAAACAATTTCCAGCACATTGAGAATAACCTCGATAGACATCACCTTTAAATAACGCGAATCAGTATAAATATGTAAACAAATTGAAAAAAAAAATCAAGCTTGGAGCATAGATTGTGAAACAATTTCCAGAACATTGAAAATAGTCTCGATAGAAATCGCCTTTAAATAGCGCGAAATAGTATAAATCCGTAAACAAATTTTTAAAAAAATCACGCGTAGAGCACAGATTATGAAACAATTTCCAGCACATTGAGAATAGCCTCGATAGACATCACCTTTAAATAACGCGAAATAGTATAAATCTGTAAACAAATTGAAAAAAAAATCACGCTTGGACCATAGATTATGAAACAATTTCCAGCACATTGAGAATAGCCTCGATAGACATTGCCTTTAAATAATGCGAAATAGTATAAATCCGTAAATACATGAAAAAATATCAGGCGTGGAACACAGATTATGAAACAATTTACAGCACATTGAGAATAGCCTCGATAGACATCGCCTTTAAATAACGCGAAATAGTATAAATCTGTAAACAAATTGAAAAAAAAATCACGCTTGGAGCACAGATAATGAAATGATTTTCAGCACATTGAGAATAGCCTCGATAGACATTGCCTTTAAATAACGCGAAATAGTATAAATCCGTAAATAAATGAAAAAAAATCAGGCGTGGAACACAGATTATGAAACAATTTCCAGCACATTGAGAATAGTCTCGATAGCCATCGCCTTTAAATAACTCGAAATAGTATAAATGCGTAAACAAATTTTAAAGAAATCACGCGTGGAGCACAGATTATGAAACAATTTCCAGAACATTGAGAATAGCCTCGATAGACATCGCCTTTAAATAACGCGAAATCTTATAAATTTGTAAATAAACTCAAAAAATCACGCGTGGAGCACAGATTATGAAATGATTTCCAGCACATTGAGAATAGCCTCGATAGACATTGCCTTTAAATAACGCGAAATAGTATAAATCCGTAAATACATGAAAAAAAAATCAGGCGTGGAACACAGATTATGAAACAATTTCCAGCACATTGAGAATAGTCTCGATAGCCATCGCCTTTAAATAACTCGAAATAGTATAGATCCGTAAACAAAATCAAAAAATCCACGCGTGGAGCACAGATTATGAAACAATTTCCAGCACATTGAGAACAGCCTCGATAGACATAACCTTTAAATAACGCGAAACAGTATAAATATGTAAACAAATTGAAAAAAAAAATCAAGCTTGGAGCATAGATTGTGAAACAATTTCCAGAACATTGAAAATAGTCTCGATAGAAATCGCCTTTAAATAGCGCGAAATAGTATAAATCCGTAAACAAATTTTTAAAAAAATCACGCGTAGAGCACAGATTATGAAACAATTTCCAGCACATTGAGAATAGCCTCGATAGACATCACCTTTAAATAACGCGAAATAGTATAAATCTGTAAACAAATTGAAAAAAAAATCACGCTTGGACCATAGATTATGAAACAATTTCCAGCACATTGAGAATAGCCTCGATAGACATTGCCTTTATATAATGCGAAATAGTATAAATCCGTAAATACATGAAAAAATATCAGGCGTGTAACACAGATTATGAAACAATTTACAGCACATTGAGAATAGCCTCGATAGACATCGCCTTTAAATAACGCGAAATCTTATAAATTTGTAAATAAACTCAAAAAATCACGCGTGGAGCACAGATTATGAAACGATTTCCCGCACATTGAGAATAGCCTCGATAGACATTGCCTTTAAATAACGCGAAATAGTATAAATCCGTAAATACATGAAAAAAAATCAGGCGTGGAACACAGATTATGAAACAATTTCCAGCACATTGAGAATAGTCTCGATAGCCATCGCCTTTAAATAACTCGAAATAGTATAGATCCGTAAACAAAATCAAAAAATCCACGCGTGGAGCACAGATTATGAAACAATTTCCAGCACATTGAGAATAGCCTCGATAGACATAACCTTTAAATAACGCGAAACAGTATAAATATGTAAACAAATTGAAAAAAAAAATTAAGCTTGGAGCATAGATTGTGAAACAATTTCCAGCACATTGAAAATAGTCCCAATAGACATCGCCTTTAAATAACGCGAAATAGTATAAATCCGTAAACAAATTTTAAAAAAAATCACGCGTGGAGCACAGATTATGAAACAATTTCCAGCACATTGAGAATAACCTCGATAGACATCACCTTTAAATAACGCGATATCTTACAAATTTGTAAATAAATTCAAAAAAATCACGTGTGGAGCACAGATTATGAAACAATTTCCAGCACATTGAGAATAACCTCGATAGACATCACCTTTAAATAACGCGAATCAGTATAAATATGTAAACAAATTGAAAAAAAAATCAAGCTTGGAGCATAGATTGTGAAACAATTTCCAGAACATTGAAAATAGTCTCGATAGAAATCGCCTTTAAATAGCGCGAAATAGTGTAAATCCGTAAACAAATTTTTAAAAAAATCACGCGTAAAGCACAGATTATGAAACAATTTCCAGCACATTGAGAATAACCTCGATAGACATCACTTTTAAATAACGCGAAATAGTATAAAACCGTAAACAAATTCAATAAAAATCCCGCGTGGAGCACAGATTATGAAACAATTTCCAGCACATTGAGAATAGCCTCGATAGACATCACCTTTAAATAACGCGAAATAGTATAAATCTGTAAACAAATTGAAAAAAAAATCACGCTTGGAGCATAGATTATGAAACAATTTCCAGAACAGTGAGAATAGTCTCAATAGACATCGCCTGTAAATAACGGGAAATAGTATAAATCCATAAACAAATTTAAAAAAATCGCGCTTGGAGCACAGATTATAAAACAATTTCCAGCACATTGAGAATAACCTCGATAGACATCACCTTTAAATAACGTGAAATAGTATAAAACCGTAAACAAATTTTAAAAATTCACGCGTGGAGCACAGATTATGAAACAATTTCCAGCACATTGAGAATAACCTCGATAGACTTCACCTTTAAAAAACGCGAAATAGTATAAATGCGTAAACAAATTCAAAAAAATTACGCGTGGAGCACAGATTATGAAACAATTTACAGCACATTGAGAATAGCCGCGACAGACATCGCCTTTAAATAACTCGAAATCTTATAAATTTGTAAATAAATTCAAAAAAATCACGCGTGGAGCATAGATTATGAAACAATTTCCAGCACATTGAGAATAGTCACGATAGACATCACATTTAAATAACGCGAAACAGTATAAATATGTAAACAAATTGAAAAAAAAAATCAAGCTTGGAGCATAGATTATGAAACAATTTCCAGAACATTGAGAATAGCCTCGATAGACATCACCTTTAAATAACGCGAAATAGTATAAATCTGTAAACAAATTGAAAAAAAAATCACGCTTGTTACATAGATTATGAAACAATTTCCAGAACATTGAGAATAGTCTCAATAGACATCACCTTTAAATACGCAAAATAGTATAAATCCGTAAACATATTCAAAAAAATCACGCGTGGAGCACAGATTATGAAACAATTTCCAGCACATTAAGAATAGCCTCGATAGATACCACCTTTAAATAACGCGAAATAGTATAAATATGTAAACAAATTGAAAAAAAAATCAAGATTGGAACATAGATTGTGAAACAATTTCCAGCACATTGAAAACAGTCTCGATAGACATCGCCTTTAAATAACGCGGAATATTATAAATCCGAAAACAAATTTAAAAAAATCACGCGTGGAGCACAGATTATGAAACAATTTCCAGCACATTAAGAATAGCCTCTATAGACATCACCTTTAAATAACGCGAAATAGTATAAATCTGTATACAAATTGAAAAAAAAAAGAATCACGCTTGGAGAATAGATTGTGAAACAATTTCCAGCACATTGAAAATAGTCTCGATAGACACCACCTTTAAATAACTCGTAATAGTATAAATCCGTAAACAAATTTAAAAAAATCACGCGTGGAGCACAGATTATGAAACAATTTCCATCACATTGAGAATAGCCTCGATAGACATCACCTTTAAATAACGCGAAATAGTATAAATGCGTAAACAAATTCAAAAAAATCACGCTTGGAGCACAGATTATGAAACAATTTCCATCACATTGAGAATAGCCTCGATAGACATCGCCTTTAAATAACGCGAAATCTTATAAATTTGTAAATAAATTTTAAAAAATCACGCGTGGAGCACAGATTATGAAACAATTTCCAGCACATTGAGAATAGCCTCGATAGACATCGCCTTTAAATAACGCGAAATAGTATAAATCTGTAAACAAATTGAAAAAAAAATCACGCTTGGAGCACAGATTATGAAATGATTTTCAGCACATTGAGAATAGCCTCGATAGACATTGCCTTTAAATAACGCGAAATAGTATAAATCCGTAAATAAATGAAAAAAAATCAGGCGTGGAACACAGATTATGAAACAATTTCCAGCACATTGAGAATAGTCTCGATAGCCATCGCCTTTAAATAACTCGAAATAGTATAGATCCGTAAACAAAATCAAAAAATCCACGCGTGGAGCACAGATTATGAAACAATTTCCTGCACATTGAGAATAGCCTCGATAGACATCACCTTTAAATAACGCGAAATAGTATAAATGCGTAAACAAATTTTAAAGAAATCACGCGTGGAGCACAGATTATGAAACAATTTCCAGAACATTGAGAATAGCCTCGATAGACATCGCCTTTAAATAACGCGAAATCTTATAAATTTGTAAATAAACTCAAAAAATCACGCGTGGAGCACAGATTATGAAATGATTTCCAGCACATTGAGAATAGCCTCGATAGACATTGCCTTTAAATAACGCGAAATAGTATAAATCCGTAAATACATGAAAAAAAATCAGGCGTGGAACACAGATTATGAAACAATTTCCAGCACATTGAGAATAGTCTCGATAGCCATCGCCTTTAAATAACTCGAAATAGTATAGATCCGTAAACAAAATCAAAAAATCCACGCGTGGAGCACAGATTATGAAACAATTTCCAGCACATTGAGAATAGCCTCGATAGACATAACCTTTAAATAACGCGAAACAGTATAAATATGTAAACAAATTGAAAAAAAAAATTAAGCTTGGAGCATAGATTGTGAAACAATTTCCAGCACATTGAAAATAGTCCCAATAGACATCGCCTTTAAATAACGCGAAATAGTATAAATCCGTAAACAAATTCAAAAAAATCACGCGTGGAGCACAGATTATGAAACAATTTCCAGCACATTGTGAGTAGCCTCGATAGACAACGCCTTTAAATATCGCGATATCTTATAAATTTGTAAATAAATTCAAAAAAATCACGTGTGGAGCACAGGTTATGAAACAATATCCAGCACATTGAGAATAACCTCGATAGACATCACCTTTAAATAACGCGAATCAGTATAAATATGTAAACAAATTGAAAAAAAAAATCAAGCTTGGAGCATAGATTGTGAAACAATTTCCAGAACATTGAAAATAGTCTCGATAGAAATCGCCTTTAAATAGCGCGAAATAGTATAAATCCGTAAACAAATTTTTAAAAAAATCACGCGTAGAGCACAGATTATGAAACAATTTCCAGCACATTGAGAATAGCCTCGATAGACATCACCTTTAAATAACGCGAAATAGTATAAATCTGTAAACAAATTGAAAAAAAAATCACGCTTGGAGCATAGATTATGAAACAATTTCCAGAACATTGAGAATAGCCTCGATAGACATTGCCTTTAAATAATGCGAAATAGTATAAATCCGTAAATACATGAAAAAATATCAGGCGTGGAACACAGATTATGAAACAATTTACAGCACATTGAGAATAGCCTCGATAGACATCACCTTTAAATAACGCGAAATAGTATAAATCTGTAAACAAATTGAAAAAAAAATCACGCTTGGAGCATAGATTATGAAACAATTTCCAGAACATTGAGAATAGCCTCGATAGACATTGCCTTTAAATAATGCGAAATAGTATAAATCCGTAAATACATGAAAAAAAATCACGCGTAGAGCACAGATTATGAAACAATTTCCAGCACATTGAGAATAACCTCGATAGACATCACCTTTAAATAACGCGAAATAGTATAAAACCGTAAACAAATTCAATAAAAATCCCGCGTGGAGCACAGATTATGAAACAATTTCCAGCACATTGAGAATAGCCTCGATAGACATCACCTTTAAATAACGCGAAATAGTATAAATCTGTAAACAAATTGAAAAAAAAATCAGGCTTGGAGCATAGATTATGAAACAATTTCCAGAACAGTGAGAATAGTCTCAATAGACATCGCCTGTAAATAACGCGAAATAGTATAAATCCATAAACAAATTTAAAAAAAATCGCGCTTGGAGCACAGATTATAAAACAATTTCCAGCACATTGAGAATAACCTCGATAGACATCACCTTTAAATAACGTGAAATAGTATAAAACCGTAAACAAATTTTAAAAATTCACGCGTGGAGCACAGATTATGAAACAATTTCCAGCACATTGAGAATAACCTCGATAGACTTCACCTTTAAAAAACGCGAAATAGTATAAATGCGTAAACAAATTCAAAAAAATCACGCGTGGAGCACAGATTATGAAACAATTTACAGCACATTGAGAATAGCCGCGATAGACATCGCCTTTAAATAACGCGAAATCTTATAAATTTGTAAATAAATTCAAAAAAATCACGCGTGGAGCACAGATTATGAAACAATTTCCAGCACATTGAGAATAGCCTCGATAGACATCGCCTTTAAATAACGCGAAATAGTATATATCCGTAAACAAATTGAAAAAAAAATCAGGCTTGGAGCACAGATTATGAAACAATTTCCAGCACATTGAGAATAACCTCGATAGACATCACCTTTAAATAACGCGAAATAGTATAAATACGTAAACAAATTTAAAAAAATCCCGCTTGGAGCACAGATTATAAAACAAATTTCCAGCACATTGAGAATAGTCACGATAGACATCACATTTAAATAACGCGAAACAGTATAAATATGTAAACAAATTGAAAAAAAAAATCAAGCTTGGAGCATAGATTATGAAACAATTTCCAGAACATTGAGAATAGCCTCGATAGACATCACCTTTAAATAACGCGAAATAGTATAAATCTGTAAACAAATTGAAAAAAAAATCACGCTTGGAGCATAGATTATGAAACAATTTCCAGAACATTGAGAATAGTCTCAATAGACATCACCTTTAAATACGCAAAATAGTATAAATCCGTAAACATATTCAAAAAAATCACGCGTGGAGCACAGATTATGAAACAATTTCCAGCACATTAAGAATAGCCTCGATAGATATCACCTTTAAATAACGCGAAATAGTATAAATATGTAAACAAATTGAAAAAAAAAATCAAGATTGGAGCATAGATTGTGAAACAATTTCCAGCACATTGAAAATAGTCTCGATAGACATCGCCTTTAAATAACGCGGAATATTATAAATCCGAAAACAAATTTAAAAAAATCACGCGTGGAGCACAGATTATGAAACAATTTCCAGCACATTGAGAATAGCCTCGATAGACATCGCTTTTAAATAACGCGAAATAGTATATATCCGTAAAGAAATTGAAAAAAAAATCAGGCTTGGAGCACAGATTATAAAACAATTTCCAGCACATTGAGAATAGTCACGATAGACATCACATTTAAATAACGCGAAACAGTATAAATATGTAAACAAATTGAAAAAAAATTCAAGCTTGGAGCATAGATTGTTAAACAATTTCCAGCACATTGAGAATAACCTCGATAGACATCACCTTTGAATAACGCGAAATAGTATAAAACCGTAAACAAATTCAAAAAAATCACGCGTGGAGCACAGATTATGAAACAATTTCCAGCACATTGAGAATAGCCTCGATAGACATCACCTTTAAATAACGCGAAATAGTATAAATCTGTAAACAAATTGAAAAAAAAATCACGCTTGGAGCATAGATTATGAAACAATTTCCAGAACATTGAGAATAGCCTCGATAGACATTGCCTTTAAATAACGCGAAATAGTATAAATCCGTAAATACATGAAAAAAATTCAGGCGTGGAACACAGATTATGAAACAATTTCCATCACATTGAGAATAGCCTCGATAGACATCACCTTTAAATAACGCGAAATAGTATAAATGCGTAAACAAATTCAAAAAAATCACGCTTGGAGCACAGATTATGAAACAATTTCCATCACATTGAGAATAGCCTCGATAGACATCGCCTTTAAATAACGCGAAATCTTATAAATTTGTAAATAAATTTAAAAAAATCACGCGTGGAGCACAGATTATGAAACAATTTCCAGCACATTGAGAATAGTCTCGATAGCCATCGCCTTTAAATATCTCGAAATAGTATAGATCCGTAAACAAAATCAAAAAATCCACGCGTGGAGCACAGATTATGAAACAATTTCCTGCACATTGAGAATAGCCTCGATAGACATCACCTTTAAATAACGCGAAATAGTATAAATGCGTAAAAAAATTTTAAAGAAATCACGCGTGGAGCACAGATTATGAAACAATTTCCAGAACATTGAGAATAGCCTCGATAGACATCGCCTTTAAATAACGCGAAATCTTATAAATTTGTAAATAAACTCAAAAAATCACGCGTGGAGCACAGATTATGAAATGATTTCCAGCACATTGAGAATAGCCTCGATAGACATTGCCTTTAAATAACGCGAAATAGTATAAATCCGTAAATACATGAAAAAAAATCAGGCGTGGAACACAGATTATGAAAAAATTTCCAGCACATTGAGAATAGTCTCGATAGCCATCGCCTTTAAATAACTCGAAATAGTATAGATCCGTAAACAAAATCAAAAAATCCACGCGTGGAGCACAGATTATGAAACAATTTCCAGCACATTGAGAATAGCCTCGATAGACATCGCCTTTAAATATCGCGATAAATTATAAATTTGTAAATAAATTCAAAAAAATCACGTGTGGAGCACAGATTATGAAACAATTTCCAGCATATTGAGAATAGCCTCGACAGACATCACCTTTAAATAACGCTAAATAGTATGAATGCGTAAACAAATTCAAAAAAATCACGCGTGGAGCACAGATTATGAAACAATTTCCAGCACATTGAGAATAGCCTCTATAGACATCACCTTTAAATAACGCGAAATAGTATAAATCTGTATACAAATTGAAAAAAAAAAGAATCACGCTTGGAGAATAGATTGTGAAACAATTTCCAGCACATTGAAAATAGTCTCGATAGACACCACCTTTAAATAACTCGAAATAGTATAAATCCGTAAACAAATTTTAAAAAATCACGCGTGGAGCACAGATTATGAAACAATTTCCATCACATTGAGAATAGTCTCGATAGACATCACCTTTAAATAACGCGAAATAGTATAAATGCGTAAACAAATTCAAAAAAATCACGCTTGGAGCACAGATTATGAAACAATTTCCATCACATTGAGAATAGCCTCGATAGACATCGCCTTTAAATAACGCGAAATCTTATAAATTTGTAAATAAATTTAAAAAAATCACGCGTGGAGCACAGATTATGAAACAATTTCCAGCACATTGAGAATAGCCTCGATAGACATCGCCTTTAAATAACGCGAAATAGTATAAATCTGTAAACAAATTGAAAAAAAAATCACGCTTGGAGCACAGATTATGAAATGATTTTCAGCACATTGAGAATAGCCTCGATAGACATTGCCTTTAAATAACGCGAAATAGTATAAATCCGTAAATAAATGAAAAAAAATCAGGCGTGGAACACAGATTATGAAACAATTTCCAGCACATTGAGAATAGTCTCGATAGCCATCGCCTTTAAATAACTCGAAATAGTATAGATCCGTAAACAAAATCAAAAAATCCACGCGTGGAGCACAGATTATGAAACAATTTCCTGCACATTGAGAATAGCCTCGATAGACATCACCTTTAAATAACGCGAAATAGTATAAATGCGTAAACAAATTTTAAAGAAATCACGCGTGGAGCACAGATTATGAAACAATTTCCAGAACATTGAGAATAGCCTCGATAGACATCGCCTTTAAATAACGCGAAATCTTATAAATTTGTAAATAAACTCAAAAAATCACGCGTGGAGCACAGATTATGAAATGATTTCCAGCACATTGAGAATAGCCTCGATAGACATTGCCTTTAAATAACGCGAAATAGTATAAATCCGTAAATACATGAAAAAAATCAGGCGTGGAACACAGATTATGAAACAATTTCCAGCACATTGAGAATAGTCTCGATAGCCATCGCCTTTAAATAACTCGAAATAGTATAGATCCGTAAACAAAATCAAAAAATCCACGCGTGGAGCACAGATTATGAAACAATTTCCAGCACATTGAGAATAGCCTCGATAGACATAACCTTTAAATAACGCGAAACAGTATAAATATGTAAACAAATTGAAAAAAAAATTAAGCTTGGAGCATAGATTGTGAAACAATTTCCAGCACATTGAAAATAGTCCCAATAGACATCGCCTTTAAATAACGCGAAATAGTATAAATCCGTAAACAAATTCAAAAAAATCACGCGTGGAGCACAGATTATGAAACAATTTCCAGCACATTGTGAGTAGCCTCGATAGACAACGCCTTTAAATATCGCGATATCTTATAAATTTGTAAATAAATTCAAAAAAATCACGTGTGGAGCACAGATTATGAAACAATTTCCAGCACATTGAGAATAACCTCGATAGACATCACCTTTAAATAACGCGAATCAGTATAAATATGTAAACAAATTGAAAAAAAAAATCAAGCTTGGAGCATAGATTGTGAAACAATTTCCAGAACATTGAAAATAGTCTCGATAGAAATCGCCTTTAAATAGCGCGAAATAGTATAAATCCGTAAACAAATTTTTAAAAAAATCACGCGTAGAGCACAGATTATGAAACAATTTCCAGCACATTGAGAATAGCCTCGATAGACATCACCTTTAAATAACGCGAAATAGTATAAATCTGTAAACAAATTGAAAAAAAATCACGCTTGGAGCATAGATTATGAAACAATTTCCAGAACATTGAGAATAGCCTCGATAGACATTGCCTTTAAATAATGCGAAATAGTATAAATCCGTAAATACATGAAAAAATATCAGGCGTGGAACACAGATTATGAAACAATTTCCAGCACATTGAGAATAGTCTCGATAGCCATCGCCTTTAAATAACTCGAAATAGTATAGATCCGTAAACAAAATCAAAAAATCCACGCGTGGAGCACAGATTATGAAACAATTTCCAGCACATTGAGAATAGCCTCGATAGACATAACCTTTAAATAACGCGAAACAGTATAAATATGTAAACAAATTGAAAAAAAAAATTAAGCTTGGAGCATAGATTGTGAAACAATTTCCAGCACATTGAAAATAGTCCCAATAAACATCGCCTTTAAATAACGCGAAATAGTATAAATCCGTAAACAAATTTTTAAAAAAATCACGCGTGGAGCACAGATTATGAAACAATTTCCAGCACATTGAGAATAACCTCGATAGACATCACCTTTAAATAACGCGATATCTTACAAATTTGTAAATAAATTCAAAAAAATCACGTGTGGAGCACAGATTATGAAATAATTTCCAGCACATTGAGAATAACCTCGATAGACATCACCTTTAAATAACGCGAATCAGTATAAATATGTAAACAAATTGAAAAAAAAAATCAAGCTTGGAGCATAGATTGTGAAACAATTTCCAGAACATTGAAAATAGTCTCGATAGAAATCGCCTTTAAATAGCGCGAAATAGTGTAAATCCGTAAACAAATTTTTAAAAAAATCACGCGTAGAGCACAGATTATGAAACAATTTCCAGCACATTGAGAATAACCTCGATAGACATCACCTTTAAATAACGCGAAATAGTATAAAACCGTAAACAAATTCAACAAAAATCCCGCGTGGAGCACAGATTATGAAACAATTTCCAGCACATATAGAATAGCCTCCATAGACATCACCTTTAAATAACGCGAAATAGTATAAATCTGTAAACAAATTGAAAAAAAAATCACGCTTGGAGCATAGATTATGAAACAATTTCCAGAACAGTGAGAATAGTCTCAATAGACATCGCCTGTAAATAACGGGAAATAGTATAAATCCATAAACAAATTTAAAAAAATCGCGCTTGGAGCACAGATTATAAAACAATTTCCAGCACATTGAGAATAACCTCGATAGACATCACCTTTAAATAACGTGAAATAGTATAAAACCGTAAACAAATTTTAAAAATTCACGCGTGGAGCACAGATTATGAAACAATTTCCAGCACATTGAGAATAACCTCGATAGACTTCACCTTTAAAAAACGCGAAATAGTATAAATGCGTAAACAAATTCAAAAAAATCACGCGTGGAGCACAGATTATGAAACAATTTACAGCACATTGAGAATAGCCGCGATAGACATCGCCTTTAAATAACGCGAAATCTTATAAATTTGTAAATAAATTCAAAAAAATCACGCGTGGAGCACAGATTATGAAACAATTTCCAGCACATTGAGAATAGCCTCGATAGACATCGCCTTTAAATAACGCGAAATAGTATATATCCGTAAACAAATTGAAAAAAAAAATCAGGCTTGGAGCACAGATTATGAAACAATTTCCAGCACATTGAGAATAACCTCGATAGACATCACCTTTAAATGACGCGAAATAGTATAAATCCGTAAACAAATTTTGAAAAATCGCGCTTGGAACACAGATTATAAAACAATTTCCAGCACATTGAGAATAGTCACGATAGACATCACATTTAAATAACGCGAAACAGTATAAATATGTAAACAAATTGAAAAAAAAAATCAAGCTTGGAGCATAGATTATGAAACAATTTCCAGAACATTGAGAATAGCCTCGATAGACATCACCTTTAAATAACGCGAAATAGTATAAATCTGTAAACAAATTGAAAAAAAAATCACGCTTGGAGCATAGATTATGACACAATTTCCAGAACATTGAGAATAGTCTCAATAGACATCACCTTTAAATACGCAAAATAGTATAAATCCGTAAACATATTCAAAAAAATCACGCGTGGAGCACAGATTATGAAACAATTTCCAGCACATTAAGAATAGCCTCGATAGATATCACCTTTAAATAACGCGAAATATAATAAATATGTAAACAAATTGAAAAAAAAATCAAGATTGGAGCATAGATTGTGAAACAATTTCCAGCACATTGAAAACAGTCTCGATAGACATCGTCTTTAAATAACGCGGAATATTATAAATCCGAAAACAAATTTAAAAAAATCACGCGTGGAGCACAGATTATGAAACAATTTCCAGCACATTGAGAATAGCCTCTATAGACATCACCTTTAAATAACGCGAAATAGTATAAATCTGTATACAAATTGAAAAAAAAAAGAATCACGCTTGGAGAATAGATTGTGAAACAATTTCCAGCACATTGAAAATATTCTCGATAGACACCACCTTTAAATAACTCGTAATAGTATAAATCCGTAAACAAATTTAAAAAAATCACGCGTGGAGCACAGATTATGAAACAATTTCCATCACATTGAGAATAGCCTCGATAGACATCACCTTTAAATAACGCGAAATAGTATAAATCTGTAAACAAATTGAAAAAAAAAATCACGCTTGGAGCATAGATTATGAAACAATTTCCAGAACATTGAGAATAGTCTCAATAGACATCGCCTGTAAATAACGCGAAATAGTATAAATCCGTAAACAAATTTAAAAAAATCGCGCGTGGAGCACAGATTATAAAACAATTTCCAGCACATTGAGAATAGTCTCGATAGACATCACCTTTAAATAACGCGAAACAGTTTAAATATGTAAACAAATTGAAAAAAAATATCAAGCTTGGAACATAGATTGTTAAACAATTTTCAGCACATTGAGAATAACCTTGATAGACATCACCTTTAAATAACGCGAAATAGTATAAATCTGTAAACAAATTGAAAAAAAAAATCACGCTTGGAGCATAGATTATGAAACAATTTCCAGAAAATTGAGAATAGTCTCAATAGACATCGTCTGTAAATAACGCGAAATAGTATAAATCCGTAAACAAATTTAAAAAAATCACGCGTGGAGCACAGATTAAGAAACAATTTACAGCACATTGAGAATAGCCGCGATAGACATCGCCTTTAAATAACGCGAAATCTTATAAATTTGTAAATAAATTCAAAAAAATCACGCATGGAGCACAGATTATGAAACAATTTCCAGCACATTGAGAATAGCCTCGTTAGACATCGCCTTTAAATAACGCGAAATAGTATATATCCGTAAAGAAATTGAAAAAAAAATCAGGCTTGGAGTACAGATTATGAAACAATTTCCAGCACATTGAGAATAACCTCGATAGAGATCACCTTTAAATAACGCGAAATAGTATAAAACCGTAAACAAATTCAAAAAAATCACGCGTGGAGCACAGATTATGAAACAATTTCCAGCACATTGAGAATAGCCTCGATAGACATCACCTTTATATAACGCGCAACAGTATAAATATGTAAACAAATTGAAAAAAAAATCAAGATTAGAGCATAGATTGTGAAACAATTTCCAGCACATTGAAAATAGTCTTGATAGACATCGCCTTTAAATAACGCGAAATAGTACAAATCCGTAAACAAATTTAAAAAATACACGCGTGGAGCACAGATTATAAAACAATTTCCAGCACATTGAGAATAGTCTCGATAGACATCACCTTTAAATAACGCGAAACAGTTTAAATATGTAAACAAATTGAAAAAAAATCAAGCTTGGAACATAGATTGTTAAACAATTTCCAGCACATTGAGAATAACCTCGATAGACATCACCTTTAAATAACGCGAAATAGTATAAAACCGTAAACAAATTTTAAAAAATCACGCGTGGAGCACAGATTATGAAACAATTTCCAGCACATTGAGAATAACCTCGATAGACTTCACCTTTAAATAACGCGAAATAGTATAAATGCGTAAATAAATTCAAAAAAATCACGCGTTGAGCACAGATTATGAAACAATTTACAGCACATTGAGAATAGCCGCGATAGATATCGCCTTTAAATAACGCGAAATCTTATAAATTTGTAAATAAATTTAAAAAAATCACGCGTGGAGCACAGATTATGAAACAATTTCCAGCACATTGAGAATAGCTTCGATAGACATCGCCTTTAAATAACGCGAAATAGTATATATCGGTAAACTAATTGAAAAAAAAATCAGGCTTGGAGCACAGATTATGAAACAATTTCCAGCACATTGAGAATAACCTCGATAGACATCACCTTTAAATAACTCGAAATAGTATAAAACCGTAAACAAATTCAAAAAAATCACGCGTGGAGCACAGATTATGAAACAATTTCCAGCACATTGAGAATAGCCTCTATAGACATCACCTTTAAATAACGCGAAATAGTATAAATCTGTATACAAATTGAAAAAAAAAAGAATCACGCTTGGAGAATAGATTGTGAAACAATTTCCAGCACATTGAAAATATTCTCGATAGACACCACCTTTAAATAACTCGTAATAGTATAAATCCGTAAACAAATTTAAAAAAATCACGCGTGGAGCACAGATTATGAAACAATTTCCATCACATTGAGAATAGCCTCGATAGACATCACCTTTAAATAACGCGAAATAGTATAAATCTGTAAACAAATTGAAAAAAAAATCACGCTTGGAGCATAGATTATGAAACAATTTCCAGAACATTGAGAATAGTCTCAATAGACATCGCCTGTAAATAACGCGAAATAGTATAAATCCGTAAACAAATTTAAAAAAATCGCGCGTGGAGCACAGATTATAAAACAATTTCCAGCACATTGAGAATAGTCTCGATAGACATCACCTTTAAATAACGCGAAACAGTTTAAATATGTAAACAAATTGAAAAAAAATATCAAGCTTGGAACATAGATTGTTAAACAATTTTCAGCACATTGAGAATAACCTTGATAGACATCACCTTTAAATAACGCGAAATAGTATAAATCTGTAAACAAATTGAAAAAAAAAATCACGCTTGGAGCATAGATTATGAAACAATTTCCAGAAAATTGAGAATAGTCTCAATAGACATCGTCTGTAAATAACGCGAAATAGTATAAATCCGTAAACAAATTTAAAAAAATCACGCGTGGAGCACAGATTAAGAAACAATTTACAGCACATTGAGAATAGCCGCGATAGACATCGCCTTTAAATAACGCGAAATCTTATAAATTTGTAAATAAATTCAAAAAAATCACGCATGGAGCACAGATTATGAAACAAGTTCCAGCACATTGAGAATAGCCTCGTTAGACATCGCCTTTAAATAACGCGAAATAGTATATATCCGTAAAGAAATTGAAAAAAAAATCAGGCTTGGAGTACAGATTATGAAACAATTTCCAGCACATTGAGAATAACCTCGATAGAGATCACCTTTAAATAACGCGAAATAGTATAAAACCGTAAACAAATTCAAAAAAATCACGCGTGGAGCACAGATTATGAAACAATTTCCAGCACATTGAGAATAGCCTCGATAGACATCACCTTTATATAACGCGCAACAGTATAAATATGTAAACAAATTGAAAAAAAAATCAAGATTAGAGCATAGATTGTGAAACAATTTCCAGCACATTGAAAATAGTCTTGATAGACATCGCCTTTAAATAACGCGAAATAGTACAAATCCGTAAACAAATTTAAAAAATACACGCGTGGAGCACAGATTATAAAACAATTTCCAGCACATTGAGAATAGTCTCGATAGACATCACCTTTAAATAACGCGAAACAGTTTAAATATGTAAACAAATTGAAAAAAAATCAAGCTTGGAACATAGATTGTTAAACAATTTCCAGCACATTGAGAATAACCTCGATAGACATCACCTTTAAATAACGCGAAATAGTATAAAACCGTAAACAAATTTTAAAAAATCACGCGTGGAGCACAGATTATGAAACAATTTCCAGCACATTGAGAATAACCTCGATAGACTTCACCTTTAAATAACGCGAAATAGTATAAATGCGTAAATAAATTCAAAAAAATCACGCGTTGAGCACAGATTATGAAACAATTTACAGCACATTGAGAATAGCCGCGATAGATATCGCCTTTAAATAACGCGAAATCTTATAAATTTGTAAATAAATTTAAAAAAATCACGCGTGGAGCACAGATTATGAAACAATTTCCAGCACATTGAGAATAGCTTCGATAGACATCGCCTTTAAATAACGCGAAATAGTATATATCGGTAAACTAATTGAAAAAAAAATCAGGCTTGGAGCACAGATTATGAAACAATTTCCAGCACATTGAGAATAACCTCGATAGACATCACCTTTAAATAACTCGAAATAGTATAAAACCGTAAACAAATTCAAAAAAATCACGCGTGGAGCACAGATTATGAAACAATTTCCAGCACATTGAGAATAGCCTCGATAGACATCACCTTTAAATAACGCGAAATAGTATAAATCTGTAAACAAATTGAAAAAAAAATCACGCTTGGAGCATAGATTATGAAACAATTTCCAGAACATTGAGAATAGTCTCAATAGACATCGCCTGTAAATAACGCGAAATAGTATAAATACGTAAACAAATTTAAAAAAATCGCGCGTGGAGCACAGATTATAAAACAATTTCCAGCACATTGAGAATAGTCTCGATAGACATCACCTTTAAATAACGCGAAATAGTTTAAATATGTAAACAAATTGAAAAAAAAAATCAAGCTTGGAACATAGATTGTTAAACAATTTCCAGCACATTGAGAATAACCTCGATAGACATCACTTTTAAATAACGCGAAATAGTATAAAACCGTAAACAAATTTTAAAAAATCACGCGTTGAGCACAGATTATGAAACAATTTCCAGCACATTGAGAATAGCCGCGATAGACATCGCCTTTAAATAACGCGAAATCTTATAAATTTGTAAATAAATTCAAAAAAATTACGCGTGGAGCACAGATTATGTAACAATTTCCAGCACATTGAGAATAACCTCGATAGACTTCACCTTTAAATAACGCGAAATAGTATAAATGCCTAAGCAAATTAAAAAAAATCACGCGTGGAGCACAGATTATGAAACAATTTCCTGCACATTGAGAATAGCCTCGATAGACATCGCCTTTAAATAATGCGAAATAGTATATATCCGTAAACAAATTGAAAAAAAAATCAGGCTTGGAGCACAGATTATGAAACGATTTCCAGCACATTGAGAATAACCTCGATAGACATCACTTTTAAATAACGCGAAATAGTATAAAACCGTAAACAAATTCAAAAAAATCACGCGTGGAGCACAGATTATGAAACAATTTCCAGCACATTGAGAATAGCCTCGATAGACATCACCTTTAAATAACGCGAAATAGTATAAATCTGTAAACAAATTGAAAAAAAAATCACGCTTGGAGCATAGATTATGAAACAATTTCCAGAACATTGAGAATAGTCTCAATAGACATCGCCTGTAAATAACGCGAAATAGTATAAATGCGTAAACAAATTCAAAAAAATCACGCGTGGAGCACAGATTATGCAACAATTTTCAGCACATTGAGAATAACCTTGATAGACATCACCTTTAAATAACGCGAAATAGTGTAAAACCGTAAACAAATTTAAAAAAATCACGTGTGGAGCACAGATTATGAAACAATTTCCAGCACATTGAGAATAGCCTCGATAGACATCACCTTTAAATAACGCGAAATAGTATATATCCGTAAACAAATTGAAAAAAAAATCCGGCTTGGAGCACAGATTATGAAACAATTTTCAGCACATTGAGAATAACCTTGATAGACATCACCTTTAAATAACGCGAAATAGTGTAAAACCGTAAACAAATTTAAAAAAATCACGCGTGGAGCACAGATTATGAAACAATTTCCAGCACATTGAGAATAGCCTCGATAGACATCACCTTTAAATAACGCGAAATAGTATAAATCTGTAAACAAATTGAAAAAAAAATCACGCTTGGAGCATAGATTATGAAACAATTTCCAGAACATTGAGAATAGTCTCAATAGACATCGCCTGTAAATAACGCGAAATAGTATAAATCCGTAAACAAATTAAAAAAAATCGCGCGTGGAGCACAGATTATAAAACAATTTCCAGCACATTGAGAATAGTCTCGATAGACATCACCTTTAAATAACGGGAAACAGTTTAAATATGTAAACAAATTGAAAAAAAATATCAAGCTTGGAACATAGATTGTTAAACAATTTTCAGCACATTGAGAATAACCTTGATAGACATCACCTTTAAATAACTCGAAATAGTATAAAACCGTAAACAAATTCAAAAAAATCACGCGTGGAGCACAGATTATGAAACAATTTCCAGCACATTGAGAATAGCCTCGATAGACATCACCTTTAAATAACGCGAAATAGTATAAATCTGTAAACAAATTGAAAAAAAAATCACGCTTGGAGCATAGATTATGAAACAATTTCCAGAACATTGAGAATAGTCTCAATAGACATCGCCTGTAAATAACGCGAAATAGTATAAATCCGTAAACAAATTTAAAAATATCGCGCGTGGAGCACAGATTATAAAACAATTTCCAGCACATTGAGAATAGTCTCGATAGAAATCACCTTTAAATAACGCGAAATAGTTTAAATATGTAAACAAATTGAAAAAAAAAATCAAGCTTGGAACATAGATTGTTAAACAATTTCCAGCACATTGAGAATAACCTCGATAGACATCACTTTTAAATAACGCGAAATAGTATAAAACCGTAAACAAATTTTTAAAAATCACGCGTTGAGCACAGATTATGAAACAATTTCCAGCACATTGAGAATAACCTCGATAGACTTCACCTTTAAATAACGCAAAATAGTATAAATGCCTAAGCAAATTAAAAAAAATCACGCGTGGAGCACAGATTATGAAACAATTTACAGCACATTGAGAATAGCCGCGATAGACATCGCCTTTAAATAACGCGAAATCTTATAAATTTGTAAATAGATTAAAAAAAATTACGCGTGGAGCACAGATTATGTAACAATTTCCAGCACATTGAGAATAGCCTCGATAGACATCGCCTTTAAATAATGCGAAATAGTATATATCCGTAAACAAATTGAAAAAAAATCAGGCTTGGAGCACAGATTATGAAACAATTTCCAGCACATTGAGAATAACCTCGATAGACATCACTTTTAAATAACGCGAAATAGTATAAAACCGTAAAGAAATTCAAAAAAATCACGCGTGGAGCACAGATTATGAAACAAATTCCAGCACATTGAGAATAGCCTCGATAGACATCACCTTTAAATAACGCGAAATAGTATAAATCTGTAAACAAATTGAAAAAAAAATCACGCTTGGAGCATAGATTATGAAACAATTTCCAGAACATTGAGAATAGTCTCAATAGACATCGCCTTTAAATAACGCGAAATAGTACAAATCCGTAAACAAATTTAAAAAAATCACGCGTGGAGCACAGATTATAAAACAATTTCCATCTCATTGAGAATAGTCTCGATAGACATCACCTTTAAATAACGCGAAACAGTTTAAATATGTAAACAAATTGAAAAAAAAAATCAAGCTTGGAACATAGATTGTTAAACAATTTCCAGCACGTTGAGAATAACCTCGATAGACATCACCTTTAAATAACGCGAAATAGTATAAAACCGTAATCAAAAAATTTAAAAAAATCACGCGTGGAGCACAGATTATGAAACAATTTCCAGCACATTGAGAATAACCTCGATAGACTTCACCTTTAAATAACGCGAAATAGTATAAATGCGTAAACAAATTCAAAAAAATCACGCGTGGAGCACAGATTATGAAACAATTTACAGCACATTGAGAATAGCCGCGATAGACATCGCCTTTAAATAACGCGAAATCTTATAAATTTGTAAATAAATTCAAAAAAATCACGCGTGGAGCACAGACTGGAAACGATTTCCAGCACATTGAGAATAGCCTCGATAGACATAGCCTTTAAATAACGCGAAATAGTATATATCCGTAAACAAATTGAAAAAAAAATCCGGCTTGGAGCACAGATTATGAAACAATTTCCAGCACATTGAGAATAACCTTGATAGACATCACCTTAAAATAACGCGAAATAGTATAAAACCGTAAACAAATTTAAAAAAATCACGCGTGGAGCACAGATTATGAAACAATTTCCAGCACATTGAGAATAGCCTCGATAGACATCACATTTAAATAACGCGAAATAGTATAAATCTGTAAACAAATTGAAAAAAAAAATCACGCTTGGAGCATAGATTATGAAACAATTTCCAGAACATTGAGAATAGTCTCAATAGACATCGCCTGTAAATAACGCGAAATAGTATAAATCCGTAAACAAATTTAAAAAAATCGCGCGTGGAGCACAGATTATAAAACAATTTCCAGCACATTGAGAATAGTCTCGATAGACATCACCTTTAAATAACGCGAAACAGTTTAAATATGTAAACAAATTGAAAAAAAATATCAAGCTTGGAACATAGATTGTTAAACAATTTTCAGCACATTGAGAATAACCTTGATAGACATCACCTTTAAATAACGCGAAATAGTATAAATCTGTAAAAAAATTGAAAAAAAAATCACGCTTGGAGCATAGATTATGAAACAATTTCCAGAAAATTGAGAATAGTCTCAATAGACATCGCCTGTAAATAACGCGAAATAGTATAAATCCGTAAACAAATTAAAAAAAATCACGCGTGGAGCACAGATTAAGAAACAATTTACAGCACATTGAGAATAGCCGCGATAGACATCGCCTTTAAATAACGCGAAATCTTATAAATTTGTAAATAAATTCAAAAAAATCACGCATGGAGCACAGATTATGAAACAATTTCCAGCACATTGAGAATAGCCTCGTTAGACATCGCCTTTAAATAACGCGAAATAGTATATATCCGTAAAGAAATTGAAAAAAAAATCAGGCTTGGAGCACAGATTATGAAACAATTTCCAGCACATTGAGAATAACCTCGATAGAGATCACCTTTAAATAACGCGAAATAGTATAAAACCGTAAACAAATTCAAAAAAATCACGCGTGGAGCACAGATTATGAAACAATTTCCAGCACATTGAGAATAGCCTCGATAGACATCACCTTTAAATAACGCGCAACAGTATAAATATGTAAACAAATTGAAAAAAAAATCAAGATTAGAGCATAGATTGTGAAACAATTTCCAGCACATTGAAAATAGTCTCGATAGACATCGCCTTTAAATAACGCGAAATAGTACAAATCCGTAAACAAATTTAAAAAATACACGCGTGGAGCACAGATTATAAAACAATTTCCAGCACATTGAGAATAGTCTCGATAGACATCACCTTTAAATAACGCGAAACAGTTTAAATATGTAAACAAATTGAAAAAAAAATCAAGATTGGAGCATAGTTTGTGAAACAATTTCCAGCACATTGAAAATAGTCTCGATAGACATCGCCTTTAAATAACACGGAATATTATAAATCCGAAAACAAATTCAAAAAAATCACGCGTGGAGCACAGATTATGAAACAATTTCCAGCACATTGAGAATAGCCTCGATAGACATCGCCTTTAAATAACGCGAAATAGTATATATCCGTAAACAAATTGAAAAAAAAATCAGGCTTGGAGCACAGATTATGAAACAATTTCCAGCACATTGAGAATAACCTCGATAGACATCACCTTTAAATAACGCTAAATAGTATAAATCCGTAAACAAATTTTAAAAAATCGCGCTTGGAGCACAGATTATAAAACAATTTCCAGCACATTGAGAATAGTCTCCATAGACATCACATTTAAATAACGCGAAACAGTATAAATATGTAAAGAAATTGAAAAAAAAAATCAAGCTTGGAGCATAGATTGTTAAACAATTTCCAGCACATTGAGAATAGCCTTGATAGACATCACCTTTAAATAACGCGAAATAGTATAAAACCGTAAACAAATTAAAAAAAATCACGCGTGGAGCACAGATTATGAAACAATTTCCAGCACATTGAGAATAGCCTCGATAGACATCACCTTTAATAACGCGAAATAGTATAAATCTGTAAACAAATTGAAAAAAAATCACGCTTGGAGCATAGATTATGAGACAATTTCCAGAACATTGAGAATAGCCTCGATAGACATCACCTTTAAATAACGCTCAATAGTATAAATCCGTAAACAAATTCAAAAAAATCACGCGTGGAGCACAGATTATGAAACAATTTCCAGCACATTGTGAATAGCCTCGATAGACATCGCCTTTAAATAACGCGAAATCTTATAAATTTGTAAATAAACTCAAAAAAATCACGCGTGGAGCACAGATTATGAAATGATTTCCAGCACATTGAGAATAGCCTCGATAGACATTGCCTTTAAATAACGCGAAATAGTATAAATCCGTAAACAAAATCAAAAAATCCACCCGTGGAGCACAGATTATGAAACAATTTCCAGCACATTGAAAATAGTCTCAATACACATCGCCTTTAAATAACGCGAAATCTTATAAATTTGTAAATAAATTAATAAAATTCACGTGTGGAGCACAGATTATGAAACAATTTCCAGCACATTGAGAAAAGCCTCGATAGACATAACCTTTAAATAACGCGAAACAGTATAAATATGTAAACAAATTGAAAAAAAAAATTAAGCTTGGAGCATAGATTGTGAAACAATTTCCAGCACATTGAAAATAGTCTCGATAGACATCGCCTTTAAATAACGCGAAATAGTACAAATCCGTAAACAAATTTAAAAAATACACGCGTGGAGCACAGATTATAAAACAATTTCCAGCACATTGAGAATAGTCTCGATAGACATCACCTTTAAATAACGCGAAACAGTTTAAATATGTAAACAAATTGAAAAAAAAATCAAGATTGGAGCATAGTTTGTGAAACAATTTCCAGCACATTGAAAATAGTCTCGATAGACATCGCCTTTAAATAACACGGAATATTATAAATCCGAAAACAAATTCAAAAAAATCACGCGTGGAGCACAGATTATGAAACAATTTCCAGCACATTGAGAATAGCCTCGATAGACATCGCCTTTAAATAACGCGAAATAGTATATATCCGTAAACAAATTGAAAAAAAAATCAGGCTTGGAGCACAGATTATGAAACAATTTCCAGCACATTGAGAATAACCTCGATAGACATCACCTTTAAATAACGCTAAATAGTATAAATCCGTAAACAAATTTTAAAAAATCGCGCTTGGAGCACAGATTATAAAACAATTTCCAGCACATTGAGAATAGTCTCCATAGACATCACATTTAAATAACGCGAAACAGTATAAATATGTAAAGAAATTGAAAAAAAAAATCAAGCTTGGAGCATAGATTGTTAAACAATTTCCAGCACATTGAGAATAGCCTTGATAGACATCACCTTTAAATAACGCGAAATAGTATAAAACCGTAAACAAATTAAAAAAAATCACGCGTGGAGCACAGATTATGAAACAATTTCCAGCACATTGAGAATAGCCTCGATAGACATCACCTTTAATAACGCGAAATAGTATAAATCTGTAAACAAATTGAAAAAAAATCACGCTTGGAGCATAGATTATGAGACAATTTCCAGAACATTGAGAATAGCCTCGATAGACATCACCTTTAAATAACGCTCAATAGTATAAATCCGTAAACAAATTCAAAAAAATCACGCGTGGAGCACAGATTATGAAACAATTTCCAGCACATTGTGAATAGCCTCGATAGACATCGCCTTTAAATAACGCGAAATCTTATAAATTTGTAAATAAACTCAAAAAAATCACGCGTGGAGCACAGATTATGAAATGATTTCCAGCACATTGAGAATAGCCTCGATAGACATTGCCTTTAAATAACGCGAAATAGTATAAATCCGTAAACAAAATCAAAAAATCCACCCGTGGAGCACAGATTATGAAACAATTTCCAGCACATTGAAAATAGTCTCAATACACATCGCCTTTAAATAACGCGAAATCTTATAAATTTGTAAATAAATTAATAAAATTCACGTGTGGAGCACAGATTATGAAACAATTTCCAGCACATTGAGAAAAGCCTCGATAGACATAACCTTTAAATAACGCGAAACAGTATAAATATGTAAACAAATTGAAAAAAAAAATTAAGCTTGGAGCATAGATTGTGAAACAATTTCCAGCACATTGAAAATAGTCCCAATAGACATCGCCTTTAAATAACGCGAAATAGTATAAATCCGTAAACAAATTCAAAAAAATCACGCGTGGAGCACAGATTATGAAACAATTTCCAGCACATTGTGAATAGCCTCGATAGACATCGCCTTTAAATAACGCGAAATCTTATAAATTTGTAAATAAATTAATAAAAATCACGTGTGGAGCACAGATTATGAAACAATTTCCAGCACATTGAGAATAGCTTCGATAGACATCACCTTTAAATAACGCGAAATAGTATAAATCTGTAAACAAATTGAAAAAAACAATCACGCTTGGAGCATAGATTATGAAACAATTTCCAGAACATTGAGAATAGTCTCAATAGACATCGCCTGTAAATAACGCGAAATAGTATAAATCCGTAAACAAATTTAAAAAAATCGCGCTTGGAGCACAGATTATAAAACAATTTCCAGCACATTGAGAATAGTCTCGATAGACATCACCTTTAAATAACATGAAATAGTATAAAACCGTAAACAAATTTTAAAAAATCACGCGTTGACCACAGATTATGAAACAATTTCCAGCACATTGAAATTAGTCTCGATAGACTTCACCTTTAAATAACGCGAAATAGTATAAATCCGTAAACAAATTTTAAAAAATCGCGCTTGGAGCACAGATTATAAAACAATTTCCAGCACATTGAGAGTAGTCTCGATAGACATCACCTTTAAAAATATGCGAAACAGTATAAATATGTAAACAAATTGAAAAAAAATATCAAGCTTGGAGCACAGATTGTGAAACAATTTCCAGCACATTGAAAATAGTCTCAATACACATCGCCTTTAAATAACGCGAAATCTTATAAATTTGTAAATAAATTAATAAAAATCACGTGTGGAGCACAGATTATGAAACAATTTCCAGCACATTGAGAATAGCTTCGATAGACATCACCTTTAAATAACGCGAAATAGTATAAATCTGTAAACAAATTGAAAAAAACAATCACGCTTGGAGCATAGATTATGAAACAATTTCCAGAACATTGAGAATAGTCTCAATAGACATCGCCTGTAAATAACGCGAAATAGTATAAATCCGTAAACAAATTTAAAAAAATCGCGCTTGGAGCACAGATTATAAAACAATTTCCAGCACATTGAGAGTAGTCTCGATAGACATCACCTTTAAAAATACGCGAAACAGTATAAATATGTAAACAAATTGAAAAAAAATATCAAGCTTGGAGCACAGATTGTGAAACAATTTCCAGCACATTGAAAATAGTCTCAATACACATCGCCTTTAAATAACGCGAAATCTTATAAATTTGTAAATAAATTAATAAAAATCACGTGTGGAGCATAGATTGTTAAACAATTTTCAGCACATTGAGAATAACCTTGATAGACATCACCTTTAAATAACGCGAAATAGTATAAATCTGTAAACAAATTGAAAAAAACAATCACGCTTGGAGCATAGATTATAAAACAATTTCCAGCACATTGAGAATAGTCTCGATAGACATCACCTTTAAATAACATGAAATAGTATAAATCTCTAAAAAAAAAATTACGATTTGAGCATAGATTCTGAAACAATTTTCAGCACATTGAAAATAGTCTCGATAGAAATCGCCTTTAAATAGCGCGAAATAGTATAAATCAGTAAACAAATTTTTAAAAAAATCACGGGTAGAGCACAGATTATGAAACAATTTCCAGCACATTGAGAATAACCTCGATAGACATCACATTTAAATAACGCGAAATAGTATAAAACCGTAAACAAATTCAATAAAAATCACGCGTGGAGCACAGATTATGAAACAATTTCCAGCACATTGAGAATAGCCTCGATAGACATCACCTTTAAATAACGCGAAATAGTATAAATCTGTAAACAAATTGAAAAAAAAATCACGCTTGGAGCATAGATTATGAAACAATTTCCAGAACATTGAGAATAATCTCAATAGACATCACCTTTAAATACGCAAAATAGTATAAATCCGTAAACATATTCAAAAAAATCACGCGTGGAGCTCAGATTATGAAACAATTTCCAGCACATTAAGAATAGCCTCCATAGACATCGCCTGTAAATAAAGCGAAACAGTATAAATATGTAAACAAATTGAAAAAAAAAATCAAGCTTGGAGCATAGATTGTTAAACAATTTCCAGCACATTGAGAATAGTCTCGATAGACATCACCTTTAAATAACGCGAAACAGTATAAATATGTAAACAAATTGAAAAAAAATCAAGCTTGGAGCATAGATTGTTAAACAATTTCCAGCACATTGAGAATAACCTCGATAGACATCACCTTTAAATAACGCGAAATAGTATAAAACCGTAAACAAATTCAAAAAAATCACGCGTGGAGCACAGATTATGAAACAATTTCCAGCACATTGAGAATAGCCTCGATAGACATCACCTTTAAATACCGCGAAATAATATAAATCTGTAAACAAATTGAAAAAAAAATCACGCTTGGAGCATAGATTATGAAACAATTTCCAGAATATTGAGAATAGCCTCGATAGACTTCACCTTTATATAACACTCAATAGTATAAATCTGTAAACAAATTCAAAAAAATCACGCGTGGAGCACAGATTATGAAACAATTTACAGCACATTGAGAATAGCCTCGATAGACAACGCCTTTAAATAACGCGAAATCTTATAAATTTGTAAATAAACTCAAAAAAATCACGCGTGGAGCACAGATTATGAAATGATTTTCAGCACACTGAGAATAGCCTCGATAGACATTGCCTTTAAATAACGCGAAATAGTATAAATCCGTAAATAAATGAAAAAAAATCAGGCGTGGAACACAGATTATGAAACAATTTCCAGCACATTGAGAATAGTCTCGATAGCCATCGCCTTTAAATAACACGAAATAGTATAGATCCGTAAACAAAATCAAAAAATCCACGCGTGGAGCACAGATTATGAAACAATTTCCTGCACATTGAGAATAGCCTCGATAGACATCACCTTTAAATAACGCGAAACAGTATAAATATGTAAACAAATTGAAAAAAAAATAAAGCTTGGAGCATAGACTGTGAAACAATATCCAGCGCATTGAAAATAGTCTCAATAGGCATCGCCTTTAAATAACGCGAAATCTTATAAATTTGTAAATAAATTAAAAAAAATCACATGTGGAGCACAGATTATGAAACAATTTTCAGCACATTGAGAATAGCCTCGATAGACAGCGTTTTTAAATAACGCGAAATAGTATAAATTTGTAAATAAATGCAAAAATATCACGCGTGGAGCACAGATTATGAAACAAATTCCAGCACATTGAGAATAGCCTCGATAGACTTCTCCTTCAAATAACGCGAAATAGCATAAACCTGTAAACAAATTGAAAAAAAATCACGCTTGGAGCATAGATTGTGAAACAATTTCCAGCACTTTGAAAATAGACTCGATAGACATCGCCTTTAAATAACGAGAAATGGTATAAATCTGTAAATAAAATTGAAAAAAAAAATCACGCTTGGAGCATAGATTGTGAAACAATTTCCAGCATATTGAAAATAGTCTCGAGAGACATTGCATTTAAATAACGTGAAATAGTATAAATCCGTAAAGAAATTCAAAAAAATCATGCGTGGAGCACAGATTATGAAACAATTTCCAGCACATTGAGAATAGCTTCGATAGACATCACCTTTAAATAACGCGAAAAAGTATAAATCTGTAAACAAATTGAAAAAAAAAATCAAGCTTGGAGATGAGACTGTGAAACAATTTCCAGCACATTGAAAATAGTCCCAATAGACATCGCCTTTAAATCGCGAAATAATATAAATCCGTAAACAAATTCAAAAAAATCACGCGTGGAGCACAGATTATGAAACAATTTCCAGCACATTGTGAATAGCCTCGATAGACATCGCCTTTAAATAACGCGAAATCTTATAAATTTGTAAATAAATTCAAAAAAATCACGTGTGGAGCACAGATTATGAAACAATTTCCAGCACATTGAGAATAACCTCGATAGACATCACCTTTAAATAACGCGAAACAGTATAAATATGTAAACAAATTGAAAAAAAAAATCAAGCTTGGAGCATAGATTGTGAAACAATTTCCAGCACATTGAAAATAGTCTCAATAGACATCGCTTTTAAATAACGCGAAATAATATAAATCCGTAAAAAAATTTTAAAAAATCCCGCTTGGAGCACAGATTATAAAACAATTTCCAGCACATTGAAAATAGTCTCAATAGGCATCGCCTTTAAATAACGCGAAATCTTATAAATTTGTAAATAAATTTAAAAAAATCACGTGTGGAGCACAGATTATGAAACAATTTCCAGCACATTGAGAATAGCCTCGATAGGCATCACCTTTAAATAACGCGAAGTAGTATAAATTTGTAAATAAATGCAAAAAAATCACGCTTGGAGCATAGATTGTGAAAGAATTTCCAGCACTTTGAAAATAGTCTCGATAGACATCGCCTTTAAATAACGAGAAATAGTATAAATCTGTAAATAAAATTGAAAAAAAAATCACGCTTGGAGCATAGATTGTGAAACAATTTCCAGCATATTGAAAATAGTCTCGAGAGACATCGCATTTAAATAACGCGAAATAGTATAAATCCGTAAACAAATTCAAAAAAATCATGCGTGGAGCACAGATTATGAAACAATTTCCAGCACATTGAGAATAGCATCGATAGACATCACCTTTAAATAACGCGAAAAAGTATAAATCTGTAAACAAATTGAAAAAAAAAATCACGCTTGGAGCATAAATTGTGAAACAATTTCCAGCACATCGAAAATAGTCTCGATAGACATCGCCTTTAAATAAAGCGAAATATTATAAATCCGTAAACAAATTTTAAAAAAATCACGCGTGGAGCACAGATTATGAAACCATTTCCAGCACATTGAGATTAACCTCGATAGACATCACCTTTAAATAACGCGAAATCTTATAAATTTGTAAATAAATTTAAAAAAATCACGCGTGGAGCACAGATTATGAAACAATTTCCAGCACATTGAGAATAGTGTCGATAGACATCGCCTTTAAATACGCAAAATAGTATAAATCCGTAAACAAATTCAAAAAAATCACGCGTGGAGCACAGATTATGAAACAATTTCCAGCACATTAAGAATAGTCACGATAGACATCGCCTTTAAATAACGCGAAATAGTATAAATCCGTAAACAAATTCAAAAAAAATCACGCGTGGAGCACAGATTATGAAACAATTTCCAGCACATTGTGAATAGCCTCGATAGACATCGCCTTTAAATAACGCGAAATCTTGTAAATTTGTAAATAAATTAATAAAAATCACGTGTGGAGCACAGATTATGAAACAATTTCCAGCACATTGAGAATAGCTTCGATAGACATCACCTTTAAATAACGCGAAATAGTATAAATCTGTAAACAAATTGAAAAAAACAATCACGCTTGGAGCATAGATTATGAAACAATTTCCAGAACATTGAGAATAGTCTCAATAGACATCGCCTGTAAATAACGCGAAATAGTATAAATCCGTAAACAAATGTAAAAAAATCGCGCTTGGAGCACAGATTATAAAACAATTTCCAGCACATTAAGAATAGCCTCCATAGACATCGCCTGTAAATAAAGCGAAACAGTATAAATATGTAAACAAATTGAAAAAAAAAATCAAGCTTGGAGCATAGATTGTTAAACAATTTCCAGCACATTGAGAATAGTCTCCATAGACATCACCTTTAAATAACGCGAAACAGTATAAATATGTAAACAAATTGAAAAAAAATCAAGCTTGGAGCATAGATTGTTAAACAATTTCCAGCACATTGAGAATAACCTCGATAGACATCACCTTTAAATAACGCGAAATAGTATAAAACCGTAAACAAATTCAAAAAAATCACGCGTGGAGCACAGATTATGAAACAATTTCCAGCACATTGAGAATAGCCTCGATAGACATCACCTTTAAATACCGCGAAATAATATAAATCTGTAAACAAATTGAAAAAAAAAATCACGCTTGGAGCATAGATTATGAAACAATTTCCAGAATATTGAGAATAGCCTCGATAGACTTCACCTTTATATAACACTCAATAGTATAAATCTGTAAACAAATTCAAAAAAATCACGCGTGGAGCACAGATTATGAAACAATTTACAGCACATTGAGAATAGCCTCGATAGACATCGCCTTTAAATAACGCGAAATCTTATAAATTTGTAAATAAACTCAAAAAAATCACGCGTGGAGCACAGATTATGAAATGATTTTCAGCACACTGAGAATAGCCTCGATAGACATTGCCTTTAAATAACGCGAAATAGTATAGATCCGTAAACAAAATCAAAAAATCCACGCGTGGAGCACAGATTATGAAACAATTTCCTGCCCATTGAGAATAGCCTCGATAGACATCACCTTTAAATAACGCGAAACAGTATAAATATGTAAACAAATTGAAAAAAAAATAAAGCTTGGAGCATAGACTGTGAAACAATATCCAGCGCATTGAAAATAGTCTCAATAGGCATCGCCTTTAAATAACGCGAAATCTTATAAATTTGTAAATAAATTAAAAAAAATCACATGTGGAGCACAGATTATGAAACAATTTTCAGCACATTGAGAATAGCCTCGATAGACAGCGTTTTTAAATAACGCGAAATAGTATAAATTTGTAAATAAATGCAAAAAAATCACGCGTGGAGCACAGATTATGAAACAAATTCCAGCACATTGAGAATAGCCTCGATAGACTTCTCCTTCAAATAACGCGAAATAGCATAAACCTGTAAACAAATTGAAAAAAAATCACGCTTGGAGCATAGATTGTGAAACAATTTCCAGCACTTTGAAAATAGTCTCGATAGACATCGCCTTTAAATAACGAGAAATGGTATAAATCTGTAAACAAATTGAAAAAAAAATAAAGCTTGGAGCATAGACTGTGAAACAATATCCAGCGCATTGAAAATAGTCTCAATAGGCATCGCCTTTAAATAACGCGAAATCTTATAAATTTGTAAATAAATTAAAAAAAATCACATGTGGAGCACAGATTATGAAACAATTTTCAGCACATTGAGAATAGCCTCGATAGACAGCGTTTTTAAATAACGCGAAATAGTATAAATTTGTAAATAAATGCAAAAAAATCACGCGTGGAGCACAGATTATGAAACAAATTCCAGCACATTGAGAATAGCCTCGATAGACTTCTCCTTCAAATAACGCGAAATAGCATAAACCTGTAAACAAATTGAAAAAAAATCACGCTTGGAGCATAGATTGTGAAACAATTTCCAGCACTTTGAAAATAGTCTCGATAGACATCGCCTTTAAATAACGAGAAATGGTATAAATCTGTAAATAAAATTGAAAAAAAAAATCACGCTTGGAGCATAGATTGTGAAACAATTTCCAGCATATTGAAAATAGTCTCGAGAGACATTGCATTTAAATAACGTGAAATAGTATAAATCCGTAAAGAAATTCAAAAAAATCATGCGTGGAGCACAGATTATGAAACAATTTCAAGCACATTGAGAATAGCTTCGATAGACATCACCTTTAAATAACGCGAAAAAGTATAAATCTGTAAACAAATTGAAAAAAAAAATCAAGCTTGGAGATGAGACTGTGAAACAATTTCCAGCACATTGAAAATAGTCCCAATAGACATCGCCTTTAAATAACGCGAAATAATATAAATCCGTAAACAAATTCAAAAAAATCACGCGTGGAGCACAGATTATGAAACAATTTCCAGCACATTGTGAATAGCCTCGATAGACAGCGCCTTTAAATAACGCGAAATCTTATAAATTTGTAAATAAATTCAAAAAAATCACGTGTGGAGCACAGATTATGAAACAATTTCCAGCACATTGAGAATAACCTCGATAGACATCACCTTTAAATAACGCGAATCCGTATAAATATGTAAACAAATTGAAAAAAAAATCAAGCTTGGAGCATAGATTGTGAAACAATTTCCAGCACATTGAAAATAGTCTCAATAGACATCGCTTTTAAATAACGCGAAATAATATAAATCCGTAAAAAAATTTAAAAAAATCCCGCTTGGAGCACAGATTATAAAACAATTTCCAGCACATTGAAAATAGTCTCAATAGGCATCGCCTTTAAATAACGCGAAATCTTATAAATTTGTAAATAAATTTAAAAAAATCACGTGTGGAGCACAGATTATGAAACAATTTCCAGCACATTGAGAATAGCCTCGATAGGCATCACCTTTAAATAACGCGAAGTAGTATAAATTTGTAAATAAATGCAAAAAAATCACGCGTGGAGCACAGATTATGAAACAAATTCCAGCACATTGAGAATAGCCTCGATAGACTTCTCCTTCAAATAACGCGAAATTGCATAAACCTGTAAACAAATTGAAAAAAAATCACGCTTGGAGCATAGATTGTGAAAGAATTTCCAGCACTTTGAAAATAGTCTCGATAGACATCGCCTTTAAATAACGAGAAATAGTATAAATCTGTAAATAAAATTGAAAAAAAAATCACGCTTGGAGCATAGATTGTGAAACAATTTCCAGCATATTGAAAATAGTCTCGAGAGACATCGCATTTAAATAACACGAAATAGTATAAATCCGTAAACAAATTCAAAAAAATCATGCGTGGAGCACAGATTATGAAACAATTTCCAGCACATTGAGAATAGCATCGATAGACATCACCTTTAAATAACGCGAAAAAGTATAAATCTGTAAACAAATTGAAAAAAAAAATCACGCTTGGAGCATAAATTGTGAAACAATTTCCAGCACATCGAAAATAGTCTCGATAGACATCGCCTTTAAATAAAGCGAAATATTATAAATCCGTAAACAAATTTAAAAAAAATCACGCGTGGAGCACAGATTATGAAACCATTTCCAGCACATTGAGAATAACCTCGATAGACATCACCTTTAAATAACGCGAAATCTTATAAATTTGTAAATAAATTTAAAAAAATCACGCGTGGAGCACAGATTATCAAACAATTTCCAGCACATTGAGAATAGTGTCGATAGACATCGCCTTTAAATACGCAAAATAGTATAAATCCGTAAACAAATTCAAAAAAATCACGCGTGGAGCACAGATTATGAAACAATTTCCAGCACATTAAGAATAGTCACGATAGACATCGCCTTTAAATAACGCGAAATAGTATAAATCCGTAAACAAATTCAAAAAAAATCACGCGTGGAGCACAGATTATGAAACAATTTCCAGCACATTGTGAATAGCCTCGATAGACATCGCCTTTAAATAACGCGAAATCTTGTAAATTTGTAAATAAATTAATAAAAATCACGTGTGGAGCACAGATTATGAAACAATTTCCAGCACATTGAGAATAGCTTCGATAGACATCACCTTTAAATAACGCGAAATAGTATAAATCTGTAAACAAATTGAAAAAAACAATCACGCTTGGAGCATAGATTATGAAACAATTTCCAGAACATTGAGAATAGTCTCAATAGACATCGCCTGTAAATAACGCGAAATAGTATAAATCCGTAAACAAATGTAAAAAAATCGCGCTTGGAGCACAGATTATAAAACAATTTCCAGCACATTGAGAATAGCCTCGATAGACATCGCCTTTAAATAACGCGAAATCTTATAAATTTGTAAATAAACTCAAAAAAATCACGCGTGGAGCACAGATTATGAAATGATTTTCAGCACACTGAGAATAGCCTCGATAGACATTGCCTTTAAATAACGCGAAATAGTATAAATCCGTAAATAAATGAAAAAAAATCAGGCGTGGAACACAGATTATGAAACAATTTCCAGCACATTGAGAATAGTCTCGATAGACATCACCTTTAAATAACGCGAAATAGTATAAATCTGTAAACAAATTGAAAAAAACAATCACGCTTGGAGCATAGATTATGAAACAATTTCCAGAACATTGAGAATAGTCTCAATAGACATCGCCTGTAAATAACGCGAAATAGTATAAATCCGTAAACAAATGTAAAAAAATCGCGCTTGGAGCACAGATTATAAAACAATTTCCAGCACATTGAGAATAGTCTCGATAGACATCACCTTTAAATAACAGGAAATAGTATAAAACCGTAAACAAATTTTAAAAAATCACGCGTTGAGCACAGATTATGAAACAATTTCCAGCACATTGAAAATAGTCTCGATAGACTTCACCTTTAAATAACGCGAAATAGTATAAATCCGTAAACAAATTTTAAAAAATCGCGCTTGGAGCACAGATTATAAAACAATTTCCAGCACATTGAGAGTAGTCTCGATAGACATCACCTTTAAAAATACGCGAAACAGTATAAATATGTAAACAAATTGAAAAAAAATATCAAGCTTGGAGCACAGATTATGAAACAATTTCCAGCACATTGAGAATAGCTTCGATAGACATCACCTTTAAATAACGGGAAAAAGTATAAATCTGTAAACAAATTGAAAATAAAAATCACGCTTGGAGCATAAATTGTGAAACAATTTCCAGCACATCGAAAATAGTCTCGATAGAAATCGCCTTTAAATAGCGCGAAATAGTATAAATCCGTAAACAAATTTTTAAAAAAATCACGCGTAGAGCACAGATTATGAAACAATTTCCAGCACATTCAGAATAACCTCGATAGACATCACCTTTAAATAACGCGAAATAGTATAAAACCGTAAACAAATTCAATAAAAATCACGCGTGGAGCACAGATTATGAAACAATTTCCAGCACATTGAGAAAAACCTCGATAGACATCACCTTTAAATAACGCGAAATAGTATAAATGCGTAAACAAATTAAAAAAAAATTACGCGTGGAGCACAGATTATGAAACAATTTCCAGAACATTGAGAATAGCCTCGATAGACATCGCCTTTAAATAACGCGAAATCTTATAAATTTGTAAATAAATTAAAAAAAATAACGCGTGGAGCACAGATTGTGAAATGATTTCCAGCACATTGAGAATAGCCTCGATAGACTTTGCCTTTAAATAACGCGAAATAGTATAGATCCGTAAACAAAATCAAAAAATCCACGCGTGGAGCACAGATTATGAAACAATTTCCAGCACATTGTGAATAGCCTCGATAGACATCGCCTTTAAATAACGCGAAATCTTATAAATTTGTAAATAAATTCAAAAAATCACGCGTGGAGCACAGATTGTGAAATGATTTCCAGCACATTGAGAATAGCCTCGATAGACTTTGCCTTTAAATAACGCGAAATAGTATAGATCCGTAAACAAAATCAAAAAATCCACGCGTGGAGCACAGATTATGAAACAATTTCCTGCACATTAAGAATAGCCTCGATAGACATCACCTTTAAATAACGCAAAACAGTATAAATATGTAAACAAATTCAAAAAAATCACGCGTGGAGCACAGATTGTGAAACAATTTCCAGCACATTGAAAATAGTCCCAATAGACATCGCCTTTAAATAACGCGAAATAATATAAATCCGTAAACAAATTCAAAAAAATCACGCGTGGAGCACAGATTATGAAACAATTTCCAGCACATTGTGAATAGCCTCGATAGACATCGCCTTTAAATAACGCGAAATCTTATAAATTTGTAAATAAATTCAAAAAAATCACGTGTGGAGCACAGATTATGAAGAAATTTCTAGCACATTGAGAATAACCTCGATAGACATCACCTTTAAATAACGCGAATCAGTATAAATATGTAAACAAATTAAAAAAAAAATCAAGCTTGGAGCATAGATTGTGAAACAATTTCCAGCACATTGAAAATAGTCTCAATAGACATCGCTTTTAAATAACGCGAAATAGTATAAATCCGTAAACAAATTTTAAAAAATCGCGCTAGGAGCACAGATTATAAAACAATTTCCAGCACATTGAGAATAGTCTCGATAGACATCACCTTTAAATAACGCGAAACAGTATAAATATGTAAACAAAAAAAAAATCAAGCTTTGAGCATAGATTGTGAAACAATTTCCAGCACATTGAAAATAGTCTCAATAGACATCGCCTTTAAATAACGCGAAATCTTATAAATTTGTAAATAAATTAAAAAAAATCACGCGTGTTATTATGAAACAAATTCCAGCACATTGAGAATAGCCTCGATAGACTTCTCCTTCAAATAACGCGAAATAGCCTGTAAACAAACTGAAAAAAAATCACGCATGGAGCATAGATTGTGAAACAATTTCCAGCACATTGAAAATAGTCTCGATAGACATCGCCTTTAAATAACGAGAAATAGTATAAATCTGTAAATAAAATTGAAAAAAAAATCACGCTTGGAGCATAGATTGTGAAACAATTTCCAGCATATTGAAAATAGTCTCGAGAGACATTGCATTTAAATAACGCGAAATAGTATAAATCCGTAAACAAATTCAAAAAAATCATTCGTGGAGCACAGATTATGAAACAATTTCCAGCACATTGAGAATATCTTCGATAGACATCACCTTTAAATAACGCGAAAAAGTATAAATCTGCAAACAAATTGAAAAAAAAAATCACGCTTGGAGCATAAATTGTGAAACAATTTCCAGCACATCGAAAATAGTCTCGATAGACATCGCCTTTAAATAAAGCGAAATATTATAAATCCGTAAACAAATTTTAAAAAATCACGCGTGGAGCACAGATTATGAAACAATTTCCTGCACATTGAGAATAACCTCGATAGACATCACCTTTAAATAACGCGAAATAGTATAAATGCGTAAACAAATTCAAAAAAATCACGCGTGGAGCACAGATTATGAAACAATTTCCAGAACATTGAGAATAGCCTCGATAGACATCGCATTTAAATAACGCGAAATCTTATAAATTTGTAAATAAATTTTAAAAAATCACGCGTGGAGCAAAGATTATGAAAGAATTTCCAGCACATTGAGAATAGTGTCGATAGACATCGCCTTTAAATACGCAAAATAGTATAAATCCGTAAACAAATTCAAAAAAATCACGCGTGGAGCACAGATTATGAAACAATTTCCAGCACATTGAGAATAGCCTCGATAGACGTCACATTTAAATAACGCGAAATAGTATAAATATGTAAACAAATTGAAAAAAAATCAAGATTGGAGCATAGATTGTGAAACAATTTCCAGCACATTTAAAATAGTCTCGACAGACATCGCCTTTAAATAACGCGGAATATTATAAATCCGAAAACAAATTTAAGAAAATCACGCGTGGAGCACAGATTATGAAACAATTTCCAGCACATTGAGAATAGCCTCGATAGACATCGCCTTTAAATAACGCGAAATAGTATATATCCGTAAACAAATTGAAAAAAATCACGCGTGTTTCACAGACTATGAAACAATTTCCAGCACATTGAGAATAGCCTCGATAGACATCGCCTTTAAATAACGCGAAATAGTATGTATCCGTAAACAAATTGAAAAAAAAATCGGGCTTGGAGCACAGATTATGAAACAATTTCCAGCACATTGAAAATAGTCTCGATAGACATCGCCTTTAAATAACGCGGAATATTATAAATCCGAAAACAAATTAAAAAAAATCACGCGTGGAGCACAGATTAGGAAACAATTTCCAGCACATTGAGAATAGCCTCGATAGACATCGCCTTTAAATAACACGAAATAGTATATATCCGTAAACAAATTGAAAAAAAAATCAGGCTTGGAGCACAGATTATGAAACAATTTCCAGCACATTGAGAATAACCTCGATAGACATCACCTTTAAATAACGCGAAATAGTATAAATCCGTAAACAAATTTTAAAAAATCGCGCTTGGAGCACAGATTATAAAACAATTTCCAGCACATTGAAAATAGTCTCGATAGACATCACATTTTAATAACGCGAAACAGTATAAATATGTAAACAAATTGAAAAAAAAAAATCAAGCTTGGAGCATAGATTGTTAAACAATTTCCAGCACATTGAGAATAACCTCGATAGACATCACCTTTAAATAACGCGAAATCTTATAAATTTGCAAATAAATTTTAAAAAATCACGCGTGGAGCACAGATTATGAAAAAATTTCCAGCACATTGAGAATAGTGTCGATAGACATCGCCTTTAAATACGCAAAATAGTATAAATCCGTAAACAAATTCAAAAAAATCACGCGTGGAGCACAGATTATGAAACAATTTCCAGCACATTGAGTATAGTCTCGAAAGACATCACATTTAAATAACGCGAAATAGTATAAATATGTAAACAAATTGAAAAAAAATCAAGATTGGAGCATAGATTGTTAAACAATTTCCAGCACATTGAGAATAACCTCGATAGACATCACCTTTAAATAACGCGAAATAGTATAAAACCGTAAACAAATTCAAAAAAATCACGCTTGGAGCATAGATTACGAAACAATTTCCAGAACATTGAGAATAGCCTCGATAGACATCACCTTTATATAACGCTCAATAGTATAAATCCGTAAACAAATTAAAAAAAATCACGCGTGGAGCACAGATTATGAAACAAGTTACAGCACATTGAGAATAGCCTCGATAGACATCGCCTTTAAATAACGCGAAATCTTATAAATTTGTAAATAAACTAAAAAAAATCACGCGTGGAGCACAGATTATGAAATGATTTCCAGCACATTGAGAATAGCCTCGATAGACATTGCCTTTAAATAACGCGAAATAGTATAAATCCGTAAATAAATGAAAAAAAATCAGGCGTGGAACACAGATTAGGTAACAATTTCCAGCACATTGAGAATAGTCTCGATAGCCATCGCCTTTAAATAACTCGAAATAGTATAGATCCGTAAACAAAATCAAAAAATCCACGCGTGGAGCACAGATTATGAAACAATTTCCTGCACATTGAGAATAGCCTCGATAGACATCACCTTTAAATAACGCGAAACAGTATAAAAATGTAAACAAATTGAAAAAAAAATCAAGCTTGGAGCATAGATTGTGAAACAATTTCCAGCACATTGAAAATAGTCCCAATAGACATCGCCTTTAAATAACGCGAAATCTTATAAATTTGTAAATAAATTTAAAAAAATCACGTGTGGAGCACAGATTATGAAACAATTTTCAGCACATTGAGAATAACCTCGATAGACATCATTTTAAATAACGCGAATCAGTATAAATATGTAAACAAATTGAAAAAAAATCAAGCTTGGAGCATAGATTGTGAAACAATTTCCAGCACATTGAGAATAGCCTCGATTCTCTTCTCCTTCAAATATCGCGAAATAGCATAAACCTGTAAACAAATTGAAAAAAAATCACGCTTGGAGCATAGATTGTGAAACAATTTCTAGCACATTGAAAATAGTCTCGATAGACATCACCTTTAAAAATACGCGAAACAGTATAAATATGTAAACAAATTGAAAAAAAATATCAAGCTTGGAGCACAGATTATGAAACAATTTCCAGCACATTGAGAATAGCTTCGATAGACATCACCTTTAAATAACGGGAAAAAGTATAAATCTGTAAACAAATTGAAAATAAAAATCACGCTTGGAGCATAAATTGTGAAACAATTTCCAGCACATCGAAAATAGTCTCGATAGAAATCGCCTTTAAATAGCGCGAAATAGTATAAATCCGTAAACAAATTTTTAAAAAAATCACGCGTAGAGCACAGATTATGAAACAATTTCCAGCACATTCAGAATAACCTCGATAGACATCACCTTTAAATAACGCGAAATAGTATAAAACCGTAAACAAATTCAATAAAAATCACGCGTGGAGCACAGATTATGAAACAATTTCCAGCACATTGAGAAAAGCCTCGATAGACATCACCTTTAAATAACGCGAAATAGTATAAATGCGTAAACAAATTAAAAAAAAAATTACGCGTGGAGCACAGATTATGAAACAATTTCCAGAACATTGAGAATAGCCTCGATAGACATCGCCTTTAAATAACGCGAAATCTTATAAATTTGTAAATAAATTTAAAAAAATAACGCGTGGAGCACAGATTATGAAACAATTTCCAGCACATTGAGAATAGTGTCGATAGACATCGCATTTAAATACGCAAAATAGTATAAATCCGTAAACAAATTCAAAAAAATCACGCGTGGAGCACAGATTATGAAACAATTTCCAGCACATTGAGAATAGTCTCGATAGACATCACCTTTAAATAACGCGAAATAGTATATATATGTAAACAAATTGAAAAAAAAATCAAGATTGGAGCATAGTTTGTGAAACAATTTCCAGCACATTGAAAATAGTCTCGATAGACATCGCCTTTAAATAACGCGAAATAATATAAATCCGTAAACAAATTCAAAAAAATCACGCGTGGAGCACAGATTATGAAACAATTTCCAGCACATTGTGAATAGCCTCGATAGACATCGCCTTTAAATAACGCGAAATCTTATAAATTTGTAAATAAATTCAAAAAATCACGCGTGGAGCACAGATTGTGAAATGATTTCCAGCACATTGAGAATAGCCTCGATAGACTTTGCCTTTAAATAACGCGAAATAGTATAGATCCGTAAACAAAATCAAAAAATCCACGCGTGGAGCACAGATTATGAAACAATTTCCTGCACATTGAGAATAGCCTCGATAGACATCACCTTTAAATAACGCAAAACAGTATAAATATGTAAACAAATTCAAAAAAATCACGCGTGGAGCACAGATTGTGAAACAATTTCCAGCACATTGAAAATAGTCCCAATAGACATCGCCTTTAAATAACGCGAAATAATATAAATCCGTAAACAAATTCAAAAAAATCACGCGTGGAGCACAGATTATGAAACAATTTCCAGCACATTGTGAATAGCCTCGATAGACATCGCCTTTAAATAACGCGAAATCTTATAAATTTGTAAATAAATTCAAAAAAATCACGTGTGGAGCACAGATTATGAAAAAATTTCTAGCACATTGAGAATAACCTCGATAGACATCACCTTTAAATAACGCGAATCAGTATAAATATGTAAACAAATTTAAAAAAAAATCAAGCTTGGAGCATAGATTGTGAAACAATTTCCAGCACATTGAAAATAGTCTCAATAGACATCGCTTTTAAATAACGCGAAATAGTATAAATCCGTAAACAAATTTTAAAAAATCGCGCTTGGAGCACAGATTATAAAACAATTTCCAGCACATTGAGAATAGTCTCGATAGACATCACCTTTAAATAACGCGAAACAGTATAAATATGTAAACAAAAAAAAAAAAAATCAAGCTTTGAGCATAGATTGTGAAACAATTTCCAGCACATTGAAAATAGTCTCAATAGACATCGCCTTTAAATAACGCGAAATCTTATAAATTTGTAAATAAATTAAAAAAAATCACGCGTGGAGCACAGATTATGAAACAAATTCCAGCACATTGAGAATAGCCTCGATAGACTTCTCCTTCAAATAACGCGAAATAGCCTGTAAACAAACTGAAAAAAAATCACGCATGGAGCATAGATTGTGAAACAATTTCCAGCACATTGAAAATAGTCTCGATAGACATCGCCTTTAAATAACGAGAAATAGTATAAATCTGTAAATAAAATTGAAAAAAAAATCACGCTTGGAGCATAGATTGTGAAACAATTTCCAGCATATTGAAAATAGTCTCGAGAGACATTGCATTTAAATAACGCGAAATAGTATAAATCCGTAAACAAATTCAAAAAAATCATTCGTGGAGCACAGATTATGAAACAATTTCCAGCACATTGAGAATAGCTTCGATAGACATCACCTTTAAATAACGCGAAAAAGTATAAATCTGCAAACAAATTGAAAAAAAAAATCACGCTTGGAGCATAAATTGTGAAACAATTTCCAGCACATCGAAAATAGTCTCGATAGACATCGCCTTTAAATAAAGCGAAATATTATAAATCCGTAAACAAATTTTAAAAAATCACGCGTGGAGCACAGATTATGAAACAATTTCCAGCACATTGAGAATAACCTCGATAGACATCACCTTTAAATAACGCGAAATAGTATAAATGCGTAAACAAATTCAAAAAAATCACGCGTGGAGCACAGATTATGAAACAATTTCCAGAACATTGAGAATAGCCTCGATAGACATCGCATTTAAATAACGCGAAATCTTATAAATTTGTAAATAAATTTTAAAAAATCACGCGTGGAGCACAGATTATGAAAGAATTTCCAGCACATTGAGAATAGTGTCGATAGACATCGCCTTTAAATACGCAAAATAGTATAAATCCGTAAACAAATTCAAAAAAATCACGCGTGGAGCACAGATTATGAAACAATTTCCAGCACATTGAGAATAGCCTCGATAGACATCACATTTAAATAACGCGAAATAGTATAAATATGTAAACAAATTGAAAAAAAATCAAGATTGGAGCATAGATTGTGAAACAATTTCCAGCACATTTAAAATAGTCTCGACAGACATCGCCTTTAAATAACGCGGAATATTATAAATCCGAAAACAAATTTAAGAAAATCACGCGTGGAGCACAGATTATGAAACAATTTCCAGCACATTGAGAATAGCCTCGATAGACATCGCCTTTAAATAACGCGAAATAGTATATATCCGTAAACAAATTGAAAAAAATCACGCGTGTTTCACAGATTATGAAACAATTTCCAGCACATTGGGAATAGCCTCGATAGACATCGCCTTTAAATAACGCGGAATATTATAAATCCGAAAACAAATTAAAAAAAATCACGCGTGGAGCACAGATTAGGAAACAATTTCCAGCACATTGAGAATAGCCTCGATAGACATCGCCTTTAAATAACACGAAATAGTATATATCCGTAAACAAATTGAAAAAAAAATCAGGCTTGGAGCACAGATTATGAAACAATTTCCAGCACATTGAGAATAACCTCGATAGACATCACCTTTAAATAACGCGAAATAGTATAAATCCGTAAACAAATTTAAAAAAATCGCGCTTGGAGCACAGATTATAAAACAATTTCCAGCACATTGAGAATAGTCTCGATAGACATCACATTTTAATAACGCGAAACAGTATAAATATGTAAACAAATTGAAAAAAAAAAATCAAGCTTGGAGCATAGATTGTTAAACAATTTCCAGCACATTGAGAATAACCTCGATAGACATCACCTTTAAATAACGCGAAATCTTATAAATTTGCAAATAAATTTTAAAAAAACACGCGTGGAGCACAGATTATGAAAGAATTTCCAGCACATTGAGAATAGTGTCGATAGACATCGCCTTTAAATACGCAAAATAGTATAAATCCGTAAACAAATTCAAAAAAATCACGCGTGGAGCACAGATTATGAAACAATTTCCAGCACATTGAGAATAGCCTCGAAAGACATCACATTTAAATAACGCGAAATAGTATAAATATGTAAACAAATTGAAAAAAAATCAAGATTGGAGCATAGATTGTTAAACAATTTCCAGCACATTGAGAATAACCTCGATAGACATCACCTTTAAATAACGCGAAATAGTATAAAACCGTAAACAAATTCAAAAAAATCACGCTTGGAGCATAGATTACGAAACAATTTCCAGAACATTGAGAATAGCCTCGATAGACATCACCTTTATATAACGCTCAATAGTATAAATCCGTAAACAAATTAAAAAAAATCACGCGTGGAGCACAGATTATGAAACAAGTTACAGCACATTGAGAATAGCCTCGATAGACATCGCCTTTAAATAACGCGAAATCTTAAAAATTTGTAAATAAACTAAAAAAAATCACGCGTGGAGCACAGATTATGAAATGATTTCCAGCACATTGAGAATAGCCTCGATAGACATTGCCTTTAAATAACGCGAAATAGTATAAATCCGTAAATAAATGAAAAAAAATCAGGCGTGGAACACAGATTAGGAAACAATTTCCAGCACATTGAGAATAGTCTCGATAGCCATCGCCTTTAAATAACTCGAAATAGTATAGATCCGTAAACAAAATCAAAAAATCCACGCGTGGAGCACAGATTATGAAACAATTTCCTGCACATTGAGAATAGCCTCGATAGACATCACCTTTAAATAACGCGAAACAGTATAAATATGTAAACAAATTGAAAAAAAAATCAAGCTTGGAGCATAGATTGTGAAACAATTTCCAGCACATTGAAAATAGTCCCAATAGACATCGCCTTTAAATAACGCGAAATCTTATAAATTTGTAAATAAATTTAAAAAAATCACGTGTGGAGCACAGATTATGAAACAATTTTCAGCACATTGAGAATAACCTCGATAGACATCACCTTTAAATAACGCGAATCAGTATAAATATGTAAACAAATTGAAAAAAAATCAAGCTTGGAGCATAGATTGTGAAACAATTTCCAGCACATTGAGAATAGCCTCGATTCTCTTCTCCTTCAAATATCGCGAAATAGCATAAACCTGTAAACAAATTGAAAAAAAATCACGCTTGGAGCGTAGATTGTGAAACAATTTCTAGCACATTGAAAATAGTCTCGATAGACATCACCTTTAAATAACGCGAAACAATATAAATATGTAAACAAATTGAAAAAAAAATCAAGCTTGGAGCAGAGATTGTGAAACAATTTCCAGCACATTGAGAATAGCCTCGATAGACTTCTCCTTCAAATAACGCGAAATAGCATAAACCTGTAAACAAATTGAAAAAAAAATCACGCTTGGAGCGTAGATTGTGAAACAATTTCCAGCACATTGAAAATAGTCTCGATAGACATCGCCTTTAAATAACGCGAAATAGTATAAATCCTTAAACAAATTCAAAAAAATCATGCGTGGATCGCAGATTATGAAACAATTTCCAGCACATTGAGAATAGCTTCGATAGACATCAACTTTAAATAACGGGAAAAAGTATAAATCTGTAAACAAATGAAAATAAAAATCACGCTTGGAGCATAAATTGTGAAACAATTTCCAGCACATCGAAAATAGTCTCGATAGAAATCGCCTTTAAATAGCGCGAAATAGTATAAATCCGTAAACAAATTTTTTAAAAAATCACGCGTAGAGCACAGATTATGAAACAATTTCCAGCACATTCAGAATAACCTCGATAGACATCACCTTTAAATAACGCAAAATAGTATAAAACCGTAAACAAATTCAATAAAAATCACGCGTGGAGCACAGATTATGAAACAATTTCCAGCACATTGAGAAAAACCTCGATAGACATCACCTTTAAATAACGCGAAATAGTATAAATGCGTAAACAAATTTAAAAAAAATTACGCGTGGAGCACAGATTATGACACAATTTCCAGAACATTGAGAATAGCCTCGATAGACATCGCCTTTAAATAACGCGAATTCTTATAAATTTGTAAATAAATTTTAAAAAATCACGCGTGGAGCACAGATTATGAAAAAATTTCCAGCACATTGAGAATAGTGTCGATAGACATCGCATTTAAATACGCAAAATAGTATAAATCCGTAAACAAATTCAAAAAAATCACGCGTGGAGCACAGGTTATGAAACAATTTCCAGCACATTGAGAATAGCCTCGATAGACATCACCTTTAAATAACGCGAAATAGTATAAATATGTAAACAAATTGAAAAAAAAATCAAGATTGGAGCATAGTTTGTGAAACAATTTCCAGCACATTGAAAATAGTCTCGATAGACATCGCCTTTAAATAACACGGAATATTATAAATCCGAAAACAAATTCAAAAAAATCACGCGTGGAGCACAGATTATGAAACAATTTCCAGCACATTGAGAATAGCCTCGATAGACATCGCCTTTAAATAACGCGAAATAGTATATATCCGCAAACAAATTGAAAAAAAAATCAGGCTTGGAGCACAGATTATGAAACAATTTCCAGCACATTGAGAATAACCTCGATAGACATCACCTTTAAATAACGCGAAATAGTATAAATCCGTAAACAAATTTAAAAAAATCGCGCTTGGAGCACAGATTATAAAACAATTTCCAGCACATTGAGAATAGCCTCGATAGACTTCTGCTTCAAATAACGCGAAATAGCATAAACCTGTAAACAAATTGAAAAAAAATCACGCTTGGAGCATAGATTGTGAAACAATTTAGAGCACATTGAAAATAGTCTCGATAGACATCGCCTTTAAATAACGAGAAATAGTATAAATCTGTAAATATAATTGAAAAAAAAAATCAAGCTTGGAGCATAGATTGTTAAACAATTTCCAGCACATTGAGAATAACCTTGATAGACATCACCTTTAAATAACGCGAAATAGTATAAAACCGTAAACAAATTCAAAAAAATCACGCGTGTAGCACAGATTATGAAACAATTTCCAGCACATTGAGAATAGCCTCGATAGACATCACCTTTAATAACGCGAAATAGTATAAATCTGTAAACAAATTGAAAAAAAATCACGCTTGGAGCACAGATTATGAGCCAATTTCCAGAACATTGAGAATAGCCTCGATAGACATCACCTTTAAATAACGCGAAACAGTATAAATATGTAAACAAATTGAAAAAAAAAATTAAGCTTGGAGCATAGATTGTGAAACAATTTCCAGCACATTGAAAATAGTCCCAATAGACATCGCCTTTAAATAACGCGAAATCTTGTAAATTTGTAAATAAATTAATAAAAATCACGTGTGGAGCACAGATTATGAAACAATTTCCAGCACATTGAGAATAGCTTCGATAGACATCACCTTTAAATAACGCGAAATAGTATAAATCTGTAAACAAATTGAAAAAAACAATCACGCTTGGAGCATAGATTATGAAACAATTTCCAGAACATTGAGAATAGTCTCAATAGACATCGCCTGTAAATAACGCGAAATAGTATAAATCCGTAAACAAATTTAAAAAAATCGCGCTTGGAGCACAGATTATAAAACAATTTCCAGCACATTGAGAATAGTCTCGATAGACATCACCTTTAAATAACAGGAAATAGTATAAAACCGTAAACAAATTTTAAAAAATCACGCGTTGAGCACAGATTATGAAACAATTTCCAGCACATTGAAAATAGTCTCGATAGACTTCACCTTTAAATAACGCGAAATAGTATAAATCCGTAAACAAATTTTAAAAAATCGCGCTTGGAGCACAGATTATAAAACAATTTCCAGCACATTGAGAGTAGTCTCGATAGACATCACCTTTAAAAATACGCGAAACAGTATAAATATGTAAACAAATTGAAAAAAAATATCAAGCTTGGAGCACAGATTATGAAACAATTTCCAGCACATTGAGAATAGCTTCGATAGACATCACCTTTAAATAACGGGAAAAAGTATAAATCTGTAAACATATTGAAAATAAAAATCACGCTTGGAGCATAAATTGTGAAACAATTTCCAGCACATCGAAAATAGTCTCGATAGAAATCGCCTTTAAATAGCGCGAAATAGTATAAATCCGTAAACAAATTTTTAAAAAAATCACGCGTAGAGCACAGATTATGAAACAATTTCCAGCACATTCAGAATAACCTCGATAGACATCACCTTTAAATAACGCGAAATAGTATAAAACCGTAAACAAATTCAATAAAAATCACGCGTGGAGCACAGATTATGAAACAATTTCCAGCACATTGAGAAAAACCTCGATAGACATCACCTTTAAATAACGCGAAATAGTATAAATGCGTAAACAAATTAAAAAAAAATTACGCGTGGAGCACAGATTATGAAACAATTTCCAGAACATTGAGAATAGCCTCGATAGACATCGCCTTTAAATAACGCGAAATCTTATAAATTTGTAAATAAATTTAAAAAAATAACGCGTGGAGCACAGATTATGAAACAATTTCCAGCACATTGACAATAGTGTCGATAGACATCGCATTTAAATACGCAAAATAGTATAAATCCGTAAACAAATTCAAAAAAATCACGCGTGGAGCACAGATTATGAAACAATTTCCAGCACATTGAGAATAGCCTCGATAGACATCACCTTTAAATAACGCGAAATAGTATAAATATGTAAACAAATTGAAAAAAAAATCAAGATTGGAGCATAGTTTGTGAAACAATTTCCAGCACATTGAAAATAGTCTCGATAGACATCGCCTTTAAATAACACGGAATATTATAAATCCGAAAACAAATTCAAAAAAATCACGCGTGGAGCACAGATTATGAAACAATTTCCAGCACATTGAGAATAGCCTCGATAGACATCGCCTTTAAATAACGCGAAATAGTATATATCCGTAAACAAATTGAAAAAAAAATCAGGCTTGGAGCACAGATTATGAAACAATTTCCAGCACATTGAGAATAACCTCGATAGACATCACCTTTAAATAACGCTAAATAGTATAAATCCGTAAACAAATTTAAAAAAATCGCGCTTGGAGCACAGATTATAAAACAATTTCCAGCACATTGAGAATAGTCTCCATAGACATCACATTTATATAACGCGAAACAGTATAAATATGTAAAGAAATTGAAAAAAAAAATCAAGCTTGGAGCATAGATTGTTAAACAATTTCCAGCACATTGAGAATAACCTTGATAGACATCACCTTTAAATAACGCGAAATAGTATAAAACCGTAAACAAATTCAAAAAAATCACGCGTGGAGCACAGATTATGAAACAATTTCCAGCACATTGAGAATAGCCTCGATAGACATCACCTTTAATAACGCGAAATAGTATAAATCTGTAAACAAATTGAAAAAAAATCACGCTTGGAGCATAGATTATGAGACAATTTCCAGAACATTGAGAATAGCCTCGATAGACATCACTTTTAAATAACGCTCAATAGTATAAATCCGTAAACAAATTCAAAAAAATCACGCGTGGAGCACAGATTATGAAACAATTTCCAGCACATTGTGAATAGCCTCGATAGACATCGCCTTTAAATAACGCGAAATCTTATAAATTTGTAAATAAACTCAAAAAAATCACGCGTGGAGCACAGATTATGAAATGATTTCCAGCACATTGAGAATAGCCTCGATAGACATTGCCTTTAAATAACGCGAAATAGTATAAATCCGTAAACAAAATCAAAAAATCCACCCGTGGAGCACAGATTATGAAACAATTTCCAGCACATTGAAAATAGTCTCAATACACATCGCCTTTAAATAACGCGAAATCTTATAAATTTGTAAATAAATTAATAAAAATCACGTGTGGAGCACAGATTATGAAACAATTTCCAGCACATTGAGAAAAGCCTCGATAGACATAACCTTTAAATAACGCGAAACAGTATAAATATGTAAACAAATTGAAAAAAAAATTAAGCTTGGAGCATAGATTGTGAAACAATTTCCAGCTCATTGAAAATAGTCCCAATAGACATCGCCTTTAAATAACGCGAAATAGTATAAATCCGTAAACAAATTCAAAAAAATCACGCGTGGAGCACAGATTATGAAACAATTTCCAGCACATTGTGAATAGCCTCGATAGACATCGCCTTTAAATAACGCGAAATCTTATAAATTTGTAAATAAATTCAAAAAAATCACGTGTGGAGCACAGATTATGAAACAATTTCCAGCACATTGAGAATAACCTCGATAGACATCACCTTTAAATAACGCGAATCAGTATAAATATGTAAACAAATTGAAAAAAAAAAATCAAGCTTGGAGCACAGATTGTGAAACAATTTCCAGCACATTGAAAATAGTCTCAATACACATCGCCTTTAAATAACGCGAAATCTTATAAATTTGTAAATAAATTAATAAAAATCACGTGTGGAGCACAGATTATGAAACAATTTCCAGCACATTGAGAATAGCTTCGATAGACATCACCTTTAAATAACGCGAAATAGTATAAATCTGTAAACAAATTGAAAAAAACAATCACGTTTGGAGCATAGATTATGAAACAATTTCCAGAACATTGAGAATAGTCTCAATAGACATCGCCTGTAAATAACGCGAAATAGTATAAATCCGTAAACAAATTTAAAAAAATCGCGCTTGGAGCACAGATTATAAAACAATTTCCAGCACATTGAGAATAGTCTCGATAGACATCACCTTTAAATAACATGAAATAGTATAAAACCGTAAACAAATTTTAAAAAATCACGCGTTGACCACAGATTATGAAACAATTTCCAGCACATTGAAAATAGTCTCGATAGACTTCACCTTTAAATAACGCGAAATAGTATAAATCCGTAAACAAATTTTAAAAAATCGCGCTTGGAGCACAGATTATAAAACAATTTCCAGCACATTGAGAGTAGTCTCGATAGACATCACCTTTAAAAATATGCGAAACAGTATAAATATGTAAACAAATTGAAAAAAAATATCAAGCTTGGAGCACAGATTGTGAAACAATTTCCAGCACATTGAAAATAGTCTCAATACACATCGCATTTAAATAACGCGAAATCTTATAAATTTGTAAATAAATTAATAAAAATCACGTGTGGAGCACAGATTATGAAACAATTTCCAGCACATTGAGAATAGCTTCGATAGACATCACCTTTAAATAACGCGAAATAGTATAAATCTGTAAACAAATTGAAAAAAACAATCACGCTTGGAGCATAGATTATGAAACAATTTCCAGAACATTGAGAATAGTCTCAATAGACATCGCCTGTAAATAACGCGAAATAGTATAAATCCGTAAACAAATTTAAAAAAATCGCGCTTGGAGAACAGATTATAAAACAATTTCCAGCACATTGAGAGTAGTCTCGATAGACATCACCTTTAAAAATACGCGAAACAGTATAAATATGTAAACAAATTGAAAAAAAATATCAAGCTTGGAGCACAGATTGTGAAACAATTTCCAGCACATTGAAAATAGTCTCAATACACATCGCCTTTAAATAACGCGAAATCTTATAAATTTGTAAATAAATTAATAAAAATCACGTGTGGAGCACAGATTATGAAACAATTTCCAGCACATTGAGAAAAACCTCGATAGACATCACCTTTAAATAACGCGAAATAGTATAAATGCGTAAACAAATTAAAAAAAAATTACGCGTGGAGCACAGATTATGAAACAATTTCCAGAACATTGAGAATAGCCTCGATAGACATCGCCTTTAAATAACGCGAAATCTTATAAATTTGTAAATAAATTTAAAAAAATAACGCGTGGAGCACAGATTATGAAACAATTTCCAGCACATTGACAATAGTGTCGATAGACATCGCATTTAAATACGCAAAATAGTATAAATCCGTAAACAAATTCAAAAAAATCACGCGTGGAGCACAGATTATGAAACAATTTCCAGCACATTGAGAATAGCCTCGATAGACATCACCTTTAAATAACGCGAAATAGTATAAATATGTAAACAAATTGAAAAAAAAATCAAGATTGGAGCATAGTTTGTGAAACAATTTCCAGCACATTGAAAATAGTCTCGATAGACATCGCCTTTAAATAACACGGAATATTATAAATCCGAAAACAAATTCAAAAAAATCACGCGTGGAGCACAGATTATGAAACAATTTCCAGCACATTGAGAATAGCCTCGATAGACATCGCCTTTAAATAACGCGAAATAGTATATATCCGTAAACAAATTGAAAAAAAAATCAGGCTTGGAGCACAGATTATGAAACAATTTCCAGCACATTGAGAATAACCTCGATAGACATCACCTTTAAATAACGCTAAATAGTATAAATCCGTAAACAAATTTAAAAAAATCGCGCTTGGAGCACAGATTATAAAACAATTTCCAGCACATTGAGAATAGTCTCCATAGACATCACATTTAAATAACGCGAAACAGTATAAATATGTAAAGAAATTGAAAAAAAAAATCAAGCTTGGAGCATAGATTGTTAAACAATTTCCAGCACATTGAGAATAACCTTGATAGACATCACCTTTAAATAACGCGAAATAGTATAAAACCGTAAACAAATTCAAAAAAATCAGGCGTGGAGCACAGATTATGAAACAATTTCCAGCACATTGAGAATAGCCTCGATAGACATCACCTTTAATAACGCGAAATAGTATAAATCTGTAAACAAATTGAAAAAAAATCACGCTTGGAGCATAGATTATGAGACAATTTCCAGAACATTGAGAATAGCCTCGATAGACATCACTTTTAAATAACGCTCAATAGTATAAATCCGTAAACAAATTCAAAAAATCACGCGTGGAGCACAGATTATGAAACAATTTCCAGCACATTGTGAATAGCCTCGATAGACATCGCCTTTAAATAACGCGAAATCTTATAAATTTGTAAATAAACTCAAAAAAATCACGCGTGGAGCACAGATTATGAAATGATTTCCAGCACATTGAGAATAGCCTCGATAGACATTGCCTTTAAATAACGCGAAATAGTATAAATCCGTAAACAAAATCAAAAAATCCACCCGTGGAGCACAGATTATGAAACAATTTCCAGCACATTGAAAATAGTCTCAATACACATCGCCTTTAAATAACGCGAAATCTTATAAATTTGTAAATAAATTAATAAAAATCACGTGTGGAGCACAGATTATGAAACAATTTCCAGCACATTGAGAATAGCTTCGATAGACATCACCTTTAAATAACGCGAAATAGTATAAATCTGTAAACAAATTGAAAAAAACAATCACGTTTGGAGCATAGATTATGAAACAATTTCCAGAACATTGAGAATAGTCTCAATAGACATCGCCTGTAAATAACGCGAAATAGTATAAATCCGTAAACAAATTTAAAAAAATCGCGCTTGGAGCACAGATTATAAAACAATTTCCAGCACATTGAGAATAGTCTCGATAGACATCACCTTTAAATAACATGAAATAGTATAAAACCGTAAACAAATTTTAAAAAATCACGCGTTGACCACAGATTATGATACAATTTCCAGCACATTGAAAATAGTCTCGATAGACTTCACCTTTAAATAACGCGAAATAGTATAAATCCGTAAACAAATTTTAAAAAATCGCGCTTGGAGCACAGATTATAAAACAATTTCCAGCACATTGAGAGTAGTCTCGATAGACATCACCTTTAAAAATATGCGAAACAGTATAAATATGTAAACAAATTGAAAAAAAATATCAAGCTTGGAGCACAGATTGTGAAACAATTTCCAGCACATTGAAAATAGTCTCAATACACATCGCCTTTAAATAACGCGAAATCTTATAAATTTGTAAATAAATTAATAAAAATCACGTGTGGAGCACAGATTATGAAACAATTTCCAGCACATTGAGAATAGCTTCGATAGACATCACCTTTAAATAACGCGAAATAGTATAAATCTGTAAACAAATTGAAAAAAACAATCACGCTTGGAGCATAGATTATGAAACAATTTCCAGAACATTGAGAATAGTCTCAATAGACATCGCCTGTAAATAACGCGAAATAGTATAAATCCGTAAACAAATTTAAAAAAATCGCGCTTGGAGCACAGATTATAAAACAATTTCCAGCACATTGAGAGTAGTCTCGATAGACATCACCTTTAAAAATACGCGAAACAGTATAAATATGTAAACAAATTGAAAAAAAATATCAAGCTTGGAGCACAGATTGTGAAACAATTTCCAGCACATTGAAAATAGTCTCAATACACATCGCCTTTAAATAACGCGAAATCTTATAAATTTGTAAATAAATTAATAAAAATCACGTGTGGAGCATAGATTGTTAAACAATTTTCAGCACATTGAGAATAACCTTGATAGACATCACCTTTAAATAACGCGAAATAGTATAAATCTGTAAACAAATTGAAAAAAACAATCACGTTTGGAGCATAGATTATGAAACAATTTCCAGAACATTGAGAATAGTCTCAATAGACATCGCCTGTAAATAACGCGAAATAGTATAAATCCGTAAACAAATTTAAAAAAATCGCGCTTGGAGCACAGATTATAAAACAATTTCCAGCACATTGAGAATAGTCTCGATAGACATCACCTTTAAATAACATGAAATAGTATAAAACCGTAAACAAATTTTAAAAAATCACGCGTTGACCACAGATTATGAAACAATTTCCAGCACATTGAAAATAGTCTCGATAGACTTCACCTTTAAATAACGCGAAATAGTATAAATCCGTAAACAAATTTTAAAAAATCGCGCTTGGAGCACAGATTATAAAACAATTTCCAGCACATTGAGAGTAGTCTCGATAGACATCACCTTTAAAAATATGCGAAACAGTATAAATATGTAAACAAATTGAAAAAAAATATCAAGCTTGGAGCACAGATTGTGAAACAATTTCCAGCACATTGAAAATAGTCTCAATACACATCGCATTTAAATAACGCGAAATCTTATAAATTTGTAAATAAATTAATAAAAATCACGTGTGGAGCACAGATTATGAAACAATTTCCAGCACATTGAGAATAGCTTCGATAGACATCACCTTTAAATAACGCGAAATAGTATAAATCTGTAAACAAATTGAAAAAAACAATCACGCTTGGAGCATAGATTATGAAACAATTTCCAGAACATTGAGAATAGTCTCAATAGACATCGCCTGTAAATAACGCGAAATAGTATAAATCCGTAAACAAATTTAAAAAAATCGCGCTTGGAGCACAGATTATAAAACAATTTCCAGCACATTGAGAGTAGTCTCGATAGACATCACCTTTAAAAATACGCGAAACAGTATAAATATGTAAACAAATTGAAAAAAAATATCAAGCTTGGAGCACAGATTGTGAAACAATTTCCAGCACATTGAAAATAGTCTCAATACACATCGCCTTTAAATAACGTGAAATCTTATAAATTTGTAAATAAATTAATAAAAATCACGTGTGGAGCACAGATTATGAAACAATTTCCAGCACATTGAGAAAAACCTCGATAGACATCACCTTTAAATAACGCGAAATAGTATAAATGCGTAAACAAATTTAAAAAAAATTACGCGTGGAGCACAGATTATGAAACAATTTCCAGAACATTGAGAATAGCCTCGATAGACATCGCCTTTAAATAACGCGAAATCTTATAAATTTGTAAATAAATTTAAAAAAATAACGCGTGGAGCACAGATTATGAAACAATTTCCAGCACATTGACAATAGTGTCGATAGACATCGCATTTAAATACGCAAAATAGTATAAATCCGTAAACAAATTCAAAAAAATCACGCGTGGAGCACAGATTATGAAACAATTTCCAGCACATTGAGAATAGCCTCGATAGACATCACCTTTAAATAACGCGAAATAGTATAAATATGTAAACAAATTGAAAAAAAAATCAAGATTGGAGCATAGTTTGTGAAACAATTTCCAGCACATTGAAAATAGTCTCGATAGACATCGCCTTTAAATAACACGGAATATTATAAATCCGAAAACAAATTCAAAAAAATCACGCGTGGAGCACAGATTATGAAACAATTTCCAGCACATTGAGAATAGCCTCGATAGACATCGCCTTTAAATAACGCGAAATAGTATATATCCGTAAACAAATTGAAAAAAAAATCAGGCTTGGAGCACAGATTATGAAACAATTTCCAGCACATTGAGAATAACCTCGATAGACATCACCTTTAAATAACGCTAAATAGTATAAATCCGTAAACAAATTTAAAAAAATCGCGCTTGGAGCACAGATTATAAAACAATTTCCAGCACATTGAGAATAGTCTCCATAGACATCACATTTAAATAACGCGAAACAGTATAAATATGTAAAGAAATTGAAAAAAAAAATCAAGCTTGGAGCATAGATTGTTAAACAATTTCCAGCACATTGAGAATAACCTTGATAGACATCACCTTTAAATAACGCGAAATAGTATAAAACCGTAAACAAATTCAAAAAAATCAGGCGTGGAGCACAGATTATGAAACAATTTCCAGCACATTGAGAATAGCCTCGATAGACATCACCTTTAATAACGCGAAATAGTATAAATCTGTAAACAAATTGAAAAAAAATCACGCTTGGAGCATAGATTATGAGACAATTTCCAGAACATTGAGAATAGCCTCGATAGACATCACTTTTAAATAACGCTCAATAGTATAAATCCGTAAACAAATTCAAAAAAATCACGCGTGGAGCACAGATTATGAAACAATTTCCAGCACATTGTGAATAGCCTCGATAGACATCGCCTTTAAATAACGCGAAATCTTATAAATTTGTAAATAAACTCAAAAAAATCACGCGTGGAGCACAGATTATGAAATGATTTCCAGCACATTGAGAATAGCCTCGATAGACATTGCCTTTAAATAACGCGAAATAGTATAAATCCGTAAACAAAATCAAAAAATCCACCCGTGGAGCACAGATTATGAAACAATTTCCAGCACATTGAAAATAGTCTCAATACACATCGCCTTTAAATAACGCGAAATCTTATAAATTTGTAAATAAATTAATAAAAATCACGTGTGGAGCACAGATTATGAAACAATTTCCAGCACATTGAGAAAAGCCTCGATAGACATAACCTTTAAATAACGCGAAACAGTATAAATATGTAAACAAATTGAAAAAAAAATTAAGCTTGGAGCATAGATTGTGAAACAATTTCCAGCTCATTGAAAATAGTCCCAATAGACATCGCCTTTAAATAACGCGAAATAGTATAAATCCGTAAACAAATTCAAAAAAATCACGCGTGGAGCACAGATTATGAAACAATTTCCAGCACATTGTGAATAGCCTCGATAGACATCGCCTTTAAATAACGCGAAATCTTATAAATTTGTAAATAAATTCAAAAAAATCACGTGTGGAGCACAGATTATGAAACAATTTCCAGCACATTGAGAATAACCTCGATAGACATCACCTTTAAATAACGCGAATCAGTATAAATATGTAAACAAATTGAAAAAAAAAATCAAGCTTGGAGCACAGATTGTGAAACAATTTCCAGCACATTGAAAATAGTCTCAATACACATCGCCTTTAAATAACGCGAAATCTTATAAATTTGTAAATAAATTAATAAAAATCACGTGTGGAGCACAGATTATGAAACAATTTCCAGCACATTGAGAATAGCTTCGATAGACATCACCTTTAAATAACGCGAAATAGTATAAATCTGTAAACAAATTGAAAAAAACAATCACGTTTGGAGCATAGATTATGAAACAATTTCCAGAACATTGAGAATAGTCTCAATAGACATCGCCTGTAAATAACGCGAAATAGTATAAATCCGTAAACAAATTTAAAAAAATCGCGCTTGGAGCACAGATTATAAAACAATTTCCAGCACATTGAGAATAGTCTCGATAGACATCACCTTTAAATAACATGAAATAGTATAAAACCGTAAACAAATTTTAAAAAATCACGCGTTGACCACAGATTATGAAACAATTTCCAGCACATTGAAAATAGTCTCGATAGACTTCACCTTTAAATAACGCGAAATAGTATAAATCCGTAAACAAATTTTAAAAAATCGCGCTTGGAGCACAGATTATAAAACAATTTCCAGCACATTGAGAGTAGTCTCGATAGACATCACCTTTAAAAATATGCGAAACAGTATAAATATGTAAACAAATTGAAAAAAAATATCAAGCTTGGAGCACAGATTGTGAAACAATTTCCAGCACATTGAAAATAGTCTCAATACACATCGCCTTTAAATAACGCGAAATCTTATAAATTTGTAAATAAATTAATAAAAATCACGTGTGGAGCACAGATTATGAAACAATTTCCAGCACATTGAGAATAGCTTCGATAGACATCACCTTTAAATAACGCGAAATAGTATAAATCTGTAAACAAATTGAAAAAAACAATCACGCTTGGAGCATAGATTATGAAACAATTTCCAGAACATTGAGAATAGTCTCAATAGACATCGCCTGTAAATAACGCGAAATAGTATAAATCCGTAAACAAATTTAAAAAAATCGCGCTTGGAGCACAGATTATAAAACAATTTCCAGCACATTGAGAGTAGTCTCGATAGACATCACCTTTAAAAATACGCGAAACAGTATAAATATGTAAACAAATTGAAAAAAAATATCAAGCTTGGAGCACAGATTGTGAAACAATTTCCAGCACATTGAAAATAGTCTCAATACACATCGCCTTTAAATAACGCGAAATCTTATAAATTTGTAAATAAATTAATAAAAATCACGTGTGGAGCATAGATTGTTAAACAATTTTCAGCACATTGAGAATAACCTTGATAGACATCACCTTTAAATAACGCGAAATAGTATAAATCTGTAAACAAATTGAAAAAAACAATCACGCTTGGAGCATAGATTATAAAACAATTTCCAGCACATTGAGAATAGTCTCGATAGACATCACCTTTAAATAACATGAAATAGTATAAATCTCTAAAAAAAAAATTACGATTTGAGCATAGATTCTGAAACAATTTTCAGCACATTGAAAATAGTCTCGATAGAAATCGCCTTTAAATAGCGCGAAATAGTATAAATCCGTAAACAAATTTTTAAAAAAATCACGCGTAGAGCACAGATTATGAAACAATTTCCAGCACATTGAGAATAACCTCGATAGACATCACATTTAAATAACGCGAAATAGTATAAAACCGTAAACAAATTCAATAAAAATCACGCGTGGAGCACAGATTATGAAACAATTTCCAGCACATTGAGAATAGCCTCGATAGACATCACCTTTAAATAACGCGAAATAGTATAAATCTGTAAACAAATTGAAAAAAAAATCACGCTTGGAGCATAGATTATGAAACAATTTCCAGAACATTGAGAATAATCTCAATAGACATCACCTTTAAATACGCAAAATAGTATAAATCCGTAAACATATTCAAAAAAATCACGCGTGGAGCACAGATTATGAAACAATTTCCAGCACATTAAGAATAGCCTCCATAGACATCGCCTGTAAATAAAGCGAAACAGTATAAATATGTAAACAAATTGAAAAAAAAAATCAAGCTTGGAGCATAGATTGTTAAACAATTTCCAGCACATTGAGAATAGTCTCGATAGACATCACCTTTAAATAACGCGAAACAGTATAAATATGTAAACAAATTGAAAAAAAATCAAGCTTGGAGCATAGATTGTTAAACAATTTCCAGCACATTGAGAATAACCTCGATAGACATCACCTTTAAATAACGCGAAATAGTATAAAACCGTAAACAAATTCAAAAAAATCACGCGTGGAGCACAGATTATGAAACAATTTCCAGCACATTGAGAATAGCCTCGATAGACATCACCTTTAAATACCGCGAAATAATATAAATCTGTAAACAAATTGAAAAAAAAAAAAAACGCTTGGAGCATAGATTATGAAACAATTTCCAGAATATTGAGAATAGCCTCGATAGACTTCACCTTTATATAACACTCAATAGTATAAATCTGTAAACAAATTCAAAAAAATCACGCGTGGAGCACAGATTATGAAACAATTTACAGCACATTGAGAATAGCCTCGATAGACATCGCCTTTAAATAACGCGAAATCTTATAAATTTGTAAATAAACTCAAAAAAATCACGCGTGGAGCACAGATTATGAAATGATTTTCAGCACACTGAGAATAGCCTCGATAGACATTGCCTTTAAATAACGCGAAATAGTATAAATCCGTAAATAAATGAAAAAAAATCAGGCGTGGAACACAGATTATGAAACAATTTCCAGCACATTGAGAATAGTCTCGATAGCCATCGCCTTTAAATAACACGAAATAGTATAGATCCGTAAACAAAATCAAAAAATCCACGCGTGGAGCACAGATTATGAAACAATTTCCTGCACATTGAGAATAGCCTCGATAGACATCACCTTTAAATAACGCGAAACAGTATAAATATGTAAACAAATTGAAAAAAAATCAAGCTTGGAGCATAGATTGTTAAACAATTTCCAGCACATTGAGAATAACCTCGATAGACATCACCTTTAAATAACGCGAAATAGTATAAAACCGTAAACAAATTCAAAAAAATCACGCGTGGAGCACAGATTATGAAACAATTTCCAGCACATTGAGAATAGCCTCGATAGACATCACCTTTAAATACCGCGAAATAATATAAATCTGTAAACAAATTGAAAAAAAAAAAAAACGCTTGGAGCATAGATTATGAAACAATTTCCAGAATATTGAGAATAGCCTCGATAGACTTCACCTTTATATAACACTCAATAGTATAAATCTGTAAACAAATTCAAAAAAATCACGCGTGGAGCACAGATTATGAAACAATTTACAGCACATTGAGAATAGCCTCGATAGACATCGCCTTTAAATAACGCGAAATCTTATAAATTTGTAAATAAACTCAAAAAAATCACGCGTGGAGCACAGATTATGAAATGATTTTCAGCACACTGAGAATAGCCTCGATAGACATTGCCTTTAAATAACGCGAAATAGTATAAATCCGTAAATAAATGAAAAAAAATCAGGCGTGGAACACAGATTATGAAACAATTTCCAGCACATTGAGAATAGTCTCGATAGCCATCGCCTTTAAATAACACGAAATAGTATAGATCCGTAAACAAAATCAAAAAATCCACGCGTGGAGCACAGATTATGAAACAATTTCCTGCACATTGAGAATAGCCTCGATAGACATCACCTTTAAATAACGCGAAACAGTATAAATATGTAAACAAATTGAAAAAAAAATAAAGCTTGGAGCATAGACTGTGAAACAATATCCAGCGCATTGAAAATAGTCTCAATATGCATCGCCTTTAAATAACGCGAAATCTTATAAATTTGTAAATAAATTAAAAAAATCACATGTGGAGCACAGATTATGAAACAATTTTCAGCACATTGAGAATAGCCTCGATAGACAGCGTTTTTAAATAACGCGAAATAGTATAAATTTGTAAATAAATGCAAAAAAATCACGTGTGGAGCACAGATTATGAAACAATTTCCAGCACATTGAGAATAACCTCGATAGACTTCTCCTTCAAATAACGCGAAATAGCATAAACCTGTAAACAAATTGAAAAAAAATCACGCTTGGAGCATAGATTGTGAAACAATTTCCAGCACTTTGAAAATAGTCTCGATAGACATCGCCTTTAAATAACGAGAAATAGTATAAATCTGTAAATAAAACTGAAAAAAAAAATCACGCTTGGAGCATAGATTGTGAAACAATTTCCAGCATATTGAAAATAGTCTCGAGAGACATTGCATTTAAATAACGTGAAATAGTATAAATCCGTAAAGAAATTCAAAAAAATCATGCGTGGAGCACAGATTATGAAACAATTTCCAGCACATTGAGAATAGCTTCGATAGACATCACCTTTAAATAACGCGAAAAAGTATAAATCTGTAAACAAATTGAAAAAAAAAATCAAGCTTGGAGATGAGACTGTGAAACAATTTCCAGCACATTGAAAATAGTCCCAATAGACATCGCCTTTAAATAACGCGAAATAATATAAATCCGTAAACAAATTCAAAAAAATCACGCGTGGAGCACAGATTATGAAACAATTTCCAGCACATTGTGAATAGCCTCGATAGACATCGAATTTAAATAACGCGAAATGTTATAAATTTGTAAATAAATTCAAAAAAATCACGTGTGGAGCACAGATTATGAAACAATTTCCAGCACATTGAGAATAACCTCGATAGACATCACCTTTAAATAACGCGAATCAGTATAAATATGTAAACAAATTGAAAAAAAAATCAAGCTTGGAGCATAGATTGTGAAACAATTTCCAGCACATTGAAAATAGTCTCAATAGACATCGCTTTTAAATAACGCGAAATAATATAAATCCGTAAATAAATTAAAAAAAATCACGTGTGGAGCACAGATTATGAAACAATTTCCAGCACATTGAGAGTAACCTCGACAGACATCACCTTTAAATAACGCGAATCAGTATAAATATGTAAACAAATTGAAAAAAAAAATCAAGCTTGGAGCATAGATTGTGAAACAATTTCCAGCACATTGAAAATAGTCTCAATAGACATCGCTTTTAAATAACGCGAAATAATATAAATCCGTAAAAAAATTTTAAAAAATCCCGCTTGGAGCACAGATTATAAAACAATTTCCAGCACATTGAAAATAGACCCAATAGACATCGCCTTTAAATAACGCGAAATAGTATAAATCCGTAAACAAATTCAAAAAAATCACGCGTGGAGCACAGATTATGAAACAATTTCCAGCACATTGAGAATAGCCTCGATAGACATCACCTTTAAATAACGCGAAGTAGTATAAATTTGTAAATAAATGCAAAAAAACCACGCGTGGAGCACAGATTATGAAACAAATTCCAGCACATTGAGAATAGCCTCGATAGACTTCTCCTTCAAATAACGCGAAATTGCATAAACCTGTAAACAAATTGAAAAAAAATCACGCTTGGAGCATAGATTGTGAAAGAATTTCCAGCACTTTGAAAATAGTCTCGATAGACATCGCCTTTAAATAACGAGAAATAGTATAAATCTGTAAATAAAATTGAAAAAAAAATCACGCTTGGAGCATAGATTGTGAAACAATTTCCAGCATATTGAAAATAGTCTCGAGAGACATCGCATTTAAATAACGCGAAATAGTATAAATCCGTAAACAAATTCAAAAAAATCATGCGTGGAGCACAGATTATGAAACAATTTCCAGCACATTGAGAATAGCATCGATAGACATCACCTTTAAATAACGCGAAAAAGTATAAATCTGTAAACAAATTGAAAAAAAAAATCACGCTTGGAGCATAAATTGTGAAAAATTTCCAGCACATCGAAAATAGTCTCGATAGACATCGCCTTTAAATAAAGCGAAATATTATAAATCCGTAAACAAATTTTAAAAAAATCACGCGTGGAGCACAGATTATGAAACCATTTCCAGCACATTGAGAATAACCTCGATAGACATCACCTTTAAATAACGCGAAATCTTATAAATTTGTAAATAAATTTAAAAAAATCACGCGTGGAGCACAGATTATGAAACAATTTCCAGCACATTGAGAATAGTGTCGATAGACATCGCCTTTAAATACGCAAAATAGTATAAATCCGTAAACAAATTAAAAAAAATCACGCGTGGAGCACAGATTATGAAACAATTTCCAGCACATTAAGAATAGTCACGATAGACATCGCCTTTAAATAACGCGAAATAGTATAAATCCGTAAACAAATTCAAAAAAAATCACGCGTGGAGCACAGATTATGAAACAATTTCCAGCACATTGTGAATAGCCTCGATAGACATCGCCTTTAAATAACGCGAAATCTTGTAAATTTGTAAATAAATTAATAAAAATCACGTGTGGAGCACAGATTATGAAACAATTTCCAGCACATTGAGAATAGCTTCGATAGACATCACCTTTAAATAACGCGAAATAGTATAAATCTGTAAACAAATTGAAAAAAACAATCACGCTTGGAGCATAGATTATGAAACAAATTCCAGAACATTGAGAATAGTCTCAATAGACATCGCCTGTAAATAACGCGAAATAGTATAAATCCGTAAACAAATGTAAAAAAATCGCGCTTGGAGCACAGATTATAAAACAATTTCCAGCACATTGAGAATAGTCTCGATAGACATCACCTTTAAATAACAGGAAATATTATAAAACCGTAAACAAATTTTAAAAAATCGCGCTTGGAGCACAGATTATAAAACAATTTCCAGCACATTGAGAGTAGTCTCGATAGACATCACCTTTAAAAATACGCGAAACAGTATAAATATGTAAACAAATTGAAAAAAAATATCAAGCTTGGAGCACAGATTATGAAACAATTTCCAGCACATTGAGAATAGCTTCGATAGACATCACCTTTAAATAACGGGAAGAAGTATAAATCTGTAAACAAATTGAAAATAAAAATCACGCTTGGAGCATAAATTGTGAAACAATTTCCAGCACATCGAAAATAGTCTCGATAGAAATCGCCTTTAAATAGCGCGAAATAGTATAAATCCGTAAACAAATTTTTAAAAAAATCACGCGTAGAGCACAGATTATGAAAGAATTTCCAGCACATTCAGAATAACCTCGATAGACATCACCTTTAAATAACGCGGAATAGTATAAAACCGTAAACAAATTCAATAAAAATCACGCGTGGAGCACAGATTATGAAACAATTTCCAGCACATTGAGAAAAACCTCGATAGACATCACCTTTAAATAACGCGAAATAGTATAAATGCGTAAACAAATTTAAAAAAAATTACGCGTGGAGCACAGATTATGAAACAATTTCCAGAACATTGAGAATAGCCTCGATAGACATCGCCTTTAAATAACGCGAAATCTTATAAATTTGTAAATAAATTTAAAAAAATAACGCGTGGAGCACAGATTATGAAACAATTTCCAGCACATTGAGAATAGTGTCGATAGACATCGCATTTAAATACGCAAAATAGTATAAATCCGTAAACAAATTCAAAAAAATCACGCGTGGAGCACAGATTATGAAACAATTTCCAGCACATTGAGAATAGCCTCGATAGACATCACCTTTAAATAACGCGAAATAGTATAAATATGTAAACAAATTGAAAAAAAAATCAAGATTGGAGCATAGTTTGTGAAACAATTTCCAGCACATTGAAAATAGTCTCGATAGACATCGCCTTTAAATAACGCGGAATATTATAAATCCGAAAACAAATTCAAAAAAATCACGCGTGGAGCACAGATTATGAAACAATTTCCAGCACATTGAGAATAGCCTCGATAGACATCGCCTTTAAATAACGCGAAATAGTATATATCCGTAAACAAATTGAAAAAAAAATCAGGCTTGGAGCACAGATTATGAAACAATTTCCAGCACATTGAGAATAACCTCGATAGACATCACCTTTAAATAACGCTAAATAGTATAAATCCGTAAAAAATTTAAAAAAATCGCGCTTGGAGCACAGATTATAAAACAATTTCCAGCACATTGAGAATAGTCTCCATAGACATCACATTTAAATAACGCGAAACAGTATAAATATGTAAAAAATTGAAAAAAAAAATCAAGCTTTGAGCATAGATTGTTAAACAATTTCCAGCACATTGAGAATAACCTTGATAGACATCACCTTTAAATAACGCGAAATAGTATAAAACCGTAAACAAATTAAAAAAAATCACGCGTGGAGCACAGATTATGAAACAATTTCCAGCACATTGAGAATAGCCTCGATAGACATCACCTTTAATAACGCGAAATAGTATAAATCTGTAAACAAATTGAAAAAAAATCACGCTTGGAGCATAGATTATGAGACAATTTCCAGAACATTGAGAATAGCCTCGATAGACATCACCTTTAAATAACGCTCAATAGTATAAATCCGTAAACAAATTCAAAAAAATCACGCGTGGAGCACAGATTATGAAACAATTTCCAGCACATTGTGAATAGCCTCGATAGACATCGCCTTTAAATAACGCGAAATCTTATAAATTTGTAAATAAACTCAAAAAAATCACGCGTGGAGCACAGATTATGAAATGATTTCCAGCACATTGAGAATAGCCTCGATAGACATTGCCTTTAAATAACGCGAAATAGTATAAATCCGTAAACAAAATCAAAAAATCCACCCGTGGAGCACAGATTATGAAACAATTTCCAGCACATTGAAAATAGTCTCAATACACATCGCCTTTAAATAACGCGAAATCTTATAAATTTGTAAATAAATTCAAAAAAATCACGTGTGGAGCACAGATTATGAAACAATTTCCAGCACATTGAGAATAACCTCGATAGACATCACCTTTAAATAAAGCGAATCAGTATAAATATGTAAACAAATTGAAAAAAAAAATCAAGCTTGGAGCACAGATTGTGAAACAATTTCCAGCACATTGAAAATAGTCTCAATACACATCGCCTTTAAATAACGCGAAATCTTATAAATTTGTAAATAAATTAATAAAAATCACGTGTGGAGCACAGATTATGAAACAATTTCCAGCACATTGAGAATAGCTTCGATAGACATCACCTTTAAATAACGCGAAATAGTATAAATCTGTAAACAAATTGAAAAAAACAATCACGCTTGGAGCATAGATTATGAAACAATTTCCAGAACATTGAGAATAGTCTCAATAGACATCGCCTGTAAATAACGCGAAATAGTATAAATCCGTAAACAAATTTAAAAAAATCGCGCTTGGAGCACAGATTATAAAACAATTTCCAGCACATTGAGAATAGTCTCGATAGACATCACCTTTAAATAACATGAAATAGTATAAAACCGTAAACAAATTTTAAAAAATCACGCGTTGACCACAGATTATGAAACAATTTCCAGCACATTGAAAATAGTCTCGATAGACTTCACCTTTAAATAACGCGAAATAGTATAAATCCGTAAACAAATTTTAAAAAATCGCGCTTGGAGCACAGATTATAAAACAATTTCCAGCACATTGAGAGTAGTCTCGATAGACATCACCTTTAAAAATATGCGAAACAGTATAAATATGTAAACAAATTGAAAAAAAATATCAAGCTTGGAGCACAGATTGTGAAACAATTTCCAGCACATTGAAAATAGTCTCAATACACATCGCCTTTGAATAAGGCGAAATCTTATAAATTTGTAAATAAATTAATAAAAATCACGTGTGGAGCACAGATTATGAAACAATTTCCAGCACATTGAGAATAGCTTCGATAGACATCACCTTTAAATAACGCGAAATAGTATAAATCTGTAAACAAATTGAAAAAAAACAATCACGCTTGGAGCATAGATTATGAAACAATTTCCAGAACATTGAGAATAGTCTCAATAGACATCGCCTGTAAATAACGCGAAATAGTATAAATCCGTAAACAAATTTTAAAAAATCGCGCTTGGAGCACAGATTATAAAACAATTTCCAGCACATTGAGAGTAGTCTCGATAGACATCACCTTTAAAAATACGCGAAACAGTATAAATATGTAAACAAATTGAAAAAAAATATCAAGCTTGGAGCACAGATTGTGAAACAATTTCCAGCACATTGAAAATAGTCTCAATACACATCGCCTTTAAATAACGCGAAATCTTATAAATTTGTAAATAAATTAATAAAAATCACGTGTGGAGCATAGATTGTTAAACAATTTTCAGCACATTGAGAATAACCTTGATAGACATCACCTTTAAATAACGCGAAATAGTATAAATCTGTAAACAAAATGAAAAAAACAATCACGCTTGGAGCATAGATTATAAAACAATTTCCAGCACATTGAGAATAGTCTCGATAGACATCACCTTTAAATAACATGAAATAGTATAAATCTCTAAAAAAAAATTACGATTTGAGCATAGATTCTGAAACAATTTTCAGCACATTGAAAATAGTCTCGATAGAAATCGCCTTTAAATAGCGCGAAATAGTATAAATCCGTAAACAAATTTTTAAAAAAATCACGCGTAGAGCACAGATTATGAAACAATTTCCAGCACATTGAGAATAACCTCGATAGACATCACATTTAAATAACGCGAAATAGTATAAAACCGTAAACAAATTCAATAAAAATCACGCGTGGAGCACAGATTATGAAACAATTTCCAGCACATTGAGAATAGCCTCGATAGACATCACCTTTAAATAACGCGAAATAGTATAAATCTGTAAACAAATTGAAAAAAAAATCACGCTTGGAGCATAGATTATGAAACAATTTCCAGAACATTGAGAATAATCTCAATAGACATCACCTTTAAATACGCAAAATAGTATAAATCCGTAAACATATTCAAAAAAATCACGCGTGGAGCACAGATTATGAAACAATTTCCAGCACATTAAGAATAGCCTCCATAGACATCGCCTGTAAATAAAGCGAAACAGTATAAATATGTAAACAAATTGAAAAAAAAAATCAAGCTTGGAGCATAGATTGTTAAACAATTTCCAGCACATTGAGATTAGTCTCGATAGACATCACCTTTAAATAACGCGAAACAGTATAAATATGTAAACAAATTGAAAAAAAATCAAGCTTGGAGCATAGATTGTTAAACAATTTCCAGCACATTGAGAATAACCTCGATAGACATCACCTTTAAATAACGCGAAATAGTATAAAACCGTAAACAAATTCAAAAAAATCACGCGTGGAGCACAGATTATGAAACAATTTCCAGCACATTGAGAATAGCCTCGATAGACATCACCTTTAAATACCGCGAAATAATATAAATCTGTAAACAAATTGAAAAAAAAAATCACGCTTGGAGCATAGATTATGAAACAATTTCCAGAATATTGAGAATAGCCTCGATAGACTTCACCTTTATATAACACTCAATAGTATAAATCTGTAAACAAATTCAAAAAAATCACGCGTGGAGCACAGATTATGAAACAATTTACAGCACATTGAGAATAGCCTCGATAGACATCGCCTTTAAATAACGCGAAATCTTATAAATTTGTAAATAAACTCAAAAAAATCACGCGTGGAGCACAGATTATGAAATGATTTTCAGCACACTGAGAATAGCCTCGATAGACATTGCCTTTAAATAACGCGAAATAGTATAAATCCGTAAATAAATGAAAAAAAATCAGGCGTGGAACACAGATTATGAAACAATTTCCAGCACATTGAGAATAGTCTCGATAGCCATCGCCTTTAAATAACACGAAATAGTATAGATCCGTAAACAAAATCAAAAAATCCACGCGTGGAGCACAGATTATGAAACAATTTCCTGCACATTGAGAATAGCCTCGATAGACATCACCTTTAAATAACGCGAAACAGTATAAATATGTAAACAAATTGAAAAAAAAATAAAGCTTGGAGCATAGACTGTGAAACAATATCCAGCGCATTGAAAATAGTCTCAATAGGCATCGCCTTTAAATAACGCGAAATCTTATAAATTTGTAAATAAATTAAAAAAATCACATGTGGAGCACAGATTATGAAACAATTTTCAGCACATTGAGAATAGCCTCGATAGACAGCGTTTTTAAATAACGCGAAATAGTATAAATTTGTAAATAAATGCAAAAAAATCACGCGTGGAGCACAGATTATGAAACAATTTCCAGAACATTGAGAATAATCTCAATAGACATCACCTTTAAATACGCAAAATAGTATAAATCCGTAAACATATTCAAAAAAATCACGCGTGGAGCACAGATTATGAAACAATTTCCAGCACATTAAGAATAGCCTCCATAGACATCGCCTGTAAATAAAGCGAAACAGTATAAATATGTAAACAAATTGAAAAAAAAAATCAAGCTTGGAGCATAGATTGTTAAACAATTTCCAGCACATTGAGAATAGTCTCGATAGACATCACCTTTAAATAACGCGAAACAGTATAAATATGTAAACAAATTGAAAAAAAATCAAGCTTGGAGCATAGATTGTTAAACAATTTCCAGCACATTGAGAATAACCTCGATAGACATCACCTTTAAATAACGCGAAATAGTATAAAACCGTAAACAAATTCAAAAAAATCACGCGTGGAGCACAGATTATGAAACAATTTCCAGCACATTGAGAATAGCCTCGATAGACATCACCTTTAAATACCGCGAAATAATATAAATCTGTAAACAAATTGAAAAAAAAATCACGCTTGGAGCATAGATTATGAAACAATTTCCAGAATATTGAGAATAGCCTCGATAGACTTCACCTTTATATAACACTCAATAGTATAAATCTGTAAACAAATTCAAAAAAATCACGCGTGGAGCACAGATTATGAAACAATTTACAGCACATTGAGAATAGCCTCGATAGACATCGCCTTTAAATAACGCGAAATCTTATAAATTTGTAAATAAACTCAAAAAAATCACGCGTGGAGCACAGATTATGAAATGATTTTCAGCACACTGAGAATAGCCTCGATAGACATTGCCTTTAAATAACGCGAAATAGTATAAATCCGTAAATAAATGAAAAAAAATCAGGCGTGGAACACAGATTATGAAACAATTTCCAGCACATTGAGAATAGTCTCGATAGCCATCGCCTTTAAATAACACGAAATAGTATAGATCCGTAAACAAAATCAAAAAATCCACGCGTGGAGCACAGATTATGAAACAATTTCCTGCACATTGAGAATAGCCTCGATAGACATCACCTTTAAATAACGCGAAACAGTATAAATATGTAAACAAATTGAAAAAAAAATAAAGCTTGGAGCATAGACTGTGAAACAATATCCAGCGCATTGAAAATAGTCTCAATAGGCATCGCCTTTAAATAACGCGAAATCTTATAAATTTGTAAATAAATTAAAAAAATCACATGTGGAGCACAGATTATGAAACAATTTTCAGCACATTGAGAATAGCCTCGATAGACAGCGTTTTTAAATAACGCGAAATAGTATAAATTTGTAAATAAATGCAAAAAAATCACGCGTGGAGCACAGATTATGAAACAAATTCCAGCACATTGAGAATAGCCTCGATAGACTTCTCCTTCAAATAACGCGAAATAGCATAAACCTGTAAACAAACTGAAAAAAAATCACGCTTGGAGCATAGATTGTGAAACAATTTCCAGCACTTTGAAAATAGTCTCGATAGACATCGCCTTTAAATAACGAGAAATAGTATAAATCTGTAAATAAAATTGAAAAAAAAAATCACGCTTGGAGCATAGATTGTGAAACAATTTCCAGCATATTGAAAATAGTCTCGAGAGACATTGCATTTAAATAACGTGAAATAGTGTAAGTCCGTAAAGAAATTCAAAAAAATCATGCGTGGAGCACAGATTATGAAACAATTTCCAGCACATTGAGAATAGCTTCGATAGACATCACCTTTAAATAACGCGAAAAAGTATAAATCTGTAAACAAATTGAAAAAAAAAATCAAGCTTGGAGATGAGACTGTGAAACAATTTCCAGCACATTGAAAATAGTCCCAATAGACATCGCCTTTAAATAACGCGAAATAATATAAATCCGTAAACAAATTCAAAAAAATCACGCGTGGAGCACAGATTATGAAACTATTTCCAGCACATTGTGAATAGCCTCGATAGACATCGAATTTAAATAACGCGAAATCTTATAAATTTGTAAATAAATTCAAAAAAATCACGTGTGGAGCACAGATTATGAAACAATTTCCAGCACATTGAGAATAACCTCGATAGACATCACCTTTAAATAACGCGAATCAGTATAAATATGTAAACAAATTGAAAAAAAAAATCAAGCTTGGAGCATAGATTGTGAAACAATTTCCAGCACATTGAAAATAGTCTCAATAGACATCGCTTTTAAATAACGCGAAATAATATAAATCCGTAAAAAAATTTTAAAAAATCCCGCTTGGAGCACAGATTATAAAACAATTTCCAGCACATTGAAAATAGACCCAATAGACATCGCCTTTAAATAACGCGAAATAGTATAAATCCGTAAACAAATTCAAAAAAATCACGCGTGGAGCACAGATTATGAAACAATTTCCAGCACATTGAGAATAGCCTCGATAGACATCACCTTTAAATAACGCGAAGTAGTATAAATTTGTAAATAAATGCAAAAAAATCACGCGTGGAGCACAGATTATGAAACAAATTCCAGCACATTGAGAATAGCCTCGATAGACTTCTCCTTCAAATAACGCGAAATTGCATAAACCTGTAAACAAATTGAAAAAAAATCACGCTTGGAGCATAGATTGTGAAAGAATTTCCAGCACTTTGAAAATAGTCTCGATAGACATCGCCTTTAAATAACGAGAAATAGTATAAATCTGTAAATAAAATTGAAAAAAAAATCACGCTTGGAGCATAGATTGTGAAACAATTTCCAGCATATTGAAAATAGTCTCGAGAGACATCGCATTTAAATAACGCGAAATAGTATAAATCCGTAAACAAATTCAAAAAAATCATGCGTGGAGCACAGATTATGAAACAATTTCCAGCACATTGAGAATAGCATCGATAGACATCACCTTTAAATAACGCGAAAAAGTATAAATCTGTAAACAAATTGAAAAAAAAAATCACGCTTGGAGCATAAATTGTGAAAAATTTCCAGCACATCGAAAATAGTCTCGATAGACATCGCCTTTAAATAAAGCGAAATATTATAAATCCGTAAACAAATTTAAAAAAAATCACGCGTGGAGCACAGATTATGAAACCATTTCCAGCACATTGAGAATAACCTCGATAGACATCACCTTTAAATAACGCGAAATCTTATAAATTTCTAAATAAATTTAAAAAAATCACGCGTGGAGCACAGATTATGAAACAATTTCCAGCACATTGAGAATAGTGTCGATAGACATCGCCTTTAAATACGCAAAATAGTATAAATCCGTAAACAAATTAAAAAAAATCACGCGTGGAGCACAGATTATGAAACAATTTCCAGCACATTAAGAATAGTCACGATAGACATCGCCTTTAAATAACGCGAAATAGTATAAATCCGTAAACAAATTCAAAAAAAATCACGCGTGGAGCACAGATTATGAAACAATTTCCAGCACATTGTGAATAGCCTCGATAGACATCGCCTTTAAATAACGCGAAATCTTGTAAATTTGTAAATAAATTAATAAAAATCACGTGTGGAGCACAGATTATGAAACAATTTCCAGCACATTGAGAATAGCTTCGATAGACATCACCTTTAAATAACGCGAAATAGTATAAATCTGTAAACAAATTGAAAAAAACAATCACGCTTGGAGCATAGATTATGAAACAAATTCCAGAACATTGAGAATAGTCTCAATAGACATCGCCTGTAAATAACGCGAAATAGTATAAATCCGTAAACAAATGTAAAAAAATCGCGCTTGGAGCACAGATTATAAAACAATTTCCAGCACATTGAGAATAGTCTCGATAGACATCACCTTTAAATAACAGGAAATAGTATAAAACCGTAAACAAATTTTAAAAAATCGCGCTTGGAGCACAGATTATAAAACAATTTCCAGCACATTGAGAGTAGTCTCGATAGACATCACCTTTAAAAATACGCGAAACAGTATAAATATGTAAACAAATTGAAAAAAAATATCAAGCTTGGAGCACAGATTATGAAACAATTTCCAGCACATTGAGAATAGCTTCGATAGACATGACCTTTAAATAACGGGAAGAAGTATAAATCTGTAAACAAATTGAAAATAAAAATCACGCTTGGAGCATAAATTGTGAAACAATTTCCAGCACATCGAAAATAGTCTCGATAGAAATCGCCTTTAAATAGCGCGAAATAGTATAAATCCGTAAACAAATTTTTAAAAAAATCACGCGTAGAGCACAGATTATGAAAGAATTTCCAGCACATTCAGAATAACCTCGATAGACATCACCTTTAAATAACGCGGAATAGTATAAAACCGTAAACAAATTCAATAAAAATCACGCGTGGAGCACAGATTATGAAACAATTTCCAGCACATTGAGAAAAACCTCGATAGACATCACCTTTAAATAACGCGAAATAGTATAAATGCGTAAACAAATTAAAAAAAAATTACGCGTGGAGCACAGATTATGAAACAATTTCCAGAACATTGAGAATAGCCTCGATAGACATCGCCTTTAAATAACGCGAAATCTTATAAATTTGTAAATAAATTTAAAAAAATAACGCGTGGAGCACAGATTATGAAACAATTTCCAGCACATTGAGAATAGTGTCGATAGACATCGCATTTAAATACGCAAAATAGTATAAATCCGTAAACAAATTCAAAAAAATCACGCGTGGAGCACAGATTATGAAACAATTTCCAGCACATTGAGAATAGCCTCGATAGACATCACCTTTAAATAACGCGAAATAGTATAAATATGTAAACAAATTGAAAAAAAAATCAAGATTGGAGCATAGTTTGTGAAACAATTTCCAGCACATTGAAAATAGTCTCGATAGACATCGCCTTTAAATAACACGGAATATTATAAATCCGAAAACAAATTCAAAAAAATCACGCGTGGAGCACAGATTATGAAACAATTTCCAGCACATTGAGAATAGCCTCGATAGACATCGCCTTTAAATAACGCGAAATAGTGTATATCCGTAAACAAATTGAAAAAAAAATCAGGCTTGGAGCACAGATTATGAAACAATTTCCAGCACATTGAGAATAACCTCGATAGACATCACCTTTAAATAACGCTAAATAGTATAAATCCGTAAAAAATTTAAAAAAATCGCGCTTGGAGCACAGATTATAAAACAATTTCCAGCACATTGAGAATAGTCTCCATAGACATCACATTTAAATAACGCGAAACAGTATAAATATGTAAAGAAATTGAAAAAAAAAATCAAGCTTTGAGCATAGATTGTTAAACAATTTCCAGCACATTGAGAATAACCTTGATAGACATCACCTTTAAATAACGCGAAATAGTATAAAACCGTAAACAAATTAAAAAAAATCACGCGTGGAGCACAGATTATGAAACAATTTCCAGCACATTGAGAATAGCCTCGATAGACATCACCTTTAATAACGCGAAATAGTATAAATCTGTAAACAAATTGAAAAAAAATCACGCTTGGAGCATAGATTATGAGACAATTTCCAGAACATTGAGAATAGCCTCGATAGACATCACCTTTAAATAACGCTCAATAGTATAAATCCGTAAACAAATTCAAAAAAATCACGCGTGGAGCACAGATTATGAAACAATTTCCAGCACATTGTGAATAGCCTCGATAGACATCGCCTTTAAATAACGCGAAATCTTATAAATTTGTAAATAAACTCAAAAAAATCACGCGTGGAGCACAGATTATGAAATGATTTCCAGCACATTGAGAATAGCCTCGATAGACATTGCCTTTAAATAACGCGAAATAGTATAAATCCGTAAACAAAATCAAAAAATCCACCCGTGGAGCACAGATTATGAAACAATTTCCAGCACATTGAAAATAGTCTCAATACACATCGCCTTTAAATAACGCGAAATCTTATAAATTTGTAAATAAATTAATAAAAATCACGTGTGGAGCACAGATTATGAAACAATTTCCAGCACATTGAGAAAAGCCTCGATAGACATAACCTTTAAATAACGCGAAACAGTATAAATATGTAAACAAATTGAAAAAAAAAATTAAGCTTGGAGCATAGATTGTGAAACAATTTCCAGCACATTGAAAATAGTCCCAATAGACATCGCCTTTAAATAACGCGAAATAGTATAAATCCGTAAACAAATTCAAAAAAATCACGCGTGGAGCACAGATTATGAAACAATTTCCAGCACATTGTGAATAGCCTCGATAGACATCGCCTTTAAATAACGCGAAATCTTATAAATTTGTAAATAAATTAATAAAAATCACGTGTGGAGCACAGATTATGAAACAATTTCCAGCACATTGAGAATAGCTTCGATAGACATCACCTTTAAAAAACGCGAAATAGTATAAATCTGTAAACAAATTGAAAAAAACAATCACGCTTGGAGCATAGATTATGAAACAATTTCCAGAACATTGAGAATAGTCTCGATAGACATCACCTTTAAATAACATGAAATAGTATAAAACCGTAAACAAATTTTAAAAAATCACGCGTTGACCACAGATTATGAAACAATTTCCAGCACATTGAAAATAGTCTCGATAGACTTCACCTTTAAATAACGCGAAATAGTATAAATCCGTAAACAAATTTTAAAAAATCGCGCTTGGAGCACAGATTATAAAACAATTTCCAGCACATTGAGAGTAGTCTCGATAGACATCACCTTTAAAAATACGCGAAACAGTATAAATATGTAAACAAATTGAAAAAAAATATCAAGCTTGGAGCACAGATTGTGAAACAATTTCCAGCACATTGAAAATAGTCTCAATACACATCGCCTTTAAATAACGCGAAATCTTATAAATTTGTAAATAAATTAATAAAAATCACGTGTGGAGCACAGATTATGAAACAATTTCCAGCACATTGAGAATAGCTTCGATAGACATCACCTTTAAATAACGCGAAATAGTATAAATCTGTAAACAAATTGAAAAAAACAATCACGCTTGGAGCATAGATTATGAAACAATTTCCAGAACATTGAGAATAGTCTCAATAGACATCGCCTGTAAATAACGCGAAATAGTATAAATCCGTAAACAAATTTAAAAAAATCGCGCTTGGAGCACAGATTATAAAACAATTTCCAGCACATTGAGAGTAGTCTCGATAGACATCACCTTTAAAAATACGCGAAACAGTATAAATATGTAAACAAATTGAAAAAAAATATCAAGCTTGGAGCACAGATTGTGAAACAATTTCCAGCACATTGAAAATAGTCTCAATACACATCGCCTTTAAATAACGCGAAATCTTATAAATTTGTAAATAAATTAATAAAAATCACGTGTGGAGCATAGATTGTTAAACAATTTTCAGCACATTGAGAATAACCTTGATAGACATCACCTTTAAATAACGCGAAATAGTATAAATCTGTAAACAAATTGAAAAAAACAATTACGATTTGAGCATAGATTCTGAAACAATTTTCAGCACATTGAAAATAGTCTCGATAGAAATCGCCTTTAAATAGCGAGAAATAGTATAAATCCGTAAACAAATTTTTAAAAAAATCACGCGTAGAGCACAGATTATGAAACAATTTCCAGCACATTGAGAATAACCTCGATAGACATCACATTTAAATAACGCGAAATAGTATAAAACCGTAAACAAATTCAATAAAAATCACGCGTGGAGCACAGATTATGAAACAATTTCCAGCACATTGAGAATAGCCTCGATAGACATCACCTTTAAATAACGCGAAATAGTATAAATCTGTAAACAAATTGAAAAAAAAATCACGCTTGGAGCATAGATTATGAAACAATTTCCAGAACATTGAGAATAATCTCAATAGACATCACCTTTAAATACGCAAAATAGTATAAATCCGTAAACATATTCAAAAAAATCACGCGTGGAGCACAGATTATGAAACAATTTCCAGCACATTAAGAATAGCCTCCATAGACATCGCCTGTAAATAAAGCGAAACAGTATAAATATGTAAACAAATTGAAAAAAAAAATCAAGCTTGGAGCATAGATTGTTAAACAATTTCCAGCACATTGAGAATAGTCTCGATAGACATCACATTTAAATAACGCGAAACAGTATAAATATGTAAACAAATTGAAAAAAAATCAAGCTTGGAGCATAGATTGTTAAACAATTTCCAGCACATTGAGAATAACCTCGATAGACATCACCTTTAAATAACGCGAAATAGTATAAAACCGTAAACAAATTCAAAAAAATCACGCGTGGAGCACAGATTATGAAACAATTTCCAGCACATTGAGAATAGCCTCGATAGACATCACCTTTAAATACCGCGAAATAATATAAATCTGTAAACAAATTGAAAAAAAATCACACTTGGAGCATAGATTATGAAACAATTTCCAGAATATTGAGAATAGCCTCGATAGACTTCACCTTTATATAACACTCAATAGTATAAATCTGTAAACAAATTCAAAAAAATCACGCGTGGAGCACAGATTATGAAACAATTTACAGCACATTGAGAATAGCCTCGATAGACATCGCCTTTAAATAACGCGAAATCTTATAAATTTGTAAATAAACTCAAAAAAATCACGCGTGGAGCACAGATTATGAAATGATTTTCAGCACACTGAGAATAGCCTCGATAGACATTGCCTTTAAATAACGCGAAATAGTATAAATCCGTAAATAAATGAAAAAAAATCAGGCGTGGAACACAGATTATGAAACAATTTCCAGCACATTGAGAATAGTCTCGATAGCCATCGCCTTTAAATAACACGAAATAGTATAGATCCGTAAACAAAATCAAAAAATCCACGCGTGGAGCACACATTATGAAACAATTTCCTGCACATTGAGAATAGCCTCGATAGACATCACCTTTAAATAACGCGAAACAGTATAAATATGTAAACAAATTGAAAAAAAAATAAAGCTTGGAGCATAGACTGTGAAACAATATCCAGCGCATTGAAAATAGTCTCAATAGGCATCGCCTTTAAATAACGCGAAATCTTATAAATTTGTAAATAAATTAAAAAAAATCACATGTGGAGCACAGATTATGAAACAATTTCCAGCACATTGAGAATAGCCTCGATAGACATCACCTTTAAATACCGCGAAATAATATAAATCTGTAAACAAATTGAAAAAAAAAATCACGCTTGGAGCATAGATTATGAAACAATTTCCAGAATATTGAGAATAGCCTCGATAGACTTCACCTTTATATAACACTCAATAGTATAAATCTGTAAACAAATTCAAAAAAATCACGCGTGGAGCACAGATTATGAAACAATTTACAGCACATTGAGAATAGCCTCGATAGACATCGCCTTTAAATAACGCGAAATCTTATAAATTTGTAAATAAACTCAAAAAAATCACGCGTGGAGCACAGATTATGAAATGATTTTCAGCACACTGAGAATAGCCTCGATAGACATTGCCTTTAAATAACGCGAAATAGTATAAATCCGTAAATAAATGAAAAAAAATCAGGCGTGGAACACAGATTATGAAACAATTTCCAGCACATTGAGAATAGTCTCGATAGCCATCGCCTTTAAATAACACGAAATAGTATAGATCCGTAAACAAAATCAAAAAATCCACGCGTGGAGCACAGATTATGAAACAATTTCCTGCACATTGAGAATAGCCTCGATAGACATCACCTTTAAATAACGCGAAACAGTATAAATATGTAAACAAATTGAAAAAAAAATAAAGCTTGGAGAATAGACTGTGAAACAATATCCAGCGCATTGAAAATAGTCTCAATAGGCATCGCCTTTAAATAACGCGAAATCTTATAAATTTGTAAATAAATGCAAAAAAATCACGCGTGGAGCACAGATTATGAAACAAATTCCAGCACATTGAGAATAGCCTCGATAGACTTCTCTTTCAAATAACGCGAAATAGCATAAACCTGTAAACAAATTGAAAAAAAATCACGCTTGGAGCATAGATTGTGAAACAATTTCCAGCACTTTGAAAATAGTCTCGATAGACATCGCCTTTAAATAACGAGAAATAGTATAAATCTGTAAATAAAATTGAAAAAAAAAATCACGCTTGGAGCATAGATTGTGAAACAATTTCCAGCATATTGAAAATAGTCTCGAGAGACATTGCATTTAAATAACGTGAAATAGTATAAATCCGTAAAGAAATTCAAAAAAATCATGCGTGGAGCACAGATTATGAAACAATTTCCAGCACATTGAGAATAGCTTCGATAGACATCACCTTTAAATAACGCGAAAAAGTATAAATCTGTAAACAAATTGAAAAAAAAAATCAAGCTTGGAGATGAGACTGTGAAACAATTTCCAGCACATTGAAAATAGTCCCAATAGACATCGCCTTTAAATAACGCGAAATAATATAAATCCGTAAACAAATTCAAAAAAATCACGCGTGGAGCACAGATTATGAAACAATTTCCAGCACATTGAGAATAGCTTCGATAGACATCACCTTTAAATAACGCGAAATAGTATAAATCTGTAAACAAATTGAAAAAAACAATCACGCTTGGAGCATAGATTATGAAACAATTTCCAGAACATTGAGAATAGTCTCAATAGACATCGCCTGTAAATAACGCGAAATAGTATAAATCCGTAAACAAATTTAAAAAAATCGCGCTTGGAGCACAGATTATAAAACAATTTCCAGCACATTGAGAGTAGTCTCGATAGACATCACCTTTAAAAATACGCGAAACAGTATAAATATGTAAACAAATTGAAAAAAAATATCAAGCTTGGAGCACAGATTGTGAAACAATTTCCAGCACATTGAAAATAGTCTCAATACACATCGCCTTTAAATAACGCGAAATCTTATAAATTTGTAAATAAATTAATAAAAATCACGTGTGGAGCATAGATTGTTAAACAATTTTCAGCACATTGAGAATAACCTTGATAGACATCACCTTTAAATAACGCGAAATAGTATAAATCTGTAAACAAATTGAAAAAAACAATCACGCTTGGAGCATAGATTATAAAACAATTTCCAGCACATTGAGAATAGTCTCGATAGACATCACCTTTAAATAACATGAAATAGTATAAATCTCTAAAAAAAAAATTACGATTTGAGCATAGATTCTGAAACAATTTTCAGCACATTGAAAATAGTCTCGATAGAAATCGCCTTTAAATAGCGCGAAATAGTATAAATCCGTAAACAAATTTTTAAAAAAATCACGCGTAGAGCACAGATTATGAAACAATTTCCAGCACATTGAGAATAACCTCGATAGACATCACATTTAAATAACGCGAAATAGTATAAAACCGTAAACAAATTCAATAAAAATCACGCGTGGAGCACAGATTATGAAACAATTTCCAGCACATTGAGAATAGCCTCGATAGACATCACCTTTAAATAACGCGAAATAGTATAAATCTGTAAACAAATTGAAAAAAAAATCACGCTTGGAGCATAGATTATGAAACAATTTCCAGAACATTGAGAATAATCTCAATAGACATCACCTTTAAATACGCAAAATAGTATAAATCCGTAAACATATTCAAAAAAATCACGCGTGGAGCACAGATTATGAAACAATTTCCAGCACATTAAGAATAGCCTCCATAGACATCGCCTGTAAATAAAGCGAAACAGTATAAATATGTAAACAAATTGAAAAAAAAAATCAAGCTTGGAGCATAGATTGTTAAACAATTTCCAGCACATTGAGAATAGTCTCGATAGACATCAGCTTTAAATAACGCGAAACAGTATAAATATGTAAACAAATTGAAAAAAAATCAAGCTTGGAGCATAGATTGTTAAACAATTTCCAGCACATTGAGAATAACCTCGATAGACATCACCTTTAAATACCGCGAAATAATATAAATCTGTAAACAAATTGAAAAAAAAAATCACACTTGGAGCATAGATTATGAAACAATTTCCAGAATATTGAGAATAGCCTCGATAGACTTCATCTTTATATAACACTCAATAGTATAAATCTGTAAACAAATTCAAAAAAATCACGCGTGGAGCACAGATTATGAAACAATTTACAGCACATTGAGAATAGCCTCGATAGACATCGCCTTTAAATAACGCGAAATCTTATAAATTTGTAAATAAACTCAAAAAAATCACGCGTGGAGCACAGATTATGAAATGATTTTCAGCACACTGAGAATAGCCTCGATAGACATTGCCTTTAAATAACGCGAAATAGTATAAATCCGTAAATAAATGAAAAAAAATCAGGCGTGGAACACAGATTATGAAACAATTTCCAGCACATTGAGAATAGTCTCGATAGCCATCGCCTTTAAATAACACGAAATAGTATAGATCCGTAAACAAAATCAAAAAATCCACGCGTGGAGCACAGATTATGAAACAATTTCCTGCACATTGAGAATAGCCTCGATAGACATCACCTTTAAATAACGCGAAACAGTATAAATATGTAAACAAATTGAAAAAAAAATAAAGCTTGGAGAATAGACTGTGAAACAATATCCAGCGCATTGAAAATAGTCTCAATAGGCATCGCCTTTAAATAACGCGAAATCTTATAAATTTGTAAATAAATGCAAAAAAAATCACGCGTGGAGCACAGATTATGAAACAAATTCCAGCACATTGAGAATAGCCTCGATAGACTTCTCTTTCAAATAACGCGAAATAGCATAAACCTGTAAACAAATTGAAAAAAAATCACGCTTGGAGCATAGATTGTGAAACAATTTCCAGCACTTTGAAAATAGTCTCGATAGACATCGCCTTTAAATAACGAGAAATAGTATAAATCTGTAAATAAAATTGAAAAAAAAAATCACGCTTGGAGCATAGATTGTGAAACAATTTCCAGCATATTGAAAATAGTCTCGAGAGACATTGCATTTAAATAACGTGAAATAGTATAAATCCGTAAAGAAATTCAAAAAAATCATGCGTGGAGCACAGATTATGAAACAATTTCCAGCACATTGAGAATAGCTTCGATAGACATCACCTTTAAATAACGCGAAAAAGTATAAATCTGTAAACAAATTGAAAAAAAAAATCAAGCTTGGAGATGAGACTGTGAAACAATTTTCAGCACATTGAAATAGTCCCAATAGACATCGCCTTTAAATAACGCGAAATAATATAAATCCGTAAACAAATTCAAAAAAATCACGCGTGGAGCACAGATTATGAAACAATTTCCAGCACATTGTGAATAGCCTCGATAGACATCGCCTTTAAATAACGCGAAATAATATAAATCCGTAAATAAATTAAAAAAAATCACGTGTGGAGCACAGATTATGAAACAATTTCCAGCACATTGAGAATAACCTCGATAGACATCACCTTTAAATAACGCGAATCAGTATAAATATGTAAACAAATTGAAAAAAAAAATCAAGCTTGGAGCATAGATTGTGAAACAATTTCCAGCACATTGAAAATAGTCTCAATAGACATCGCTTTTAAATAACGCGAAATAATATAAATCCGTAAAAAAATTTTAAAAAATCCCGCTTGGAGCACAGATTATAAAACAATTTCCAGCACATTGAAAATAGTCTCAATAGGCATCGCCTTTAAATAACGCGAAATCTTATAAATTTGTAAATAAATTTAAAAAAATCACGTGTGGAGCACAGATTATGAAACAATTTCCAGCACATTAAGAATAGCCTCGATAGACATCACCTTTAAATAACGCGAAGTAGTATAAATTTGTAAATAAATGCAAAAAAATCACGCGTGGAGCACAGATTATGAAACAAATTCCAGCACATTGAGATTCCAGCCTCGATAGACTTCTCCTTCAAATAACGCGAAATTGCATAAACCTGTAAACAAATTGAAAAAAAAATCTCGCTTGGAGCATAGATTGTGAAAGAATTTCCAGCACTTTGAAAATAGTCTCGATAGACATCGCCTTTAAATAACGAGAAATAGTATAAATCTGTAAATAAAATTGAAAAAAAAATCACGCTTGGAGCATAGATTGTGAAACAATTTCCAGCATATTGAAAATAGTCTCGAGAGACATCGCATTTAAATAACGCGAAATAGTATAAATCCGTAAACAAATTCAAAAAAATCATGCGTGGAGCACAGATTATGAAACAATTTCCAGCACATTGAGAATAGCATCGATAGACATCACCTTTAAATAACGCGAAAAAGTATAAATCTGTAAACAAATTGAAAAAAAAAATCACGCTTGGAGCATAAATTGTGAAACAATACCAGCACATCGAAAATAGTCTCGATAGACATCGCCTTTAAATAAAGCGAAATATTATAAATCCGTAAACAAATTTTAAAAAAATCACGCGTGGAGCACAGATTATGAAACCATTTCCAGCACATTGAGAATAACCTCGAGAGACATCGCATTTAAATAACGCGAAATAGTATAAATCCGTAAACAAATTCAAAAAAATCACGCGTGGAGCACAGATTATGAAACAATTTCCAGCACATTAAGAATAGTCACGATAGACATCACATTTAAATAACGCGAAACAGTATAAATATGTAAACAAATTGAAAAAAAAAATCAAGCTTGGAGCATAGATTGTTAAACAATTTCCAGCACATCGAAAATAGTCTCGATAGAAATCGCCTTTAAATAGCGCGAAATAGTATAAATCCGTAAACAAATTTTTTAAAAAATCACGCGTAGAGCACAGATTATGAAACAATTTCCAGCACATTGAGAATAGCCTCGATAGACATCGCCTTTAAATAACGCGAAATAGTATATATCCGTAAACAAATTGAAAAAAAATCAGGCTTGGAGCACAGATTATGAAACAATTTCCAGCACATTGAGAATAGCCTCGATAGACATCGCCTTTAAATAACGCGAAATAGTATATATCCGTAAACAAATTGAAAAAAAATCAGGCTTGGAGCACAGACTATGAAACAATTTCCAGCACATTGAGAATAACCTCGATAGACATCACCTTTAAATAACGCGAAATAGTATAAATCCGTAAACAAATTTAAAAAAATCGCGTTTGGAGCACAGATTATAAAACAATTTCCAGCACATTGAGAATAGTCTCCATAGACATCACATTTAAATAACGCGAAACAGTATAAATATGCAAAGAAATTGAAAAAAAAAATCAAGCTTGGAGCATAGATTGTTAAACAATTTCCAGCACATTGAGAATAACCTTGATAGTCATCACCTTTAAATAACGCGAAATAGTATAAAACCGTAAACAAATTCAAAAAAATCACGCGTGTAGCACAGATTATGAAACAATTTCCAGCACATTGAGAATAGCCTCGATAGACATCACCTTTAATAACGCGAAATAGTATAAATCTGTAAACAAATTGAAAAAAAAATCACGCTTGGATCACAGATTATGAGACAATTTCCAGAACATACAGAATAGCCTCGATAGACATCACCTTTAAATAACGCTCAATAGTATAAATCCGTAAACAAATTCAAAACAATCACGCGTGAAGCACAGATTATGAAACAATTTCCAGCACATTGTGAATAGCCTCGATAGACATCGCCTTTAAATAACGCGAAATCTTATAAATTTGTAAATAAACTCAAAAAAATCACGCGTGGAGCACAGATTATGAAATGATTTCCAGCACATTGAGAATAGCCTCGATAGACATTGCCTTTAAATAACGCGAAATAGTATAAATCCGTAAACAAAATCAAAAAATCCACGCGTGGAGCACAGATTATGAAACAATTTCCAGCACAAACAGAAAAGCCTCGATAGACATAACCTTTAAATAACGCGAAACAGTATAAATATGTAAACAAATTGAAAAAAAAAATTAAGCTTGGAGCATAGATTGTGAAACAATTTCCAGCACATTGAAAATAGTCCCAATAGACATCGCCTTTAAATAACGCGAAATAGTATAAATCCGTAAACAAATTTTAAAAAATCGCGCGTTGAGCACAGATTATGAAACAATTTCCAGCACATTGAAAATAGTCTCGATAGACTTCACCTTTAAATAACGCGAAATAGTATGAATCCGTAAACAAATTTTAAAAAATCGCGCTTGGAGCACAGATTATAAAACAATTTCCAGCACATTGAGAGTAGTCTCGATAGACATCACCTTTAAAAATACGCGAAACAGTATAAATATGTAAACAAATTGAAAAAAAATATCAAGCTTGGAGCACAGATTATGAAACAATTTCCAGCACATTGAGAAGAGCTTCGATAGACATCACCTTTAAATAACGGGAAAAAGTATAAATCTGTAAACAAATTGAAAATAAGAATCACGCTTGGAGCATAAATTGTGAAACAATTTCCAGCACATCGAAAATAGTCTCGATAGAAATCGCCTTTAAATAGCGCGAAATAGTATAAATCCGTAAACAAATTTTTAAAAAAATCACGCGTAGAGCACAGATTATGAAACAATTTCCAGCACATTCAGAATAACCTCGATAGACATCACCTTTAAATAACGCGAAATAGTATAAAACCGTAAACAAATTCAATAAAAATTACGCGTGGAGCACAGATTATGAAACAATTTCCAGCACATTGAGAAAAACCTCGATAGACATCACCTTTAAATAACGCGAAATAGTATAAATGCGTAAACAAATTAAAAAAAAATTACGCGTGGAGCACAGATTATGAAACAATTTCCAGAACTTTGAGAATAGCCTCGATAGACATCGCCTTTAAATAACGCGAAATCTTATAAATTTGTAAATAAATTTAAAAAAATAACGCGTGGAGCACAGATTATGAAACAATTTCCAGCACATTGAGAATAGTGTCGATAGACATCGCATTTAAATACGCAAAATAGTATAAATCCGTAAACAAATTCAAAAAAATCACGCGTGGAGCACAGATTATGAAACAATTTCCAGCACATTGAGAATAGCCTCGATAGACATCACCTTTAAATAACGCGAAACAGTATAAATATGTAAACAAAGTAAAAAAAAAAATCAAGCTTGGAGCATAGATTGTGAAACAATTTCCAGCACATTGAAAATAGTCTCAATAGACATCGCCTTTAAATAACGCGAAATCTTATAAATATGTAAATAAACTCAAAAAAATCACGCGTGGAGCACAGATTATGAAATGATTTCCAGCACATTGAAAATAGTCTCAATACACATCGCCTTTAAATAACGCGAAATCTTATAAATTTGTAAATAAATTAATAAAAATCACGTGTGGAGCACAGATTATGAAACAATTTCCAGCACATTGAGAAAAGCCTCGATAGACATAACCTTTAAATAACGCGAAACAGTATAAATATGTAAACAAATTGAAAAAAAAAATTAAGCTTGGAGCATAGATTGTGAAACAATTTCCAGCACATTGAAAATAGTCCCAATAGACATCGCCTTTAAATAACGCGAAATAGTATAAATCCGTAAACAAATTCAAAAAAATCACGCGTGGAGCACAGATTATGAAACAATTTCCAGCACATTGTGAATAGCCTCGATAGACATCGCCTTTAAATAACGCGAAATCTTATAAATTTGTAAATAAATTCAAAAAAATCACGTGTGGAGCACAGATTATGAAACAATTTCCAGCACATTGAGAATAACCTCGATAGACATCACCTTTAAACAACGCGAATCAGTATAATTATGTAAACAAATTGAAAAAAAAAATCAAGCTTGGAGCACAGATTGTGAAACAATTTCCAGCAGATTGAAAATAGTCTCAATACACATCGCCTTTAAATAACGCGAAATCTTATAAATTTGTAAATAAATTAATAAAAATCACGTGTGGAGCACAGATTATGAAACAATTTCCAGCACATTGAGAATAGTTTCGATAGACATCACCTTTAAATAACGCGAAATAGTATAAATCTGTAAACAAATTGAAAAAAACAATCACGCTTGGAGCATAGATTATGAAACAATTTCCAGAACATTGAGAATAGTCTCAATAGACATCGCCTGTAAATAACGCGAAATAGTATAAATCCGTAAACAAATTTAAAAAAATCGCGCTTGGAGCACAGATTATAAAACAATTTCCAGCACATTGAGAATAGTCTCGATAGACATCACCTTTAAATAACATGAAATAGTATAAAACCGTAAACAAATTTTAAAAAATCACGCGTTGAGCACAGATTATGAAACAATTTCCAGTACATTGAAAATAGTCTCGATAGACTTCACCTTTAAATAACGCGAAATAGTATAAATCCGTAAACAAATTTTAAAAAATCGCGCTTGGAGCACAGATTATAAAACAATTTCCAGCACATTGAGAGTAGTCTCGATAGACATCACCTTTAAAAATACGCGAAACAGTATAAATATGTAAACAAATTGAAAAAAAATATCAAGCTTGGAGCACAGATTGTGAAACAATTTCCAGCACATTGAAAATAGTCTCAATACACATCGCCTTTAAATAACGCGAAATCTTATAAATTTGTAAATAAATTAATAAAAATCACGTGTGGAGCACAGATTATGAAACAATTTCCAGCACATTGAGAATAACTTCGATAGACATCACCTTTAAATAACGCGAAATAGTATAAATCTGTAAACAAATTGAAAAAAACAATCACGCTTGGAGCATAGATTATGAAACAATTTCCAGAACATTGAGAATAGTCTCAATAGACATCGCCTGTAAATAACGCGAAATAGTATAAATCCGTAAACAAATTTAAAAAAATCGCGCTTGGAGCACAGATTATAAAACAATTTCCAGCACATTAAGAATAGTCTCGATAGACATCACCTTTAAATAACATGAAATAGTATAAATCTCTAAAAAAAAAATTACGATTTGAGCATAGATTCTGAAACAATTTCCAGCACATTGAAAATAGTCTCGATAGAAATCGCCTTTAAATAGCGCGAAATAGTATAAATCCGTAAACAAATTTTTAAAAAAATCACGCGTAGAGCACAGATTATGAAACAATTTCCAGCACATTGAGAATAACCTCGATAGACATCACATTTAAATAACGCGAAATAGTATAAAACCGTAAACAAATTCAATAAAAATCACGCGTGGAGCACAGATTATGAAACAATTTAAAGCACATTGAGAATAATCTCGATAGACATCACCTTTAAATAACGCGAAATAGTATAAATCTGTAAACAAATTGAAAAAAAAATCACGCTTGGAGCATAGATTATGAAACAATTTCCAGAACATTGAGAATAATCTCAATAGACATCACCTTTAAATACGCAAAATAGTATAAATCCGTAAACATATTCAAAAAAATCACGCGTGGAGCACAGATTATGAAACAATTTCCAGCACATTAAGAATAGCCTCCATAGACATCGCCTGTAAATAAAGCGAAACAGTATAAATATGTAAACAAATTGAAAAAAAAAATCAAGCTTGGAGCATAGATTGTTAAACAATTTCCAGCACATTGAGAATAACCTCGATAGACATCACCTTTAAATAACGCGAAATAGTATAAAACCGTAAACAAATTCAAAAAAATCACGCGTGGAGCACAGATTATGAAACAATTTCCAGCACATTGAGAATAGCCTCGATAAACATCACCTTTAAATACCGCGAAATAATATAAATCTGTAAACAAATTGAAAAAAAATATCACGCTTGGAGCATAGATTATGAAACAATTTCCAGAATATTGAGAATAGCCTCGATAGACTTCACCTTTATATAACACTCAATAGTATAAATCTGTAAACAAATTCAAAAAAAATCACGCGTGGAGCACAGATTATGAAACAATTTACAGCACATTGAGAATAGCCTCGATAGACATCGCCTTTAAATAACGCGAAATCTTATAAATTTGTAAATAAACTCAAAAAAATCACGCGTGGAGCACAGATTATGAAATGATTTTCAGCACACTGAGAATAGCCTCGATAGACATTGCCTTTAAATAACGCGAAATAGTATAAATCCGTAAATAAATGAAAAAAAATCAGGCGTGGAACACAGATTATGAAACAATTTCCAGCACATTGAGAGTAGTCTCGATAGACATCACCTTTAAAAATACGCGAAACAGTATAAATATAAACAAATTGAAAAAAAATATCAAGCTTGGAGCACAGATTGTGAAACAATTTCCAGCACATTGAAAATAGTCTCAATACACATCGCTTTTAAATAACGCGAAATAATATAAATCCGTAAAAAAATTTTAAAAAATCCCGCTTGGAGCACAGATTATAAAACAATTTCCAGCACATTGAAAATAGTCTCAATAGGCATCGCCTTTAAATAACGCGAAATCTTATAAATTTGTAAATAAATTTAAAAAAATCACGTGTGGAGCACAGATTATGAAACAATTTCCAGCACATTAAGAATAGCCTCGATAGACATCACCTTTAAATAACGCGAAGTAGTATAAATTTGTAAATAAATGCAAAAAAATCACGCGTGGAGCACAGATTATGAAACAAATTCCAGCACATTGAGATTCCAGCCTCGATAGACTTCTCCTTCAAATAACGCGAAATTGCATAAACCTGTAAACAAATTGAAAAAAAATCTCGCTTGGAGCATAGATTGTGAAAGAATTTCCAGCACTTTGAAAATAGTCTCGATAGACATCGCCTTTAAATAACGAGAAATAGTATAAATCTGTAAATAAAATTGAAAAAAAAATCACGCTTGGAGCATAGATTGTGAAACAATTTCCAGCATATTGAAAATAGTCTCGAGAGACATCGCATTTAAATAACGCGAAATAGTATAAATCCGTAAACAAATTCAAAAAAATCATGCGTGGAGCACAGATTATGAAACAATTTCCAGCACATTGAGAATAGCATCGATAGACATCACCTTTAAATAACGCGAAAAAGTATAAATCTGTAAACAAATTGAAAAAAAAAATCACGCTTGGAGCATAAATTGTGAAACAATACCAGCACATCGAAAATAGTCTCGATAGACATCGCCTTTAAATAAAGCGAAATATTATAAATCCGTAAACAAATTTTAAAAAAATCACGCGTGGAGCACAGATTATGAAACCATTTCCAGCACATTGAGAATAACCTCGATAGACATCACCTTTAAATAACGCGAAATCTTATAAATTTGTAAATAAATTTAAAAAAATCACGCGTGGAGCACAGATTATGAAACAATTTCCAGCACTTTGAGAATAGTGTCGATAGACATCGCCTTTAAATACGCAAAATAGTATAAATCCGTAAACAAATTCAAAAAAATCACGCGTGGAGCACAGATTATGAAACAATTTCCAGCACATTAAGAATAGTCACGATAGACATCACATTTAAATAACGCGAAACAGTATAAATATGTAAACAAATTGAAAAAAAAAATCAAGCTTGGAGCATAGATTGTTAAACAATTTCCAGCACATCGAAAATAGTCTCGATAGAAATCGCCTTTAAATAGCGCGAAATAGTATAAATCCGTAAACAAATTTTTTAAAAAATCACGCGTAGAGCACAGATTATGAAACAATTTCCAGCACATTGAGAATAGCCTCGATAGACATCGCCTTTAAATAACGCGAAATAGTATATATCCGTAAACAAATTGAAAAAAAATCAGGCTTGGAGCACAGATTATGAAACAATTTCCAGCACATTGAGAATAGCCTCGATAGACATCGCCTTTAAATAACGCGAAATAGTATATATCCGTAAACAAATTGAAAAAAAATCAGGCTTGGAGCACAGACTATGAAACAATTTCCAGCACATTGAGAATAACCTCGATAGACATCACCTTTAAATAACGCGAAATAGTATAAATCCGTAAACAAATTTAAAAAAATCGCGCTTGGAGCACAGATTATAAAACAATTTCCAGCACATTGAGAATAGTCTCCATAGACATCACATTTAAATAACGCGAAACAGTATAAATATGCAAAGAAATTGAAAAAAAAAATCAAGCTTGGAGCATAGATTGTTAAACAATTTCCAGCACATTGAGAATAACCTTGATAGTCATCACCTTTAAATAACGCGAAATAGTATAAAACCGTAAACAAATTCAAAAAAATCACGCGTGTAGCACAGATTATGAAACAATTTCCAGCACATTGAGAATAGCCTCGATAGACATCACCTTTAATAACGCGAAATAGTATAAATCTGTAAACAAATTGAAAAAAAAATCACGCTTGGATCACAGATTATGAGACAATTTCCAGAACATACAGAATAGCCTCGATAGACATCACCTTTAAATAACGCTCAATAGTATAAATCCGTAAACAAATTCAAAACAATCACGCGTGAAGCACAGATTATGAAACAATTTCCAGCACATTGTGAATAGCCTCGATAGACATCGCCTTTAAATAACGCGAAATCTTATAAATTTGTAAATAAACTCAAAAAAATCACGCGTGGAGCACAGATTATGAAATGATTTCCAGCACATTGAGAATAGCCTCGATAGACATTGCCTTTAAATAACGCGAAATAGTATAAATATGTAAACAAATTGAAAAAAAAATTAAGCTTGGAGCATAGATTGTGAAACAATTTCCAGCACATTGAAAATAGTCCCAATAGACATCGCCTTTAAATAACGCGAAATAGTATAAATCCGTAAACAAATTTTAAAAAATCGCGCGTTGAGCACAGATTATGAAACAATTTCCAGCACATTGAAAATAGTCTCGATAGACTTCACCTTTAAATAACGCGAAATAGTATGAATCCGTAAACAAATTTTAAAAAATCGCGCTTGGAGCACAGATTATAAAACAATTTCCAGCACATTGAGAGTAGTCTCGATAGACATCACCTTTAAAAATACGCGAAACAGTATAAATATGTAAACAAATTGAAAAAAAATATCAAGCTTGGAGCACAGATTATGAAACAATTTCCAGCACATTGAGAAGAGCTTCGATAGACATCACCTTTAAATAACGGGAAAAAGTATAAATCTGTAAACAAATTGAAAATAAAAATCACGCTTGGAGCATAAATTGTGAAACAATTTCCAGCACATCGAAAATAGTCTCGATAGAAATCGCCTTTAAATAGCGCGAAATAGTATAAATCCGTAAACAAATTTTTAAAAAAATCACGCGTAGAGCACAGATTATGAAACAATTTCCAGCACATTCAGAATAACCTCGATAGACATCACCTTTAAATAACGCGAAATAGTATAAAACCGTAAACAAATTCAATAAAAATTACGCGTGGAGCACAGATTATGAAACAATTTCCAGCACATTGAGAAAAACCTCGATAGACATCACCTTTAAATAACGCGAAATAGTATAAATGCGTAAACAAATTAAAAAAAAATTACGCGTGGAGCACAGATTATGAAACAATTTCCAGAACTTTGAGAATAGCCTCGATAGACATCGCCTTTAAATAACGCGAAATCTTATAAATTTGTAAATAAATTTAAAAAAATAACGCGTGGAGCACAGATTATGAAACAATTTCCAGCACATTGAGAATAGTGTCGATAGACATCGCATTTAAATACGCAAAATAGTATAAATCCGTAAACAAATTCAAAAAAATCACGCGTGGAGCACAGATTATGAAACAATTTCCAGCACATTGAGAATAGCCTCGATAGACATCACCTTTAAATAACGCGAAACAGTATAAATATGTAAACAAAGTAAAAAAAAAATCAAGCTTGGAGCATAGATTGTGAAACAATTTCCAGCACATTGAAAATAGTCTCAATAGACATCGCCTTTAAATAACGCGAAATCTTATAAATATGTAAATAAACTCAAAAAAATCACGCGTGGAGCACAGATTATGAAATGATTTCCAGCACATTGAAAATAGTCTCAATACACATCGCCTTTAAATAACGCGAAATCTTATAAATTTGTAAATAAATTAATAAAAATCACGTGTGGAGCACAGATTATGAAACAATTTCCAGCACATTGAGAAAAGCCTCGATAGACATAACCTTTAAATAACGCGAAACAGTATAAATATGTAAACAAATTGAAAAAAAAAAATTAAGCTTGGAGCATAGATTGTGAAACAATTTCCAGCACATTGAAAATAGTCCCAATAGACATCGCCTTTAAATAACGCGAAATAGTATAAATCCGTAAACAAATTCAAAAAAATCACGCGTGGAGCACAGATTATGAAACAATTTCCAGCACATTGTGAATAGCCTCGATAGACATCGCCTTTAAATAACGCGAAATCTTATAAATTTGTAAATAAATTCAAAAAAATCACGTGTGGAGCACAGATTATGAAACAATTTCCAGCACATTGAGAATAACCTCGATAGACATCACCTTTAAACAACGCGAATCAGTATAATTATGTAAACAAATTGAAAAAAAAAATCAAGCTTGGAGCACAGATTGTGAAACAATTTCCAGCACATTGAAAATAGTCTCAATACACATCGCCTTTAAATAACGCGAAATCTTATAAATTTGTAAATAAATTAATAAAAATCACGTGTGGAGCACAGATTATGAAACAATTTCCAGCACATTGAGAATAGTTTCGATAGACATCACCTTTAAATAACGCGAAATAGTATAAATCTGTAAACAAATTGAAAAAAACAATCACGCTTGGAGCATAGATTATGAAACAATTTCCAGAACATTGAGAATAGTCTCAATAGACATCGCCTGTAAATAACGTGAAATAGTATAAATCCGTAAACAAATTTAAAAAAATCGCGCTTGGAGCACAGATTATAAAACAATTTCCAGCACATTGAGAATAGTCTCGATAGACATCACCTTTAAATAACGCGAAATAGTATAAATCCGTAAACAAATTTTAAAAAATCGCGCTTGGAGCACAGATTATAAAACAATTTCCAGCACATTGAGAGTAGTCTCGATAGACATCACCTTTAAAAATACGCGAAACAGTATAAATATGTAAACAAATTGAAAAAAAATATCAAGCTTGGAGCACAGATTGTGAAACAATTTCCAGCACATTGAAAATAGTCTCAATACACATCGCCTTTAAATAACGCGAAATCTTATAAATTTGTAAATAAATTAATAAAAATCACGTGTGGAGCACAGATTATGAAACAATTTCCAGCACATTGAGAATAACTCCGATAGACATCACCTTTAAATAACGCGAAATAGTATAAATCTGTAAACAAATTGAAAAAAACAATCACGCTTGGAGCATAGATTATGAAACAATTTCCAGAACATTGAGAATAGTCTCAATAGACATCGCCTGTAAATAACGCGAAATAGTATAAATCCGTAAACAAATTTTAAAAAATCGCGCTTGGAGCACAGATTATAAAACAATTTCCAGCACATTAAGAATAGTCTCGATAGACATCACCTTTAAATAACATGAAATAGTATAAATCTCTAAAAAAAAAATTACGATTTGAGCATAGATTCTGAAACAATTTCCAGCACATTGAAAATAGTCTCGATAGAAATCGCCTTTAAATAGCGCGAAATAGTATAAATCCGTAAACAAATTTTTAAAAAAATCACGCGTAGAGCACAGATTATGAAACAATTTCCAGCACATTGAGAATAACCTCGATAGACATCACATTTAAATAACGCGAAATAGTATAAAACCGTAAACAAATTCAATAAAAATCACGCGTGGAGCACAGATTATGAAACAATTTCCAGCACATTGAGAATAATCTCGATAGACATCACCTTTAAATAACGCGAAATAGTATAAATCTGTAAACAAATTGAAAAAAAAATCACGCTTGGAGCATAGATTATGAAACAATTTCCAGAACATTGAGAATATTCTCAATAGACATCACCTTTAAATACGCAAAATAGTATAAATCCGTAAACATATTCAAAAAAATCACGCGTGGAGCACAGATTATGAAACAATTTCCAGCACATTAAGAATAGCCTCCATAGACATCGCCTGTAAATAAAGCGAAACAGTATAAATATGTAAACAAATTGAAAAAAAAAATCAAGCTTGGAGCATAGATTGTTAAACAATTTCCAGCACATTGAGAATAACCTCGATAGACATCACCTTTAAATAACGCGAAATAGTATAAAACCGTAAACAAATTCAAAAAAATCACGCGTGGAGCACAGATTATGAAACAATTTCCAGCACATTGAGAATAGCCTCGATAAACATCACCTTTAAATACCGCGAAATAATATAAATCTGTAAACAAATTGAAAAAAAATATCACGCTTGGAGCATAGATTATGAAACAATTTCCAGAATATTGAGAATAGCCTCGATAGACTTCACCTTTATATAACACTCAATAGTATAAATCTGTAAACAAATTCAAAAAAAATCACGCGTGGAGCACAGATTATGAAACAATTTACAGCACATTGAGAATAGCCTCGATAGACATCGCCTTTAAATAACGCGAAATCTTATAAATTTGTAAATAAACTCAAAAAAATCACGCGTGGAGCACAGATTATGAAATGATTTTCAGCACACTGAGAATAGCCTCGATAGACATTGCCTTTAAATAACGCGAAATAGTATAAATCCGTAAATAAATGAAAAAAAATCAGGCGTGGAACACAGATTATGAAACAATTTCCAGCACATTGAGAGTAGTCTCGATAGACATCACCTTTAAAAATACGCGAAACAGTATAAATATAAACAAATTGAAAAAAAATATCAAGCTTGGAGCACAGATTGTGAAACAATTTCCAGCACATTGAAAATAGTCTCAATACACATCGCCTTTAAATAACGCGAAATAGTATAAATCTGTAAACAAATTGAAAAAAATCACGCTTGGAGCATAGATTATGAAACAATTTCCAGAACATTGAGAATAATCTCAATAGACATCACCTTTAAATACGCAAAATAGTATAAATCCGTAAACATATTCAAAAAAATCACGCGTGGAGCACAGATTATGACACAATTTCCAGCACATTAAGAATAGCCTCCATAGACATCGCCTGTAAATAAAGCGAAACAGTATAAATATGTAAACAAATTGAAAAAAAAAATCAAGCTTGGAGCATAGATTGTTAAACAATTTCCAGCACATTGAGAATAGTCTCGATAGACATCACCTTTAAATAACGCGAAACAGTATAAATATGTAAACAAATTGAATAAAAATCAAGCTTGGAGCATAGATTGTTAAACAATTTCCAGCACATTGAGAATAACCTCGATAGACATCACCTTTAAATAACGCGAAATAGTATAAAACCGTAAACAAATTCAAAAAAATCACGCGTGGAGCACAGATTATGAAACAATTTCCAGCACATTGAGAATAGCCTCGATAGACATCACCTTTAAATACCGCGAAATAATATAAATCTGTAAACAAATTGACAAAAAAATATCACGCTTGGAGCATAGATTATGAAACAATTTCCAGAATATTGAGAATAGCCTCGATAGACTTCACCTTTATATAACACTCAATAGTATAAATCTGTAAACAAATTCAAAAAAATCACGCGTGGAGCACAGATTATGAAACAATTTACAGCACATTGAGAATAGCCTCGATAGCCATCGCCTTTAAATAACACGAAATAGTATAGATCCGTAAACAAAATCAAAAAATCCACGCGTGGAGCACAGATTATGAAACAATTTCCTGCACATTGAGAATAGCCTCGATAGACATCACTTTTAAATAACGCGAAACAGTATAAATATGTAAACAAATTGAAAAAAAATAAAGCTTGGAGCATAGACTGTGAAACAATATCCAGCGCTTTGAAAATAGTCTCAATAGGCACCGCTTTTAAATAACGCGAAATCTTATAAATTTGTAAATAAATTAAAAAAAATCACATGTGGAGCATAGATTATGAAACAATTTCCAGCACATTGAGAACAGCCTCGATAGACAGCGTTTTTAAATAACGCGAAATAGTATAAATTTGTAAATAAATGCAAAAAAATCACGCGTGGAGCACAGATTATGAAACAAATTCCAGCACATTGAGAATAGCCTCGATAGACATCACCTTTAAATAACGCGAAAAAGTATAAATCTGTAAACAAATTGAAAAGAAAAATCAAGCTTGGAGAAGAGACTGTGAAACAATTTCCAGCACATTGAAAATAGTCCCAATAGACATCGCCTTTAAATAACGCGAAATAATATAAATCCGTAAACAAATTCAAAAAAATCACGCGTGGAGCACAGATTATGAAACAATTTCCAGCACATTGTGAATAGCCTCGATAGACATCGCCTTTAAATAACGCGAAATCTTATAAATTTGTAAATAAATTCAAAAAAATCACGTGTGGAGCACAGATTATGAAACAATTTCCAGCACATTGAGAATAACCTCGATAGACATCACCTTTAAATAACACGAATCAGTATAAATATGTAAACAAATTGAAAAAAAAAATCAAGCTTGGAGCATAGATTGTGAAACAATTTCCAGCACATTGAAAATAGTCTCAATAGACATCGCTTTTAAATAACGCGAAATAATATAAATCCGTAAAAAAATTTTAAAAAATCCCGCTTGGAGCACAGATTATAAAACAATTTCCAGCACATTGAAAATAGTCTCAATAGGCATCGCCTTTAAATAACGCGAAATCTTATAAATTTGTAAATAAATTTAAAAAAATCACGTGTGGAGCACAGATTATGAAACAATTTCCAGCACATTGAGAATAGCCTCGATAGACATCACCTTTAAATAACGCGAAGTAGTATAAATTTGTAAATAAATGCAAAAAATCACGCGTGGAGCACAGATTATGAAACAAATTCCAGCACATTGAGAATAGCCTCGATAGACTTCTCCTTCAAATAACGCGAAATAGCATAAACTTGTAAACAAATTGAAAAAAAATCACGCTTGGAGCATAGATTGTGAAACAATTTCCAGCACTTTGAAAATAGTCTCGATAGACATCGCCTTTAAATAACGAGAAATAGTATAAATCTGTAAATAAAATTGAAAAAAAAATCACGCTTGGAGCATAGATTGTGAAACAACTTCCAGCATATTAAAAATAGTCTCAATACACATCGCCTTTAAATAACGCGAAATCTTATAAATTTGTAAATAAATTAATAAAAATCACGTGTGGAGCACAGATTATGAAACAATTTCCAGCACATTGAGAATAGTCCCAATAGACATCGCCTTTAAATAACGCGAAATAGTATAAATCCGTAAACAAATTCAAAAAAATCACGCGTGGAGCACAGATTATGAAACAATTTCCAGCACATTGTGAATAGCCTCGATAGACATCGCCTTTAAATAACGCGAAATCTTATAAATTTGTAAATAAATTCAAAAAAATCACGTGTGGAGCACAGATTATGAAACAATTTCCAGCACATTGAGAATAACCTCGATAGACATCACCTTTAAATAACGCGAATCAGTATAAATATGTAAACAAATTGAAAAAAAAAATCAAGCTTGGAGCACAGATTGTGAAACAATTTCCAGCACATTGAAAATAGTCTCAATACACATCGCCTTTAAATAACGCGAAATAGTATAAATCTGTAAACAAATTGAAAAAAATCACGCTTGGAGCATAGATTATGAAACAATTTCCAGAACATTGAGAATAATCTCAATAGACATCACCTTTAAATACGCAAAATAGTATAAATCCGTAAACATATTCAAAAAAATCACGCGTGGAGCACAGATTATGACACAATTTCCAGCACATTAAGAATAGCCTCCATAGACATCGCCTGTAAATAAAGCGAAACAGTATAAATATGTAAACAAATTGAAAAAAAAAATCAAGCTTGGAGCATAGATTGTTAAACAATTTCCAGCACATTGAGAATAGTCTCGATAGACATCACCTTTAAATAACGCGAAACAGTATAAATATGTAAACAAATTGAAAAAAAATCAAGCTTGGAGCATAGATTGTTAAACAATTTCCAGCACATTGAGAATAACCTCGACAGACATCACCTTTAAATAACGCGAAATAGTATAAAACCGTAAACAAATTCAAAAAAATCACGCGTGGAGCACAGATTATGAAACAATTTCCAGCACATTGAGAATAGCCTCGATAGACATCACCTTTAAATACCGCGAAATAATATAAATCTGTAAACAAATTGACAAAAAAATATCACGCTTGGAGCATAGATTATGAAACAATTTCCAGAATATTGAGAATAGCCTCGATAGACTTCACCTTTATATAACACTCAATAGTATAAATCTGTAAACAAATTCAAAAAAATCACGCGTGGAGCACAGATTATGAAACAATTTACAGCACATTGAGAATAGCCTCGATAGCCATCGCCTTTAAATAACACGAAATAGTATAGATCCGTAAACAAAATCAAAAAATCCACGCGTGGAGCACAGATTATGAAACAATTTCCTGCACATTGAGAATAGCCTCGATAGACATCACTTTTAAATAACGCGAAACAGTATAAATATGTAAACAAATTGAAAAAAAAATAAAGCTTGGAGCATAGACTGTGAAACAATTTCCAGCACATTGAAAATAGTCTCAATACACATCGCCTTTAAATAACGCGAAATCTTATAAATTTGTAAATAAATTAATAAAAATCACGTGTGGAGCACAGATTATGAAACAATTTCCAGCACATTGAGAATAGCTTCGATAGACATCACCTTTAAATAACGCGAAATAGTATAAATCTGTAAACAAATTGAAAAAAACAATCACGCTTGGAGCATAGATTATGAAACAATTTCCAGAACATTGAGAATAGTCTCAATAGACATCGCCTGTAAATAACGCGAAATAGTATAAATCCGTAAACAAATTTAAAAAAATCGCGCTTGGAGCACAGATTATAAAACAATTTCCAGCACATTAAGAATAGTCTCGATAGACATCACCTTTAAATAACATGAAATAGTATAAATCTCTAAAAAAAAAATTACGATTTGAGCATAGATTCTGAAACAATTTCCAGCACATTGAAAATAGTCTCGATAGAAATCGCCTTTAAATAGCGCGAAATAGTATAAATCCGTAAACAAATTTTTAAAAAAATCACGCGTAGAGCACAGATTATGAAACAATTTCCAGCACATTGAGAATAACCTCGATAGACATCACATTTAAATAACGCGAAATAGTATAAAACCGTAAACAAATTCAATAAAAATCACGCGTGGAGCACAGATTATGAAACAATTTCCAGCACATTGAGAATAGCCTCGATAGACATCACCTTTAAATAACGCGAAATAGTATAAATCTGTAAACAAATTGAAAAAAAAATCACGCTTGGAGCATAGATTATGAAACAATTTCCAGAACATTGAGAATAATCTCAATAGACATCACCTTTAAATACGCAAAATAGTATAAATCCGTAAACATATTCAAAAAAATCACGCGTGGAGCACAGATTATGAAACAATTTCCAGCACATTAAGAATAGCCTCCATAGACATCGCCTGTAAATAAAGCGAAACAGTATAAATATGTAAACAAATTGAAAAAAAAAATCAAGCTTGGAGCATAGATTGTTAAACAATTTCCAGCACATTGAGAATAGTCTCGATAGACATCACCTTTAAATAACGCGAAACAGTATAAATATGTAAACAAATTGAAAAAAAATCAAGCATGGAGCATAGATTGTTAAACAATTTCCAGCACATTGAGAATAACCTCGATAGACATCACCTTTAAATAACGCGAAATAGTATAAAACCGTAAACAAATTCAAAAAAATCACGCGTGGAGCACAGATTATGAAACAATTTCCAGCACATTGAGAATAGCCTCGATAGACATCACCTTTAAATACCGCGAAATAATATAAATCTGTAAACAAATTGAAAAAAAATATCACGCTTGGAGCATAGATTATGAAACAATTTCCAGAATATTGAGAATAGCCTCGATAGACTTCACCTTTATATAACACTCAATAGTATAAATCTGTAAACAAATTCAAAAAAAATCACGCGTGGAGCACAGATTATGAAACAATTTACAGCACATTGAGAATAGCCTCGATAGACATCGCCTTTAAATAACGCGAAATCTTATAAATTTGTAAATAAACTCAAAAAAATCACGCGTGGAGCACAGATTATGAAATGATTTTCAGCACACTGAGAATAGCCTCGATAGACATTGCCTTTAAATAACGCGAAATAGTATAAATCCGTAAATAAATGAAAAAAAATCAGGCGTGGAACACAGATTATGAAACAATTTCCAGCACATTGAGAGTAGTCTCGATAGACATCACCTTTAAAAATACGCGAAACAGTATAAATATGTAAACAAATTGAAAAAAAATATCAAGCTTGGAGCACAGATTGTGAAACAATTTCCAGCACATTGAAAATAGTCTCAATACACATCGCCTTTAAATAACGCGAAATCTTATAAATTTGTAAATAAATTAATAAAAATCACGTGTGGAGCACAGATTATGAAACAATTTCCAGCACATTGAGAATAGCTTCGATAGACATCACCTTTAAATAACGCGAAATAGTATAAATCTGTAAACAAATTGAAAAAAACAATCACGCTTGGAGCATAGATTATGAAACAATTTCCAGAACATTGAGAATAGTCTCAATAGACATCGCCTGTAAATAACGCGAAATAGTATAAATCCGTAAACAAATTTAAAAAAATCGCGCTTGGAGCACAGATTATAAAACAATTTCCAGCACATTAAGAATAGTCTCGATAGACATCACCTTTAAATAACATGAAATAGTATAAATCTCTAAAAAAAAAATTACGATTTGAGCATAGATTCTGAAACAATTTCCAGCACATTGAAAATAGTCTCGATAGAAATCGCCTTTAAATAGCGCGAAATAGTATAAATCCGTAAACAAATTTTTAAAAAAATCACGCGTAGAGCACAGATTATGAAACAATTTCCAGCACATTGAGAATAACCTCGATAGACATCACATTTAAATAACGCGAAATAGTATAAAACCGTAAACAAATTCAATAAAAATCACGCGTGGAGCACAGATTATGAAACAATTTCCAGCACATTGAGAATAGCCTCGATAGACATCACCTTTAAATAACGCGAAATAGTATAAATCTGTAAACAAATTGAAAAAAAAATCACGCTTGGAGCATAGATTATGAAACAATTTCCAGAACATTGAGAATAATCTCAATAGACATCACCTTTAAATACGCAAAATAGTATAAATCCGTAAACATATTCAAAAAAATCACGCGTGGAGCACAGATTATGACACAATTTCCAGCACATTAAGAATAGCCTCCATAGACATCGCCTGTAAATAAAGCGAAACAGTATAAATATGTAAACAAATTGAAAAAAAAAATCAAGCTTGGAGCATAGATTGTTAAACAATTTCCAGCACATTGAGAATAGCCTCGATAGACATCACCTTTAAATAACGCGAAACAGTATAAATATGTAAACAAATTGAAAAAAAAATCAAGCTTGGAGCATAGATTGTTAAACAATTTCCAGCACATTGAGAATAACCTCGATAGACATCACCTTTAAATAACGCGAAATAGTATAAAACCGTAAACAAATTCAAAAAAATCACGCGTGGAGCACAGATTATGACACAATTTCCAGCACATTGAGAATATCCTCGATAGACATCACCTTTAAATACCGCGAAATAATATAAATCTGTAAACAAATTGAAAAAAAATATCACGCTTGGAGCATAGATTATGAAACAATTTCCAGAATATTGAGAATAGCCTCGATAGACTTCACCTTTATATAACACTCAATAGTATAAATCTGTAAACAAATTCAAAAAAATCACGCGTGGAGCACAGATTATGAAACAATTTACAGCACATTGAGAATAGCCTCGATAGCCATCGCCTTTAAATAACACGAAATAGTATAGATCCGTAAACAAAATCAAAAAATCCACGCGTGGAGCACAGATTATGAAACAATTTCCTGCACATTGAGAATAGCCTCGATAGACATCACCTTTAAATAACGCGAAACAGTATAAATATGTAAACAAATTGAAAAAAAAATAAAGCTTGGAGCATAGACTGTGAAACAATATCCAGCGCATTGAAAATAGTCTCAATAGGCACCGCTTTTAAATAACGCGAAATCTTATAAATTTGTAAATAAATTAAAAAAAATCACATGTGGAGCACAGATTATGAAACAATTTCCAGCACATTGAGAATAGCCTCGATAGACAGCGTTTTTAAATAACGCGAAATAGTATAAATTTGTAAATAAATGCAAAAAAATCACGCCTGGAGCACAGATTATGAAACAAATTCCAGCACATTGAGAATAGCCTCGATAGACTTCTCCTTCAAATAACCCGAAATAGCATAAACCTGTAAACAAATTGAAAAAAAATCACGCTTGGAGCATAGATTGTGAAACAATTTCCAGCACTTTGAAAATAGTCTCGATAGACATCGCCTTTAAATAACGAGAAATAGTATAAATCTGTAAATAAAATTGAAAAAAAAATCACGCTTGGAGCATAGATTGTGAAACAATTTCCAGCATATTGAAAATAGTCTCGAGAGACATTGCATTTAAATAACGTGAAATAGTATAAATCCGTAAAGAAATTCAAAAAAATCATGCGTGGAGCACAGATTATGAAACAATTTCCAGCACATTGAGAATAGCTTCGATAGACATCACCTTTAAATAACGCGAAAAAGTATAAATCTGTAAACAAATTGAAAAGAAAAATCAAGCTTGGAGAAGAGACTGTGAAACAATTTCCAGCACATTGAAAATAGTCCCAATGGACATCGCCTTTAAATAACGCGAAATAATATAAATCCGTAAACAAATTCAAAAAAATCACGCGTGGAGCACAGATTATGAAACAATTTCCAGCACATTGTGAATAGCCTCGATAGCCATCGCCTTTAAATAACGCGAAATCTTATAAATTTGTAAATAAATTCAAAAAAATCACGTGTGGAGCACAGATTATGAAACAATTTCCAGCACATTGAGAATAACCTCGATAGACATCACCTTTAAATAACGCGAATCAGTATAAATATGTAAACAAATTGAAAAAAAAAATCAAGCTTGGAGCATAGATTGTGAAACAATTTCCAGCACATTGAAAATAGTCTCAATAGACATCGCTTTTAAATAACGCGAAATAATATAAATCCGTAAAAAAATTTTAAAAAATCCCGCTTGGAGCACAGATTATAAAACAATTTCCAGCACATTGAAAATAGTCTCAATAGGCATCGCCTTTAAATAACGCGAAATCTTATAAATTTGTAAATAAATTTAAAAAAATCACGTGTGGAGCACAGATTATGAAACAATTTCCAGCACAATGAGAATAGCCTCGATAGACATGACCTTTAAATAACGCGAAGTAGTATAAATTTGTAAATAAATGCAAAAAATCACGCGTGGAGCACAGATTATGAAACAAATTCCAGCACATTGAGAATAGCCTCGATAGACTTCTCCTTCAAATAACGCGAAATAGCATAAACCTGTAAACAAATTGAAAAAAAATCACGCTTGGAGCATAGATTGTGGAACAATTTCCAGCACTTTGAAAATAGTCTCGATAGACATCGCCTTTAAATAACGAGAAATAGTATAAATCTGTAAATAAAATTGAAAAAAAAATCACGCTTGGAGCATAGATTGTGAAACAATTTCCAGCATATTAAAAATAGTCTCAATACACATCGCCTTTAAATAACGCGAAATCTTATAAATTTGTAAATAAATTAATAAAAATCACGTGTGGAGCACAGATTATGAAACAATTTCCAGCACATTGAGAATAGTCCCAATAGACATCGCCTTTAAATAACGCGAAATAGTATAAATCCGTAAACAAATTCAAAAAAATCACGCGTGGAGCACAGATTATGAAACAATTTCCAGCACATTGTGAATAGCCTCGATAGACATCGCCTTTAAATAACGCGAAATCTTATAAATTTGTAAATAAATTCAAAGAAATCACGTGTGGAGCACAGATTATGAAACAATTTCCAGCACATTGAGAATAACCTCGATAGACATCACCTTTAAATAACGCGAATCAGTATAAATATGTAAACAAATTGAAAAAAAAATCAAGCTTGGAGCACAGATTGTGAAACAATTTCCAGCACATTGAAAATAGTCTCAATACACATCGCCTTTAAATAACGCGAAATAGTATAAATCTGTAAACAAATTGAAAAAAACAATCACGCTTGGAGCATAGATTATGAAACAATTTCCAGAACATTGAGAATAGTCTCAATAGACATCGCCTGTAAATAACGCGAAATAGTATAAATCCGTAAACAAATTTTAAAAAATCGCGCTTGGAGCACAGATTATAAAACAATTTCCAGCACATTGAGAATAGTCTCGATAGACATCACCTTTAAATAACATGAAATAGTATAAAACCGTAAACAAATTTTAAAAAATCACGCGTTGAGCACAGATTATGAAACAATTTCCAGCACATTGAAAATAGTCTCGATAGACTTCACCTTTAAATAACGCGAAATAGTATAAATCCGTAAACAAATTTTAAAAAATCGCGCTTGGAGCACAGATTATAAAACAATTTCCAGCACATTGAGAGTAGTCTCGATAGACACCACCTTTAAAAATACGCGAAACAGTATAAATATGTAAACAAATTGAAAAAAAATATCAAGCTTGGAGCACAGATTGTGAAACAATTTCCAGCACATTGAAAATAGTCTCAATACACATCGCCTTTAAATAACGCGAAATCTTATAAATTTGTAAATAAATTAGTAAAAATCACGTGTGGAGCACAGATTATGAAACAATTTCCAGCACATTGAGAATAGCTTCGATAGACATCACCTTTAAATAACGCGAAATAGTATAAATCTGTAAACAAATTGAAAAAAACAATCACGCTTGGAGCATAGATTATGAAACAATTTCCAGAACATTGAGAATAATCTCAATAGACATCACCTTTAAATACGCGAAATAGTATAAATCCGTAAACAAATTTTTAAAAAAATCACGCGTAGAGCACAGATAATGAAACAATTTCCAGCACATTGAGAATAACCTCGATAGACATCACATTTAAATAACGCGAAATAGTATAAAACCGTAAACAAATTCAATAAAAATCACGCGTGGAGCACAGATTATGAAACAATTTCCAGCACATTGAGAATAGCCTCGATAGACATCACCTTTAAATATTGCGAAATAGTATAAATCTGTAAACAAATTGAAAAAAAAATCACGCTTGGAGCATAGATTATGAAACAATTTCCAGAACATTGAGAATAATCTCAATAGACATCACCTTTAAATACGCAAAATAGTATAAATCCGTAAACATATTCAAAAAAATCACGCGTGGAGCACAGATTATGAAACAATTTCCAGCACATTAAGAATAGCCTCCATAGACATCGCCTGTAAATAAAGCGAAACAGTATAAATATGTAAACAAATTGAAAAAAAAATCAAGCTTGGAGCATAGATTGTTAAACAATTTCCAGCACATTGAGAATAGTCTCGATAGACATCACCTTTAAATAACGCGAAACAGTATAAATATGTAAACAAATTGAAAAAAAATCAAGCTTGGAGCATAGATTGTTAAACAATTTCCAGCACATTGAGAATAACCTCGATAGACATCACCTTTAAATAACGCGAAATAGAATAAAACCGTAAACAAATTCAAAAAAATCACGCGTGGAGCACAGATTATGAAACAATTTCCAGCACATTGAGAATAGCCTCGATAGACATCACCTTTAAATACCGCGAAATAATATAAATCTGTAAACAAATTGAAAAAAAATATCACGCTTGGAGCATAGATTATGAAACAATTTCCAGAATATTGAGAATAGCCTCGATAGACTTCACCTTTATATAACACTCAATAGTATAAATCTGTAAACAAATTCAAAAAAATCACGCGTGGAGCACAGATTATGAAACAATTTACAGCACATTGAGAATAGCCTCGATAGACATCGCCTTTAAATAACGCGAAATCTTATAAATTTGTAAATAAACTCAAAAAAATAACGCGAGGAGCACAGATTATGAAATGATTTTCAGCACACTGAGAATAGCCTCGATAGACATTGTTTTAAATAACGCGAAATAGTATAAATCCGTAAATAAATGAAAAAAAATCAGGCGTGGAACACAGATTATGAAACAATTTCCAGCACATTGAGAATAGTCTCGATAGCCATCGCCTTTAAATAACACGAAATAGTATAGATCCGTAAACAAAATCAAAAAATCCACGCGTGGAGCACAGATTATGAAACAATTTCCTGCACATTGAGAATAGCCTCGATAGACATCACCTTTAAATAACGCGAAACAGTATAAATATGTAAACAAATTGAAAAAAAATAAAGCTTGGAGCATAGACTGTGAAACAATATCCAGCGCATTGAAAATAGTCTCAATAGGCATCGCTTTTAAATAACGCGAAATCTTATAAATTTGTAAATAAATTTAAAAAAATCACATGTGGAGCACAGATTATGAAACAATTTCCAGCACATTGAGAATAGCTTCCATAGACATCACCTTTAAATAACGCGAAATAGTATAAATCTGTAAACAAATTGAAAAAAACAATCACGCTTGGAGCATAGATTATGAAACAATTTCCAGAACATTGAGAATAGTCTCAATAGACATCGCCTGTAAATAACGCGAAATAGTATAAATCCGTAAACAAATTTAAAAAAATCGCGCTTGGAGCACAGATTATAAAACAATTTCCAGCACATTAAGAATAGTCTCGATAGACATCACCTTTAAATAACATGAAATAGTATAAATCTCTAAAAAAAAAATTACGATTTGAGCATAGATTCTGAAACAATTTCCAGCACATTGAAAATAGTCTCGATAGAAATCGCCTTTAAATAGCGCGAAATAGTATAAATCCGTAAAAAAAATTAAAAAAAATCACGCGTGGAGCACAGATTATGAAAAAATTTCCAGCACATTGAGAATAGCCTCGATAGACATCACCTTTAAATAACGCTAAATAGTATAAATGCGTAAACAAATTAAAAAAAATCACGCGTGGAGCACAGATTATGAAACAATTTCCAGCACATTGAGAATAGCCTCTATAGACATCACCTTTAAATAACGCGAAATAGTACAAATCTGTAAACAAATTGAAAAAAAAAAAAGAATCACGCTTGGAGAATAGAGTGTGAAACAATTTCCAGCACATTGAAAATAGTCTCGATAGACACCACCTTTAAATAACTCGAAATAGTATAAATCCGTAAACAAATTCTAAAAAATCACGCGTGGAGCACAGATTATGAAACAATTTCCAGCACATTGAAAATAGTCTCGATAGACATCGCCTTTAAATAACGAGAAATAGTATAAATCTGTAAATAAAATTGAAAAAAAATCACGCTTGGGGTATAAATTGTGAAACTATTTCCAGCACATTGAAAATAGTCTCGATAGATATCGCCCTTAAATAATACGAAATAGTATAAATCCGTAAAAAAAATTAAAAAAAATCACGCGTGGAGCACAGATTATGAAACAATTTCCAGCACATTGAGAATAGCCTCGATAGACATCACCTTTAAATAACGCTAAATAGTATAAATGCGTAAACAAATTTAAAAAAATCACGCGTGGAGCACAGATTATGAAACAATTTCCAGCACATTGAGAATAGCCTCGATAGACATCACCTTTAAATAACGCGAAACAGTATAAATATGTAAACAAATTGAAAAAAAAAATCAAGCTTGGAGCATAGATTGTGAAACAATTTCCAGCACATTGAAAATAGTCTCAATAGACATCGCCTTTAAATAACGCGAAATCTTATAAATTTGTAAATAAATTAAAAAAAAATCACGTGTGGAGCACAGATTATGAAACAATTTCCAGAATATTGAGAATAGCCTCGATAGACATCGCCGTTAAATAACGCGAAATAATATAAATTTGTAAATAAATGCAAAAAAATCACGCGTGGAGCACAGATTATGAAACAAATTCCAGCACGTTGAGAATAGCCTCGATAGACTTCTCCTTCAAATAACGCGAAATAGCATAAACCTGTAAACAAATTGAAAAAAAATCACGCGTGGTGCACAGATTATGAAACAATTTCCAGCACATTGAGAATAGCCTCGATAGACATCGCCTTTAAATAACGCGAAATCTTATAAATTTGTAAATAAATTTTAAAAAATCACGCGTGTAGCACTGATTATGAAACAATTTCCAGCACATTCAGAATAGTGTCGATAGACATCGCCTTTAAATACGCAAAATAGTAGAAATCCGTAAACATATTCAAAAAAATCACGCGTGGAGCACAGATTATGAAACAATTTCCAGCACATTAAGAATAGCCTCCATAGACATCGCCTGTAAATAAAGCGAAACAGTATAAATATGTAAACAAATTGAAAAAAAAATCAAGCTTGGAGCATAGATTGTTAAACAATTTCCAGCACATTGAGAATAGTCTCGATAGACATCACCTTTAAATAACGCGAAACAGTATAAATATGTAAACAAATTGAAAAAAAATCAAGCTTGGAGCATAGATTGTTAAACAATTTCCAGCACATTGAGAATAACCTCGATAGACATCACCTTTAAATAACGCGAAATAGTATAAAACCGTAAACAAATTCAAAAAAATCACGCGTGGAGCACAGATTATGAAACAATTTCCAGCACATTGAGAATAGCCTCGATAGACATCACCTTTAAATACCGCGAAATAATATAAATCTGTAAACAAATTGAAAAAAAATATCACGCTTGGAGCATAGATTATGAAACAATTTCCAGAATATTGAGAATAGCCTCGATAGACTTCACCTTTATATAACACTCAATAGTATAAATCTGTAAACAAATTCAAAAAAATCACGCGTGGAGCACAGATTATGAAACAATTTACAGCACATTGAGAATAGCCTCGATAGACATCGCCTTTAAATAACGCGAAATCTTATAAATTTGTAAATAAACTCAAAAAAATAACGCGAGGAGCACAGATTATGAAATGATTTTCAGCACACTGAGAATAGCCTCGATAGACATTGCCTTTAAATAACGCGAAATAGTATAAATCCGTAAATAAATGAAAAAAAATCAGGCGTGGAACACAGATTATGAAACAATTTCCAGCACATTGAGAATAGTCTCGATAGCCATCGCCTTTAAATAACACGAAATAGTATAGATCCGTAAACAAAATCAAAAAATCCACGCGTGGAGCACAGATTATGAAACAATTTCCTGCACATTGAGAATAGCCTCGATAGACATCACCTTTAAATAACGCGAAACAGTATAAATATGTAAACAAATTGAAAAAAAATAAAGCTTGGAGCATAGACTGTGAAACAATATCCAGCGCATTGAAAATAGTCTCAATAGGCATCGCTTTTAAATAACGCGAAATCTTATAAATTTGTAAATAAATTTAAAAAAATCACATGTGGAGCACAGATTATGAAACAATTTCCAGCACATTGATAGACAGCGTTTTTAAATAACGCGAAATAGTATAAATTTGTAAATAAATGCAAAAAAATCACGCGTGGAGCACAGATTATGAAACAATTTCCAGCACATTGAGAATAGCTTCCATAGACATCACCTTTAAATAACGCGAAATAGTATAAATCTGTAAACAAATTGAAAAAAACAATCACGCTTGGAGCATAGATTATGAAACAATTTCCAGAACATTGAGAATAGTCTCAATAGACATCGCCTGTAAATAACGCGAAATAGTATAAATCCGTAAACAAATTTAAAAAAATCGCGCTTGGAGCACAGATTATAAAACAATTTCCAGCACATTAAGAATAGTCTCGATAGACATCACCTTTAAATAACATGAAATAGTATAAATCTCTAAAAAAAAAATTACGATTTGAGCATAGATTCTGAAACAATTTCCAGCACATTGAAAATAGTCTCGATAGAAATCGCCTTTAAATAGCGCGAAATAGTATAAATCCGTAAAAAAAATTAAAAAAAATCACGCGTGGAGCACAGATTATGAAAAAATTTCCAGCACATTGAGAATAGCCTCGATAGACATCACCTTTAAATAACGCTAAATAGTATAAATGCGTAAACAAATTAAAAAAAATCACGCGTGGAGCACAGATTATGAAACAATTTCCAGCACATTGAGAATAGCCTCTATAGACATCACCTTTAAATAACGCGAAATAGTATAAATCTGTAAACAAATTGAAAAAAAAAAAAGAATCACGCTTGGAGAATAGAGTGTGAAACAATTTCCAGCACATTGAAAATAGTCTCGATAGACACCACCTTTAAATAACTCGAAATAGTATAAATCCGTAAACAAATTCTAAAAAATCACGCGTGGAGCACAGATTATGAAACAATTTCCAGCACATTGAAAATAGTCTCGATAGACATCGCCTTTAAATAACGAGAAATAGTATAAATCTGTAAATAAAATTTAAAAAAATCTCGCGTGGAGCACAGATTATGAAACAATTTCCAGCACATTGAGAATAGCCTCGATAGACTTCACCTTTATATAACACTCAATAGTATAAATCTGTAAACAAATTCAAAAAAAATCACGCGTGGAGCACAGATTATGAAACAATTTACAGCACATTGAGAATAGCCTCGATAGACATCGCCTTTAAATAACGCGAAATCTTATAAATTTGTAAATAAACTCAAAAAAATCACGCGTGGAGCACAGATTATGAAATGATTTTCAGCACACTGAGAATAGCCTCGATAGACATTGCCTTTAAATAACGCGAAATAGTATAAATCCGTAAATAAATGAAAAAAAATCAGGCGTGGAACACAGATTATGAAACAATTTCCAGCACATTGAGAGTAGTCTCGATAGACATCACCTTTAAAAATACGCGAAACAGTATAAATATAAACAAATTGAAAAAAAATATCAAGCTTGGAGCACAGATTGTGAAACAATTTCCAGCACATTGAAAATAGTCTCAATACACATCGCCTTTAAATAACGCGAAATAGTATAAATCTGTAAACAAATTGAAAAAAATCACGCTTGGAGCATAGATTATGAAACAATTTCCAGAACATTGAGAATAATCTCAATAGACATCACCTTTAAATACGCAAAATAGTATAAATCCGTAAACATATTCAAAAAAATCACGCGTGGAGCACAGATTATGACACAATTTCCAGCACATTAAGAATAGCCTCCATAGACATCGCCTGTAAATAAAGCGAAACAGTATAAATATGTAAACAAATTGAAAAAAAAAATCAAGCTTGGAGCATAGATTGTTAAACAATTTCCAGCACATTGAGAATAGTCTCGATAGACATCACCTTTAAATAACGCGAAACAGTATAAATATGTAAACAAATTGAAAAAAAATCAAGCTTGGAGCATAGATTGTTAAACAATTTCCAGCACATTGAGAATAACCTCGATAGACATCACCTTTAAATAACGCGAAATAGTATAAAACCGTAAACAAATTCAAAAAAATCACGCGTGGAGCACAGATTATGAAACAATTTCCAGCACATTGAGAATAGCCTCGATAGACATCACCTTTAAATACCGCGAAATAATATAAATCTGTAAACAAATTGACAAAAAAATATCACGCTTGGAGCATAGATTATGAAACAATTTCCAGAATATTGAGAATAGCCTCGATAGACTTCACCTTTATATAACACTCAATAGTATAAATCTGTAAACAAATTCAAAAAAATCACGCGTGGAGCACAGATTATGAAACAATTTACAGCACATTGAGAATAGCCTCGATAGCCATCGCCTTTAAATAACACGAAATAGTATAGATCCGTAAACAAAATCAAAAAATCCACGCGTGGAGCACAGATTATGAAACAATTTCCTGCACATTGAGAATAGCCTCGATAGACATCACTTTTAAATAACGCGAAACAGTATAAATATGTAAACAAATTGAAAAAAAATAAAGCTTGGAGCATAGACTGTGAAACAATATCCAGCGCTTTGAAAATAGTCTCAATAGGCACCGCTTTTAAATAACGCGAAATCTTATAAATTTGTAAATAAATTAAAAAAAATCACATGTGGAGCATAGATTATGAAACAATTTCCAGCACATTGAGAACAGCCTCGATAGACAGCGTTTTTAAATAACGCGAAATAGTATAAATTTGTAAATAAATGCAAAAAAATCACGCGTGGAGCACAGATTATGAAACAAATTCCAGCACATTGAGAATAGCCTCGATAGACATCACCTTTAAATAACGCGAAAAAGTATAAATCTGTAAACAAATTGAAAAGAAAAATCAAGCTTGGAGAAGAGACTGTGAAACAATTTCCAGCACATTGAAAATAGTCCCAATAGACATCGCCTTTAAATAACGCGAAATAATATAAATCCGTAAACAAATTCAAAAAAATCACGCGTGGAGCACAGATTATGAAACAATTTCCAGCACATTGTGAATAGCCTCGATAGACATCGCCTTTAAATAACGCGAAATCTTATAAATTTGTAAATAAATTCAAAAAAATCACGTGTGGAGCACAGATTATGAAACAATTTCCAGCACATTGAGAATAACCTCGATAGACATCACCTTTAAATAACGCGAATCAGTATAAATATGTAAACAAATTGAAAAAAAAAATCAAGCTTGGAGCATAGATTGTGAAACAATTTCCAGCACATTGAAAATAGTCTCAATAGACATCGCTTTTAAATAACGCGAAATAATATAAATCCGTAAAAAAATTTTAAAAAATCCCGCTTGGAGCACAGATTATAAAACAATTTCCAGCACATTGAAAATAGTCTCAATAGGCATCGCCTTTAAATAACGCGAAATCTTATAAATTTGTAAATAAATTTAAAAAAATCACGTGTGGAGCACAGATTATGAAACAATTTCCAGCACATTGAGAATAGCCTCGATAGACATCACCTTTAAATAACGCGAAGTAGTATAAATTTGTAAATAAATGCAAAAAATCACGCGTGGAGCACAGATTATGAAACAAATTCCAGCACATTGAGAATAGCCTCGATAGACTTCTCCTTCAAATAACGCGAAATAGCATAAACTTGTAAACAAATTGAAAAAAAATCACGCTTGGAGCATAGATTGTGAAACAATTTCCAGCACTTTGAAAATAGTCTCGATAGACATCGCCTTTAAATAACGAGAAATAGTATAAATCTGTAAATAAAATTGAAAAAAAAATCACGCTTGGAGCATAGATTGTGAAACAACTTCCAGCATATTAAAAATAGTCTCAATACACATCGCCTTTAAATAACGCGAAATCTTATAAATTTGTAAATAAATTAATAAAAATCACGTGTGGAGCACAGATTATGAAACAATTTCCAGCACATTGAGAATAGTCCCAATAGACATCGCCTTTAAATAACGCGAAATAGTATAAATCCGTAAACAAATTCAAAAAAATCACGCGTGGAGCACAGATTATGAAACAATTTCCAGCACATTGTGAATAGCCTCGATAGACATCGCCTTTAAATAACGCGAAATCTTATAAATTTGTAAATAAATTCAAAAAAATCACGTGTGGAGCACAGATTATGAAACAATTTCCAGCACATTGAGAATAACCTCGATAGACATCACCTTTAAATAACGCGAATCAGTATAAATATGTAAACAAATTGAAAAAAAAAATCAAGCTTGGAGCACAGATTGTGAAACAATTTCCAGCACATTGAAAATAGTCTCAATACACATCGCCTTTAAATAACGCGAAATAGTATAAATCTGTAAACAAATTGAAAAAAATCACGCTTGGAGCATAGATTATGAAACAATTTCCAGAACATTGAGAATAATCTCAATAGACATCACCTTTAAATACGCAAAATAGTATAAATCCGTAAACATATTCAAAAAAATCACGCGTGGAGCACAGATTATGACACAATTTCCAGCACATTAAGAATAGCCTCCATAGACATCGCCTGTAAATAAAGCGAAACAGTATAAATATGTAAACAAATTGAAAAAAAAAATCAAGCTTGGAGCATAGATTGTTAAACAATTTCCAGCACATTGAGAATAGTCTCGATAGACATCACCTTTAAATAACGCGAAACAGTATAAATATGTAAACAAATTGAAAAAAAATCAAGCTTGGAGCATAGATTGTTAAACAATTTCCAGCACATTGAGAATAACCTCGACAGACATCACCTTTAAATAACGCGAAATAGTATAAAACCGTAAACAAATTCAAAAAAATCACGCGTGGAGCACAGATTATGAAACAATTTCCAGCACATTGAGAATAGCCTCGATAGACATCACCTTTAAATACCGCGAAATAATATAAATCTGTAAACAAATTGACAAAAAAATATCACGCTTGGAGCATAGATTATGAAACAATTTCCAGAATATTGAGAATAGCCTCGATAGACTTCACCTTTATATAACACTCAATAGTATAAATCTGTAAACAAATTCAAAAAAATCACGCGTGGAGCACAGATTATGAAACAATTTACAGCACATTGAGAATAGCCTCGATAGCCATCGCCTTTAAATAACACGAAATAGTATAGATCCGTAAACAAAATCAAAAAATCCACGCGTGGAGCACAGATTATGAAACAATTTCCTGCACATTGAGAATAGCCTCGATAGACATCACTTTTAAATAACGCGAAACAGTATAAATATGTAAACAAATTGAAAAAAAAATAAAGCTTGGAGCATAGACTGTGAAACAATTTCCAGCACATTGAAAATAGTCTCAATACACATCGCCTTTAAATAACGCGAAATCTTATAAATTTGTAAATAAATTAATAAAAATCACGTGTGGAGCACAGATTATGAAACAATTTCCAGCACATTGAGAATAGCTTCGATAGACATCACCTTTAAATAACGCGAAATAGTATAAATCTGTAAACAAATTGAAAAAAACAATCACGCTTGGAGCATAGATTATGAAACAATTTCCAGAACATTGAGAATAGTCTCAATAGACATCGCCTGTAAATAACGCGAAATAGTATAAATCCGTAAACAAATTTAAAAAAATCGCGCTTGGAGCACAGATTATAAAACAATTTCCAGCACATTAAGAATAGTCTCGATAGACATCACCTTTAAATAACATGAAATAGTATAAATCTCTAAAAAAAAAATTACGATTTGAGCATAGATTCTGAAACAATTTCCAGCACATTGAAAATAGTCTCGATAGAAATCGCCTTTAAATAGCGCGAAATAGTATAAATCCGTAAACAAATTTTTAAAAAAATCACGCGTAGAGCACAGATTATGAAACAATTTCCAGCACATTGAGAATAACCTCGATAGACATCACATTTAAATAACGCGAAATAGTATAAAACCGTAAACAAATTCAATAAAAATCACGCGTGGAGCACAGATTATGAAACAATTTCCAGCACATTGAGAATAGCCTCGATAGACATCACCTTTAAATAACGCGAAATAGTATAAATCTGTAAACAAATTGAAAAAAAAATCACGCTTGGAGCATAGATTATGAAACAATTTCCAGAACATTGAGAATAATCTCAATAGACATCACCTTTAAATACGCAAAATAGTATAAATCCGTAAACATATTCAAAAAAATCACGCGTGGAGCACAGATTATGAAACAATTTCCAGCACATTAAGAATAGCCTCCATAGACATCGCCTGTAAATAAAGCGAAACAGTATAAATATGTAAACAAATTGAAAAAAAAAATCAAGCTTGGAGCATAGATTGTTAAACAATTTCCAGCACATTGAGAATAGTCTCGATAGACATCACCTTTAAATAACGCGAAACAGTATAAATATGTAAACAAATTGAAAAAAAATCAAGCATGGAGCATAGATTGTTAAACAATTTCCAGCACATTGAGAATAACCTCGATAGACATCACCTTTAAATAACGCGAAATAGTATAAAACCGTAAACAAATTCAAAAAAATCACGCGTGGAGCACAGATTATGAAACAATTTCCAGCACATTGAGAATAGCCTCGATAGACATCACCTTTAAATACCGCGAAATAATATAAATCTGTAAACAAATTGAAAAAAAATATCACGCTTGGAGCATAGATTATGAAACAATTTCCAGAATATTGAGAATAGCCTCGATAGACTTCACCTTTATATAACACTCAATAGTATAAATCTGTAAACAAATTCAAAAAAAATCACGCGTGGAGCACAGATTATGAAACAATTTACAGCACATTGAGAATAGCCTCGATAGACATCGCCTTTAAATAACGCGAAATCTTATAAATTTGTAAATAAACTCAAAAAAATCACGCGTGGAGCACAGATTATGAAATGATTTTCAGCACACTGAGAATAGCCTCGATAGACATTGCCTTTAAATAACGCGAAATAGTATAAATCCGTAAATAAATGAAAAAAAATCAGGCGTGGAACACAGATTATGAAACAATTTCCAGCACATTGAGAGTAGTCTCGATAGACATCACCTTTAAAAATACGCGAAACAGTATAAATATGTAAACAAATTGAAAAAAAATATCAAGCTTGGAGCACAGATTGTGAAACAATTTCCAGCACATTGAAAATAGTCTCAATACACATCGCCTTTAAATAACGCGAAATCTTATAAATTTGTAAATAAATTAATAAAAATCACGTGTGGAGCACAGATTATGAAACAATTTCCAGCACATTGAGAATAGCTTCGATAGACATCACCTTTAAATAACGCGAAATAGTATAAATCTGTAAACAAATTGAAAAAAACAATCACGCTTGGAGCATAGATTATGAAACAATTTCCAGAACATTGAGAATAGTCTCAATAGACATCGCCTGTAAATAACGCGAAATAGTATAAATCCGTAAACAAATTTAAAAAAATCGCGCTTGGAGCACAGATTATAAAACAATTTCCAGCACATTAAGAATAGTCTCGATAGACATCACCTTTAAATAACATGAAATAGTATAAATCTCTAAAAAAAAATTACGATTTGAGCATAGATTCTGAAACAATTTCCAGCACATTGAAAATAGTCTCGATAGAAATCGCCTTTAAATAGCGCGAAATAGTATAAATCCGTAAACAAATTTTTAAAAAAATCACGCGTAGAGCACAGATTATGAAACAATTTCCAGCACATTGAGAATAACCTCGATAGACATCACATTTAAATAACGCGAAATAGTATAAAACCGTAAACAAATTCAATAAAAATCACGCGTGGAGCACAGATTATGAAACAATTTCCAGCACATTGAGAATAGCCTCGATAGACATCACCTTTAAATAACGCGAAATAGTATAAATCTGTAAACAAATTGAAAAAAAAATCACGCTTGGAGCATAGATTATGAAACAATTTCCAGAACATTGAGAATAATCTCAATAGACATCACCTTTAAATACGCAAAATAGTATAAATGCGTAAACATATTCAAAAAAATCACGCGTGGAGCACAGATTATGAAACAATTTCCAGCACATTAAGAATAGCCTCCATAGACATCGCCTGTAAATAAAGCGAAACAGTATAAATATGTAAACAAATTGAAAAAAAAAATCAAGCTTGGAGCATAGATTGTTAAACAATTTCCAGCACATTGAGAATAGTCTCGATAGACATCACCTTTAAATAACGCGAAACAGTATAAATATGTAAACAAATTGAAAAAAAATCAAGCTTGGAGCATAGATTGTTAAACAATTTCCAGCACATTGAGAATAACCTCGATAGACATCACCTTTAAATAACGCGAAATAGTATAAAACCGTAAACAAATTCAAAAAAATCACGCGTGGAGCACAGATTATGAAACAATTTCCAGCACATTGAGAATAGCCTCGATAGACATCACCTTTAAATACCGCGAAATAATATAAATCTGTAAACAAATTGAAAAAAATATCACGCTTGGAGCATAGATTATGAAACAATTTCCAGAATATTGAGAATAGCCTCGATAGACTTCACCTTTATATAACACTCAATAGTATAAATCTGTAAACAAATTAAAAAAAAATCACGCGTGGAGCACAGATTATGAAACAATTTACAGCACATTGAGAATAGCCTCGATAGACATCGCCTTTAAATAACGCGAAATCTTATAAATTTGTAAATAATCTCAAAAAAATCACGCGTGGAGCACAGATTATGAAATGATTTTCAGCACACTGAGAATAGCCTCGATAGACATTGCCTTTAAATAACGCGAAATAGTATAAATCCGTAAATAAATGAAAAAAAATCAGGCGTGGAACACAGATTATGAAACAATTTCCAGCACATTGAGAGTAGTCTCGATAGACATCACCTTTAAAAATACGCGAAACAGTATAAATATGTAAACAAATTGAAAAAAAATATCAAGCTTGGAGCACAGATTGTGAAACAATTTCCAGCACATTGAAAATAGTCTCAATACACATCGCCTTTAAATAACGCGAAATCTTATAAATTTGTAAATAAATTAATAAAAATCACGTGTGGAGCACAGATTATGAAACAATTTCCAGCACATTGAGAATAGCTTCGATAGACATCACCTTTAAATAACGCGAAATAGTATAAATCTGTAAACAAATTGAAAAAAACAATCACGCTTGGAGCATAGATTATGAAACAATTTCCAGAACATTGAGAATAGTCTCAATAGACATCGCCTGTAAATAACGCGAAATAGTATAAATCCGTAAACAAATTTAAAAAAATCGCGCTTGGAGCACAGATTATAAAACAATTTCCAGCACATTAAGAATAGTCTCGATAGACATCACCTTTAAATAACATGAAATAGTATAAATCTCTAAAAAAAAAATTACGATTTGAGCATAGATTCTGAAACAATTTCCAGCACATTGAAAATAGTCTCGATAGAAATCGCCTTTAAATAGCGCGAAATAGTATAAATCCGTAAACAAATTTTTAAAAAAATCACGCGTAGAGCACAGATTATGAAACAATTTCCAGCACATTGAGAATAACCTCGATAGACATCACATTTAAATAACGCGAAATAGTATAAAACCGTAAACAAATTCAATAAAAATCACGCGTGGAGCACAGATTATGAAACAATTTCCAGCACATTGAGAATAGCCTCGATAGACATCACCTTTAAATAACGCGAAATAGTATAAATCTGTAAACAAATTGAAAAAAAAATCACGCTTGGAGCATAGATTATGAAACAATTTCCAGAACATTGAGAATAATCTCAATAGACATCACCTTTAAATACGCAAAATAGTATAAATCCGTAAACATATTCAAAAAAATCACGCGTGGAGCACAGATTATGAAACAATTTCCAGCACATTAAGAATAGCCTCCATAGACATCGCCTGTAAATAAAGCGAAACAGTATAAATATGTAAACAAATTGAAAAAAAAAATCAAGCTTGGAGCATAGATTGTTAAACAATTTCCAGCACATTGAGAATAGTCTCGATAGACATCACCTTTAAATAACGCGAAACAGTATAAATATGTAAACAAATTGAAAAAAAATCAAGCATGGAGCATAGATTGTTAAACAATTTCCAGCACATTGAGAATAACCTCGATAGACATCACCTTTAAATAACGCGAAATAGTATAAAACCGTAAACAAATTCAAAAAAATCACGCGTGGAGCACAGATTATGAAACAATTTCCAGCACATTGAGAATAGCCTCGATAGACATCACCTTTAAATACCGCGAAATAATATAAATCTGTAAACAAATTGAAAAAAAATATCACGCTTGGAGCATAGATTATGAAACAATTTCCAGAATATTGAGAATAGCCTCGATAGACTTCACCTTTATATAACACTCAATAGTATAAATCTGTAAACAAATTCAAAAAAAATCACGCGTGGAGCACAGATTATGAAACAATTTACAGCACATTGAGAATAGCCTCGATAGACATCGCCTTTAAATAACGCGAAATCTTATAAATTTGTAAATAAACTCAAAAAAATCACGCGTGGAGCACAGATTATGAAATGATTTTCAGCACACTGAGAATAGCCTCGATAGACATTGCCTTTAAATAACGCGAAATAGTATAAATCCGTAAATAAATGAAAAAAAATCAGGCGTGGAACACAGATTATGAAACAATTTCCAGCACATTGAGAGTAGTCTCGATAGACATCACCTTTAAAAATACGCGAAACAGTATAAATATGTAAACAAATTGAAAAAAAATATCAAGCTTGGAGCACAGATTGTGAAACAATTTCCAGCACATTGAAAATAGTCTCAATACACATCGCCTTTAAATAACGCGAAATCTTATAAATTTGTAAATAAATTAATAAAAATCACGTGTGGAGCACAGATTATGAAACAATTTCCAGCACATTGAGAATAGCTTCGATAGACATCACCTTTAAATAACGCGAAATAGTATAAATCTGTAAACAAATTGAAAAAAACAATCACGCTTGGAGCATAGATTATGAAACAATTTCCAGAACATTGAGAATAGTCTCAATAGACATCGCCTGTAAATAACGCGAAATAGTATAAATCCGTAAACAAATTTAAAAAAATCGCGCTTGGAGCACAGATTATAAAACAATTTCCAGCACATTAAGAATAGTCTCGATAGACATCACCTTTAAATAACATGAAATAGTATAAATCTCTAAAAAAAAATTACGATTTGAGCATAGATTCTGAAACAATTTCCAGCACATTGAAAATAGTCTCGATAGAAATCGCCTTTAAATAGCGCGAAATAGTATAAATCCGTAAACAAATTTTTAAAAAAATCACGCGTAGAGCACAGATTATGAAACAATTTCCAGCACATTGAGAATAACCTCGATAGACATCACATTTAAATAACGCGAAATAGTATAAAACCGTAAACAAATTCAATAAAAATCACGCGTGGAGCACAGATTATGAAACAATTTCCAGCACATTGAGAATAGCCTCGATAGACATCACCTTTAAATAACGCGAAATAGTATAAATCTGTAAACAAATTGAAAAAAAAATCACGCTTGGAGCATAGATTATGAAACAATTTCCAGAACATTGAGAATAATCTCAATAGACATCACCTTTAAATACGCAAAATAGTATAAATGCGTAAACATATTCAAAAAAATCACGCGTGGAGCACAGATTATGAAACAATTTCCAGCACATTAAGAATAGCCTCCATAGACATCGCCTGTAAATAAAGCGAAACAGTATAAATATGTAAACAAATTGAAAAAAAAAATCAAGCTTGGAGCATAGATTGTTAAACAATTTCCAGCACATTGAGAATAGTCTCGATAGACATCACCTTTAAATAACGCGAAACAGTATAAATATGTAAACAAATTGAAAAAAAATCAAGCTTGGAGCATAGATTGTTAAACAATTTCCAGCACATTGAGAATAACCTCGATAGACATCACCTTTAAATAACGCGAAATAGTATAAAACCGTAAACAAATTCAAAAAAATCACGCGTGGAGCACAGATTATGAAACAATTTCCAGCACATTGAGAATAGCCTCGATAGACATCACCTTTAAATACCGCGAAATAATATAAATCTGTAAACAAATTGAAAAAAATATCACGCTTGGAGCATAGATTATGAAACAATTTCCAGAATATTGAGAATAGCCTCGATAGACTTCACCTTTATATAACACTCAATAGTATAAATCTGTAAACAAATTAAAAAAAAATCACGCGTGGAGCACAGATTATGAAACAATTTACAGCACATTGAGAATAGCCTCGATAGACATCGCCTTTAAATAACGCGAAATCTTATAAATTTGTAAATAATCTCAAAAAAATCACGCGTGGAGCACAGATTATGAAATGATTTTCAGCACACTGAGAATAGCCTCGATAGACATTGCCTTTAAATAACGCGAAATAGTATAAATCCGTAAATAAATGAAAAAAAATCAGGCGTGGAACACAGATTATGAAACAATTTCCAGCACATTGAGAGTAGTCTCGATAGACATCACCTTTAAAAATACGCGAAACAGTATAAATATGTAAACAAATTGAAAAAAAATATCAAGCTTGGAGCACAGATTGTGAAACAATTTCCAGCACATTGAAAATAGTCTCAATACACATCGCCTTTAAATAACGCGAAATCTTATAAATTTGTAAATAAATTAATAAAAATCACGTGTGGAGCACAGATTATGAAACAATTTCCAGCACATTGAGAATAGCTTCGATAGACATCACCTTTAAATAACGCGAAATAGTATAAATCTGTAAACAAATTGAAAAAAACAATCACGCTTGGAGCATAGATTATGAAACAATTTCCAGAACATTGAGAATAGTCTCAATAGACATCGCCTGTAAATAACGCGAAATAGTATAAATCCGTAAACAAATTTAAAAAAATCGCGCTTGGAGCACAGATTATAAAACAATTTCCAGCACATTAAGAATAGTCTCGATAGACATCACCTTTAAATAACATGAAATAGTATAAATCTCTAAAAAAAAAATTACGATTTGAGCATAGATTCTGAAACAATTTCCAGCACATTGAAAATAGTCTCGATAGAAATCGCCTTTAAATAGCGCGAAATAGTATAAATCCGTAAACAAATTTTTAAAAAAATCACGCGTAGAGCACAGATTATGAAACAATTTCCAGCACATTGAGAATAACCTCGATAGACATCACATTTAAATAACGCGAAATAGTATAAAACCGTAAACAAATTCAATAAAAATCACGCGTGGAGCACAGATTATGAAACAATTTCCAGCACATTGAGAATAGCCTCGATAGACATCACCTTTAAATAACGCGAAATAGTATAAATCTGTAAACAAATTGAAAAAAAAATCACGCTTGGAGCATAGATTATGAAACAATTTCCAGAACATTGAGAATAATCTCAATAGACATCACCTTTAAATACGCAAAATAGTATAAATCCGTAAACATATTCAAAAAAATCACGCGTGGAGCACAGATTATGACACAATTTCCAGCACATTAAGAATAGCCTCCATAGACATCGCCTGTAAATAAAGCGAAACAGTATAAATATGTAAACAAATTGAAAAAAAAAATCAAGCTTGGAGCATAGATTGTTAAACAATTTCCAGCACATTGAGAATAGCCTCGATAGACATCACCTTTAAATAACGCGAAACAGTATAAATATGTAAACAAATTGAAAAAAAAATCAAGCTTGGAGCATAGATTGTTAAACAATTTCCAGCACATTGAGAATAACCTCGATAGACATCACCTTTAAATAACGCGAAATAGTATAAAACCGTAAACAAATTCAAAAAAATCACGCGTGGAGCACAGATTATGACACAATTTCCAGCACATTGAGAATATCCTCGATAGACATCACCTTTAAATACCGCGAAATAATATAAATCTGTAAACAAATTGAAAAAAAATATCACGCTTGGAGCATAGATTATGAAACAATTTCCAGAATATTGAGAATAGCCTCGATAGACTTCACCTTTATATAACACTCAATAGTATAAATCTGTAAACAAATTCAAAAAAATCACGCGTGGAGCACAGATTATGAAACAATTTACAGCACATTGAGAATAGCCTCGATAGCCATCGCCTTTAAATAACACGAAATAGTATAGATCCGTAAACAAAATCAAAAAATCCACGCGTGGAGCACAGATTATGAAACAATTTCCTGCACATTGAGAATAGCCTCGATAGACATCACCTTTAAATAACGCGAAACAGTATAAATATGTAAACAAATTGAAAAAAAAATAAAGCTTGGAGCATAGACTGTGAAACAATATCCAGCGCATTGAAAATAGTCTCAATAGGCACCGCTTTTAAATAACGCGAAATCTTATAAATTTGTAAATAAATTAAAAAAAATCACATGTGGAGCACAGATTATGAAACAATTTCCAGCACATTGAGAATAGCCTCGATAGACAGCGTTTTTAAATAACGCGAAATAGTATAAATTTGTAAATAAATGCAAAAAAATCACGCCTGGAGCACAGATTATGAAACAAATTCCAGCACATTGAGAATAGCCTCGATAGACTTCTCCTTCAAATAACCCGAAATAGCATAAACCTGTAAACAAATTGAAAAAAAATCACGCTTGGAGCATAGATTGTGAAACAATTTCCAGCACTTTGAAAATAGTCTCGATAGACATCGCCTTTAAATAACGAGAAATAGTATAAATCTGTAAATAAAATTGAAAAAAAAATCACGCTTGGAGCATAGATTGTGAAACAATTTCCAGCATATTGAAAATAGTCTCGAGAGACATTGCATTTAAATAACGTGAAATAGTATAAATCCGTAAAGAAATTCAAAAAAATCATGCGTGGAGCACAGATTATGAAACAATTTCCAGCACATTGAGAATAGCTTCGATAGACATCACCTTTAAATAACGCGAAAAAGTATAAATCTGTAAACAAATTGAAAAGAAAAATCAAGCTTGGAGAAGAGACTGTGAAACAATTTCCAGCACATTGAAAATAGTCCCAATGGACATCGCCTTTAAATAACGCGAAATAATATAAATCCGTAAACAAATTCAAAAAAATCACGCGTGGAGCACAGATTATGAAACAATTTCCAGCACATTGTGAATAGCCTCGATAGCCATCGCCTTTAAATAACGCGAAATCTTATAAATTTGTAAATAAATTCAAAAAAATCACGTGTGGAGCACAGATTATGAAACAATTTCCAGCACATTGAGAATAACCTCGATAGACATCACCTTTAAATAACGCGAATCAGTATAAATATGTAAACAAATTGAAAAAAAAAATCAAGCTTGGAGCATAGATTGTGAAACAATTTCCAGCACATTGAAAATAGTCTCAATAGACATCGCTTTTAAATAACGCGAAATAATATAAATCCGTAAAAAAATTTTAAAAAATCCCGCTTGGAGCACAGATTATAAAACAATTTCCAGCACATTGAAAATAGTCTCAATAGGCATCGCCTTTAAATAACGCGAAATCTTATAAATTTGTAAATAAATTTAAAAAAATCACGTGTGGAGCACAGATTATGAAACAATTTCCAGCACAATGAGAATAGCCTCGATAGACATGACCTTTAAATAACGCGAAGTAGTATAAATTTGTAAATAAATGCAAAAAATCACGCGTGGAGCACAGATTATGAAACAAATTCCAGCACATTGAGAATAGCCTCGATAGACTTCTCCTTCAAATAACGCGAAATAGCATAAACCTGTAAACAAATTGAAAAAAAATCACGCTTGGAGCATAGATTGTGAAACAATTTCCAGCACTTTGAAAATAGTCTCGATAGACATCGCCTTTAAATAACGAGAAATAGTATAAATCTGTAAATAAAATTGAAAAAAAAATCACGCTTGGAGCATAGATTGTGAAACAATTTCCAGCATATTAAAAATAGTCTCAATACACATCGCCTTTAAATAACGCGAAATCTTATAAATTTGTAAATAAATTAATAAAAATCACGTGTGGAGCACAGATTATGAAACAATTTCCAGCACATTGAGAATAGTCCCAATAGACATCGCCTTTAAATAACGCGAAATAGTATAAATCCGTAAACAAATTCAAAAAAATCACGCGTGGAGCACAGATTATGAAACAATTTCCAGCACATTGTGAATAGCCTCGATAGACATCGCCTTTAAATAACGCGAAATCTTATAAATTTGTAAATAAATTCAAAGAAATCACGTGTGGAGCACAGATTATGAAACAATTTCCAGCACATTGAGAATAACCTCGATAGACATCACCTTTAAATAACGCGAATCAGTATAAATATGTAAACAAATTGAAAAAAAAATCAAGCTTGGAGCACAGATTGTGAAACAATTTCCAGCACATTGAAAATAGTCTCAATACACATCGCCTTTAAATAACGCGAAATAGTATAAATCTGTAAACAAATTGAAAAAAACAATCACGCTTGGAGCATAGATTATGAAACAATTTCCAGAACATTGAGAATAGTCTCAATAGACATCGCCTGTAAATAACGCGAAATAGTATAAATCCGTAAACAAATTTTAAAAAATCGCGCTTGGAGCACAGATTATAAAACAATTTCCAGCACATTGAGAGTAGTCTCGATAGACACCACCTTTAAAAATACGCGAAACAGTATAAATATGTAAACAAATTGAAAAAAAATATCAAGCTTGGAGCACAGATTGTGAAACAATTTCCAGCACATTGAAAATAGTCTCAATACACATCGCCTTTAAATAACGCGAAATCTTATAAATTTGTAAATAAATTAGTAAAAATCACGTGTGGAGCACAGATTATGAAACAATTTCCAGCACATTGAGAATAGCTTCGATAGACATCACCTTTAAATAACGCGAAATAGTATAAATCTGTAAACAAATTGAAAAAAACAATCACGCTTGGAGCATAGATTATGAAACAATTTCCAGAACATTGAGAATAATCTCAATAGACATCACCTTTAAATACGCGAAATAGTATAAATCCGTAAACAAATTTTTAAAAAAATCACGCGTAGAGCACAGATAATGAAACAATTTCCAGCACATTGAGAATAACCTCGATAGACATCACATTTAAATAACGCGAAATAGTATAAAACCGTAAACAAATTCAATAAAAATCACGCGTGGAGCACAGATTATGAAACAATTTCCAGCACATTGAGAATAGCCTCGATAGACATCACCTTTAAATATTGCGAAATAGTATAAATCTGTAAACAAATTGAAAAAAAAATCACGCTTGGAGCATAGATTATGAAACAATTTCCAGAACATTGAGAATAATCTCAATAGACATCACCTTTAAATACGCAAAATAGTATAAATCCGTAAACATATTCAAAAAAATCACGCGTGGAGCACAGATTATGAAACAATTTCCAGCACATTAAGAATAGCCTCCATAGACATCGCCTGTAAATAAAGCGAAACAGTATAAATATGTAAACAAATTGAAAAAAAAATCAAGCTTGGAGCATAGATTGTTAAACAATTTCCAGCACATTGAGAATAGTCTCGATAGACATCACCTTTAAATAACGCGAAACAGTATAAATATGTAAACAAATTGAAAAAAAATCAAGCTTGGAGCATAGATTGTTAAACAATTTCCAGCACATTGAGAATAACCTCGATAGACATCACCTTTAAATAACGCGAAATAGAATAAAACCGTAAACAAATTCAAAAAAATCACGCGTGGAGCACAGATTATGAAACAATTTCCAGCACATTGAGAATAGCCTCGATAGACATCACCTTTAAATACCGCGAAATAATATAAATCTGTAAACAAATTGAAAAAAAATATCACGCTTGGAGCATAGATTATGAAACAATTTCCAGAATATTGAGAATAGCCTCGATAGACTTCACCTTTATATAACACTCAATAGTATAAATCTGTAAACAAATTCAAAAAAATCACGCGTGGAGCACAGATTATGAAACAATTTACAGCACATTGAGAATAGCCTCGATAGACATCGCCTTTAAATAACGCGAAATCTTATAAATTTGTAAATAAACTCAAAAAAATAACGCGAGGAGCACAGATTATGAAATGATTTTCAGCACACTGAGAATAGCCTCGATAGACATTGTTTTAAATAACGCGAAATAGTATAAATCCGTAAATAAATGAAAAAAAATCAGGCGTGGAACACAGATTATGAAACAATTTCCAGCACATTGAGAATAGTCTCGATAGCCATCGCCTTTAAATAACACGAAATAGTATAGATCCGTAAACAAAATCAAAAAATCCACGCGTGGAGCACAGATTATGAAACAATTTCCTGCACATTGAGAATAGCCTCGATAGACATCACCTTTAAATAACGCGAAACAGTATAAATATGTAAACAAATTGAAAAAAAATAAAGCTTGGAGCATAGACTGTGAAACAATATCCAGCGCACTGAAAATAGTCTCAATAGGCATCGCTTTTAAATAACGCGAAATCTTATAAATTTGTAAATAAATTTAAAAAAATCACATGTGGAGCACAGATTATGAAACAATTTCCAGCACATTGAGAATAGCCTCGATAGACAGCGTTTTTAAATAACGCGAAATAGTATAAATTTGTAAATAAATGCAAAAAAATCACGCGTGGAGCACAGATTATGAAACAATTTCCAGCACATTGAGAATAGCTTCCATAGACATCACCTTTAAATAACGCGAAATAGTATAAATCTGTAAACAAATTGAAAAAAACAATCACGCTTGGAGCATAGATTATGAAACAATTTCCAGAACATTGAGAATAGTCTCAATAGACATCGCCTGTAAATAACGCGAAATAGTATAAATCCGTAAACAAATTTAAAAAAATCGCGCTTGGAGCACAGATTATAAAACAATTTCCAGCACATTAAGAATAGTCTCGATAGACATCACCTTTAAATAACATGAAATAGTATAAATCTCTAAAAAAAAAATTACGATTTGAGCATAGATTCTGAAACAATTTCCAGCACATTGAAAATAGTCTCGATAGAAATCGCCTTTAAATAGCGCGAAATAGTATAAATCCGTAAAAAAAATTAAAAAAAATCACGCGTGGAGCACAGATTATGAAACAATTTCCAGCACATTGAGAATAGCCTCTATAGACATCACCTTTAAATAACGCGAAATAGTACAAATCTGTAAACAAATTGAAAAAAAAAAAAGAATCACGCTTGGAGAATAGAGTGTGAAACAATTTCCAGCACATTGAAAATAGTCTCGATAGACACCACCTTTAAATAACTCGAAATAGTATAAATCCGTAAACAAATTCTAAAAAATCACGCGTGGAGCACAGATTATGAAACAATTTCCAGCACATTGAAAATAGTCTCGATAGACATCGCCTTTAAATAACGAGAAATAGTATAAATCTGTAAATAAAATTGAAAAAAAATCACGCTTGGGGTATAAATTGTGAAACTATTTCCAGCACATTGAAAATAGTCTCGATAGATATCGCCCTTAAATAATACGAAATAGTATAAATCCGTAAAAAAAATTAAAAAAAATCACGCGTGGAGCACAGATTATGAAACAATTTCCAGCACATTGAGAATAGCCTCGATAGACATCACCTTTAAATAACGCTAAATAGTATAAATGCGTAAACAAATTTAAAAAAATCACGCGTGGAGCACAGATTATGAAACAATTTCCAGCACATTGAGAATAGCCTCGATAGACATCACCTTTAAATAACGCGAAACAGTATAAATATGTAAACAAATTGAAAAAAAAAATCAAGCTTGGAGCATAGATTGTGAAACAATTTCCAGCACATTGAAAATAGTCTCAATAGACATCGCCTTTAAATAACGCGAAATCTTATAAATTTGTAAATAAATTTAAAAAAAATCACGTGTGGAGCACAGATTATGAAACAATTTCCAGAATATTGAGAATAGCCTCGATAGACATCGCCGTTAAATAACGCGAAATAATATAAATTTGTAAATAAATGCAAAAAAATCACGCGTGGAGCACAGATTATGAAACAAATTCCAGCACGTTGAGAATAGCCTCGATAGACTTCTCCTTCAAATAACGCGAAATAGCATAAACCTGTAAACAAATTGAAAAAAAATCACGCGTGGTGCACAGATTATGAAACAATTTCCAGCACATTGAGAATAGCCTCGATAGACATCGCCTTTAAATAACGCGAAATCTTATAAATTTGTAAATAAATTTTAAAAAATCACGCGTGTAGCACTGATTATGAAACAATTTCCAGCACATTCAGAATAGTGTCGATAGACATCGCCTTTAAATACGCAAAATAGTAGAAATCCGTAAACATATTCAAAAAAATCACGCGTGGAGCACAGATTATGAAACAATTTCCAGCACATTAAGAATAGCCTCCATAGACATCGCCTGTAAATAAAGCGAAACAGTATAAATATGTAAACAAATTGAAAAAAAAATCAAGCTTGGAGCATAGATTGTTAAACAATTTCCAGCACATTGAGAATAGTCTCGATAGACATCACCTTTAAATAACGCGAAACAGTATAAATATGTAAACAAATTGAAAAAAAATCAAGCTTGGAGCATAGATTGTTAAACAATTTCCAGCACATTGAGAATAACCTCGATAGACATCACCTTTAAATAACGCGAAATAGTATAAAACCGTAAACAAATTCAAAAAAATCACGCGTGGAGCACAGATTATGAAACAATTTCCAGCACATTGAGAATAGCCTCGATAGACATCACCTTTAAATACCGCGAAATAATATAAATCTGTAAACAAATTGAAAAAAAATATCACGCTTGGAGCATAGATTATGAAACAATTTCCAGAATATTGAGAATAGCCTCGATAGACTTCACCTTTATATAACACTCAATAGTATAAATCTGTAAACAAATTCAAAAAAATCACGCGTGGAGCACAGATTATGAAACAATTTACAGCACATTGAGAATAGCCTCGATAGACATCGCCTTTAAATAACGCGAAATCTTATAAATTTGTAAATAAACTCAAAAAAATAACGCGAGGAGCACAGATTATGAAATGATTTTCAGCACACTGAGAATAGCCTCGATAGACATTGCCTTTAAATAACGCGAAATAGTATAAATCCGTAAATAAATGAAAAAAAATCAGGCGTGGAACACAGATTATGAAACAATTTCCAGCACATTGAGAATAGTCTCGATAGCCATCGCCTTTAAATAACACGAAATAGTATAGATCCGTAAACAAAATCAAAAAATCCACGCGTGGAGCACAGATTATGAAACAATTTCCTGCACATTGAGAATAGCCTCGATAGACATCACCTTTAAATAACGCGAAACAGTATAAATATGTAAACAAATTGAAAAAAAATAAAGCTTGGAGCATAGACTGTGAAACAATATCCAGCGCATTGAAAATAGTCTCAATAGGCATCGCTTTTAAATAACGCGAAATCTTATAAATTTGTAAATAAATTTAAAAAAATCACATGTGGAGCACAGATTATGAAACAATTTCCAGCACATTGAGAATAGCCTCGATAGACAGCGTTTTTAAATAACGCGAAATAGTATAAATTTGTAAATAAATGCAAAAAAATCACGCGTGGAGCACAGATTATGAAACAATTTCCAGCACATTGAGAATAGCTTCCATAGACATCACCTTTAAATAACGCGAAATAGTATAAATCTGTAAACAAATTGAAAAAAACAATCACGCTTGGAGCATAGATTATGAAACAATTTCCAGAACATTGAGAATAGTCTCAATAGACATCGCCTGTAAATAACGCGAAATAGTATAAATCCGTAAACAAATTTAAAAAAATCGCGCTTGGAGCACAGATTATAAAACAATTTCCAGCACATTAAGAATAGTCTCGATAGACATCACCTTTAAATAACATGAAATAGTATAAATCTCTAAAAAAAAAATTACGATTTGAGCATAGATTCTGAAACAATTTCCAGCACATTGAAAATAGTCTCGATAGAAATCGCCTTTAAATAGCGCGAAATAGTATAAATCCGTAAAAAAAATTAAAAAAAATCACGCGTGGAGCACAGATTATGAAAAAATTTCCAGCACATTGAGAATAGCCTCGATAGACATCACCTTTAAATAACGCTAAATAGTATAAATGCGTAAACAAATTAAAAAAAATCACGCGTGGAGCACAGATTATGAAACAATTTCCAGCACATTGAGAATAGCCTCTATAGACATCACCTTTAAATAACGCGAAATAGTATAAATCTGTAAACAAATTGAAAAAAAAAAAAGAATCACGCTTGGAGAATAGAGTGTGAAACAATTTCCAGCACATTGAAAATAGTCTCGATAGACACCACCTTTAAATAACTCGAAATAGTATAAATCCGTAAACAAATTCTAAAAAATCACGCGTGGAGCACAGATTATGAAACAATTTCCAGCACATTGAAAATAGTCTCGATAGACATCGCCTTTAAATAACGAGAAATAGTATAAATCTGTAAATAAAATTTAAAAAAATCTCGCGTGGAGCACAGATTATGAAACAATTTCCAGCACATTGAGAATAGCCTCGATAGACATCACCTTTAAATAACGCTAAATAGTATAAATGCGTAAACAAATTTAAAAAAATCACGCGTGGAGCACAGATTATGAAACAATTTCCAGCACATTGAGAATAGCCTCGATAGACATCACCTTTAAATAACGCGAAACAGTATAAATATGTAAACAAATTGAAAAAAAAAATCAAGCTTGGAGCATAGATTGTGAAACAATTTCCAGCACATTGAAAATAGTCTCAATAGACATCGCCTTTAAATAACGCGAAATCTTATAAATTTGTAAATAAATTAAAAAAAATCACGTGTGGAGCACAGATTATGAAACAATTTCCAGAATATTGAGAATAGCCTCGATAGACATCGCCGTTAAATAACGCGAAATAATATAAATTTGTAAATAAATGCAAAAAAATCACGCGTGGAGCACAGATTATGAAACAAATTCCAGCACGTTGAGAATAGCCTCGATAGACTTCTCCTTCAAATAACGCGAAATAGCATAAACCTGTAAACAAATTGAAAAAAAATCACGCGTGGTGCACAGATTATGAAACAATTTCCAGCACATTGAGAATAGCCTCGATAGACATCGCCTTTAAATAACGCGAAATCTTATAAATTTGTAAATAAATTTTAAAAAATCACGCGTGTAGCACTGATTATGAAACAATTTCCAGCACATTCAGAATAGTGTCGATAGACATCGCCTTTAAATACGCAAAATAGTAGAAATCCGTAAACAAATTCAAAAAAATCACGCGTGGAGCACAAATTATGAAACAATTTCCAGCACATTGAGAATAGCCTCGATAGACATCACCTTTGAATAACGCGAAATAGTATAAATATGTAAACAAATTGAAAAAAAATCAAGATTGGAGCATAGATTGTGAAACAATTTCCAGCACATTGAAAATAGTCTCGATAGACATCAACTTTAAATAACGCGAAAAGTATAAATCTGTAAACAATTTGAAAAAAAAAAAACAAAAAAAAATCACGCTTGGGGTATAAATTGTGAAACAATTTCCAGCACATTGAAAATAGTCTCGATAGATATCGCCCTTAAATAACACGAAATAGTATAAATCCGTAAAAAAAATTTAAAAAAAATCACGCGTGGAGCACAGAATATGAAAAAATTTCCAGCACATTGAGAATAGCCTCGATAGACATCACCTTTAAATAACGCTAAATAGTATAAATGCGTAAACAAATTAAAAAAAATCACGCGTGGAGCACAGATTATGAAACAATTTCCAGCATATTGAGAATAGCCTCTATAGACATCACATTTAAATAACGCGAAATAGTATAAATCTGTAAACAAATTGAAAAAAAAAAAAGAATCACGCTTGGAGAATAGAGTGTGAAACAATTTCCAGCACATTGAAAATAGTCTCGATAGACACCACTTTTAAATAACTCGAAATAGTATAAATCCGTAAACAAATTTTAAAAAATCACGCGTGGTGCACAGATTATGAAACAATTTCCAGCACATTGAGAATAGCCTCGATAGACATCACCTTTAAATAACGCGAAATAGTAAAAATGCGTAAACAAATTTTAAAAAATCACGCTTGGAGCACAGATTATGAAACAATTTCCAGCACATTGAGAATAGCCTCGATAGACATCGCCTTTAAATAACGCGAAATCTTATAAATTTGTAAATAAATTTTAAAAAATCACGCGTGGAGCACAGATTATGAAACAATTTCCAGCACATTGAGAATAGCCTCGATAGACATCACCTTTAAATAACGCTAAATAGTATAAATGCGTAAACAAATTAAAAAAAATCACGCGTGGAGCACAGATTATGAAACAATTTCCAGCACATTGAGAATAGCCTCTATAGACATCACCTTTAAATAACGCGAAATAGTATAAATCTGTAAATAAATTTAAAAAAATCACGCGTGGAGCACAGATTATGAAACAATTTCCAGCACATTGAGAATAGCCCCGATAGACATCACCGTTAAATAACGCGAAGTAGTATAAATATGTAAACAAATTGAAAAAAAAAAAAGAATCACGCTTGGAGAATAGAGTGTGAAACAATTTCCAGCACATTGAAAATAGTCTCGATAGACACCACCTTTAAATAACTCGAAATAGTATAAATCCGTAAACAAATTCTAAAAAATCACGCGTGGAGCACAGATTATGAAACAATTTCCAGCACATTGAAAATAGTCTCGATAGACATCGCCTTTAAATAACGAGAAATAGTATAAATCTGTAAATAAAATTGAAAAAAAAAATCACGCTTGGGGTATAAATTGTGAAACTATTTCCAGCACATTGAAAATAGTCTCGATAGATATCGCCCTTAAATAATACGAAATAGTATAAATCCGTAAAAAAAATTAAAAAAAATCACGCGTGGAGCACAGATTATGAAACAATTTCCAGCACATTGAGAATAGCCTCGATAGACATCACCTTTAAAATGACGCTAAATAGTATAAATGCGTAAACAAATTAAAAAAAATCACGCGTGGAGCACAGATTATGAAACAATTTCCAGCACATTGAGAATAGCCTCGATAGACATCACCTTTAAATAACGCGAAACAGTATAAATATGTAAACAAATTGAAAAAAAAAATCAAGCTTGGAGCATAGATTGTGAAACAATTTCCAGCACATTGAAAATAGTCTCAATAGACATCGCCTTTAAATAACGCTAAATAGTATAAATGCGTAAACAAATTAAAAAAAATCACGCGTGGAGCACAGATTATGAAACAATTTCCAGCACATTGAGAATAGCCTCTATAGACATCACCTTTAAATAACGCGAAATAGTATAAATCTGTAAATAAATTTAAAAAAATCACGCGTGGAGCACAGATTATGAAACAATTTCCAGCACATTGAGAATAGCCCCGATAGACATCACCGTTAAATAACGCGAAGTAGTATAAATATGTAAACAAATTGAAAAAAAAAAAAGAATCACGCTTGGAGAATAGAGTGTGAAACAATTTCCAGCACATTGAAAATAGTCTCGATAGACACCACCTTTAAATAACTCGAAATAGTATAAATCCGTAAACAAATTCTAAAAAATCACGCGTGGAGCACAGATTATGAAACAATTTCCAGCACATTGAAAATAGTCTCGATAGACATCGCCTTTAAATAACGAGAAATAGTATAAATCTGTAAATAAAATTGAAAAAAAAAATCACGCTTGGGGTATAAATTGTGAAACTATTTCCAACACATTGAAAATAGTCTCGATAGATATCGCCCTTAAATAATACAAAATAGTATAAATCCGTAAAAAAAATTAAAAAAAATCACGCGTGGAGCACAGATTATGAAACAATTTCCAGCACATTGAGAATAGCCTCGATAGACATCACCTTTAAATAACGCTAAATAGTATAAATGCGTAAACAAATTTAAAAAAATCACGCGTGGAGCACAGATTATGAAACAATTTCCAGCACATTGAGAATAGCCTCGATAGACATCACCTTTAAATAACGCGAAACAGTATAAATATGTAAACAAATTGAAAAAAAAATCAAGCTTGGAGCATAGATTGTGAAACAATTTCCAGCACATTGAAAATAGTCTCAATAGACATCGCCTTTAAATAACGCGAAATCTTATAAATTTGTAAATAAATTAAAAAAAATCACGTGTGGAGCACAGATTATGAAACAATTTCCAGAATATTGAGAATAGCCTCGATAGACATCGCCGTTAAATAACGCGAAATAATATAACTTTGTAAATAAATGCAAAAAAATCACGCGTGGAGCACAGATTATGAAACAAATTCCAGCACGTTGAGAATAGCCTCGATAGACTTCTCCTTCAAATAACGCGAAATAGCATAAACCTGTAAACAAATTGAAAAAAAATCACGCGTGGTGCACAGATTATGAAACAATTTCCAGCACATTGAGAATAGCCTCGATAGACATCGCCTTTAAATAACGCGAAATCTTATAAATTTGTAAATAAATTTTAAAAAATCACGCGTGTAGCACTGATTATGAAACAATTTCCAGCACATTCAGAATAGTGTCGATAGACATCGCCTTTAAATACGCAAAATAGTAGAAATCCGTAAACAAATTCAAAAAAATCACGCGTGGAGCACAAATTATGAAACAATTTCCAGCACATTGAGAATAGCCTCGATAGACATCACCTTTGAATAACGCGAAATAGTATAAATATGTAAACAAATTGAAAAAAAAATCAAGATTGGAGCATAGATTGTGAAACAATTTCCAGCACATTGAAAATAGTCTCGATAGACATCAACTTTAAATAACGCGAAAAGTATAAATCTGTAAACAATTTGAAAAAAAAAAAAACAAAAAAAAATCACGCTTGGGGTATAAATTGTGAAACAATTTCCAGCACATTGAAAATAGTCTCGATAGATATCGCCCTTAAATAACACGAAATAGTTTAAATCCGTAAAAAAAATTAAAAAAAAATCACGCGTGGAGCACAGAATATGAAAAAATTTCCAGCACATTGAGAATAGCCTCGATAGACATCACCTTTAAATAACGCTAAATAGTATAAATGCGTAAACAAATTAAAAATAATCACGCGTGGAGCACAGATTATGAAACAATTTCCAGCACATTGAGAATAGCCTCTATAGACATCACCTTTAAATAACGCGAAATAGTATAAATGCGTAAACAAATTTTAAAAAATCACGCTTGGAGCACAGATTATGAAACAATTTCCAGCACATTGAGAATAGCCTCGATAGACATCGCCTTTAAATAACGCGAAATCTTATAAATTTGTAAATAAATTTTAAAAAATCACGCGTGGAGCACAGATTATGAAACAATTTCCAGCATATTGAGAATAGCCTCGATAGACATCACCTTTAAATAACGCGAAATAGTATAAATCTGTAAATAAATTTAAAAAAATCACGCGTGGAACACAGATTATGAAAAAATTTCCAGCACATTGAGAATAGCCTCGATAGACATCACCTTTAAATAACGCTAAATAGTATAAATGCGTAAACAAATTAAAAAAAATCACGCGTGGAGCACAGATTATGAAACAATTTCCAGCACATTGAGAATAGCCTCTATAGACATCACCTTTAAATAACGCGAAATAGTATAAATCTGTAAATAAATTTAAAAAAATCACGCGTGGAGCACAGATTATGAAACAATTTCCAGCACATTGAGAATAGCCCCGATAGACATCACCGTTAAATAACGCGAAGTAGTATAAATATGTAAACAAATTGAAAAAAAAATCAAGATTGGAGCATAGATTGTGAAACAATTTCCAGCACATTGAAAATAGTCTCGATAGACATCGCCTTTAAATAACGCGAAATAGTATAAATCAGTAAACAAATTAAAAAAAATCACGCGTGGAGCACAGATTATGAAACAATTTCCAGCACATTGAGAATAGTGGCGATAGACATCGCCTTTAAATAACGCGGAATATTATAAATCCGAAAACAAATTCAAAAAAAAAATCACGCGTGGAGCACAGATTATGAAACAATTTCCAGCACATTGAGAATAGCCTCGATAGACATCACCTTTAAATAACGCGAAATAGTATAAATATGTAAACAAATTGAAAAAAAAATCAAGATTGGAGCATAGTTTGTGAAACAATTTCCAGCACATTGAGAATAGCCTCTATAGACATCGCCTTTAAATAACGCGAAATCTTATAAATTTGTAAATAAATTTAAAAAAATCACGCGTGGAGCACAGATTATGAAACAATTTCCAGCACATTGAGAATAGTGGCGATAGACATCGCCTTTAAATAACGCGAAATAGTATATATCCGTAAACAAATTGAAAAAAATCGCGCTTGGAGCACAGATTATAAAACAAAATTCCTGCACATTGAGAATAGCCTCGATAGACATCACCTTTAAATAACGCGAAATAGTATAAATATGTAAACAAATTGAAAAAAAAATCAAGATTGGAGCATAGTTTGTGTAACAATTTCCAGCACATTGAAAATAGTCTCGATAGACATCGCCTTTAAATAACGCGGAATATTATAAATCCGAAAACAAATTCAAAAAAAAAATCACGCGTGGAGCACAGATTATGAAACAATTTCCAGCACATTGAGAATAGCCTCGATAGACATCACCTTTAAATAACGCGAAATAGTATAAATATGTAAACAAATTGAAAAAAAAATCAAGATTGGAGCATAGTTTGTGAAACAATTTCCAGCACATTGAATATAGTCTCGATAGACATCGCCTTTAAATAACGCGGAATATTATAAATCCGAAAACAAATTCAAAAAAAAAATCACGCGTGGAGCACAGATTATGAAACAATTTCCAGCACATTGAGAATAGCCTCGATAGACATCGCCTTCAAATAACGCGAAATAGTATATATCCGTAAACAAATTGAAAAAAATCGCGCTTGGAGCACAGATTATAAAACAAAATTCCTCCACATTGAGAATAGTCTCGATAGACATCACATTTAAATAACGCGAAACAGTATAAATATGTTAAAAAATTGAAAAAAAAATCAAGCTTGGAGCATAGTTTGTGAAACAATTACCAGCACATTGAAAATAGTCTCGATAGACATCGCCTTTAAATAACGCGGAATATTATAAATCCGAAAACAAATTTAAAAAAAAATCACGCGTGGAGCACAGATTATGAAACAATTTCCAGCACATTGAGAATAGCCTCGATAGACATCACCTTTAAATAACGCGAAATAGTATAAATATGTAAACAAATTGAAAAAAAAATCAAGATTGGAGCATAGTTTGTGAAACAATTTCCAGCACATTGAAAATAGTCTCGATAGACATCGCCTTTAAATAACGCGGAATATTATAAATCCGAAAACAAATTCAAAAAAAAATCACGCGTGGAGCACAGATTATGAAACAATTTCCAGCACATTGAGAATAGCCTCGATAGACATCACCTTTAAATAACGCGAAATAGTATAAATATGTAAACAAATTGAAAAAAAAATCAAGATTGGAGCATAGTTTGTGAAACAATTTCCAGCACATTGAAAATAGTCTCGATAGACATCGCCTTTAAATAACGCGGAATATTATAAATCCGAAAACAAATTCAAAAAAAAAATCACGCGTGGAGCACAGATTATGAAACAATTTCCAGCACATTGAGAATAGCCTCGATAGACATCGCCTTCAAATAACGCGAAATAGTATATATCCGTAAACAAATTGAAAAAAATCGCGCTTGGAGCACAGATTATAAAACAAAATTCCTCCACATTGAGAATAGTCTCGATAGACATCACATTTAAATAACGCGAAACAGTATAAATATGTTAAAAAATTGAAAAAAAAATCAAGCTTGGAGCATAGTTTGTGAAACAATTACCAGCACATTGAAAATAGTCTCGATAGACATCGCCTTTAAATAACGAGAAATAGTATAAATCTGTAAATAAAATTGAAAAAAAAAATCACGCTTGGGGTATAAATTGTGAAACTATTTCCAGCACATTGAAAATAGTCTCGATAGATATCGCCCTTAAATAATACAAAATAGTATAAATCCGTAAAACAAATTAAAAAAAATCACGCGTGGAGCACAGATTATGAAACAATTTCCAGCACATTGAGAATAGCCTCGATAGACATCACCTTTAAATAACGCGAAACAGTATAAATATGTAAACAAATTGAAAAAAAAAATCAAGCTTGGAGCATAGATTGTGAAACAATTTCCAGCACATTGAAAATAGTCTCAATAGACATCGCCTTTAAATAACGCGAAATCTTATAAATTTGTAAATAAATTAAAAAAAATCACGTGTGGAGCACAGATTATGAAACAATTTCCAGAATATTGAGAATAGCCTCGATAGACATCGCCGTTAAATAACGCGAAATAATATAACTTTGTAAATAAATGCAAAAAAATCACGCGTGGAGCACAGATTATGAAACAAATTCCAGCACGTTGAGAATAGCCTCGATAGACATCGCCTTTAAATAACGCGAAATCTTATATATTTGTAAATAAATTTTAAAAAATCACGCGTGTAGCACTGATTATGAAACAATTTCCAGCACATTCAGAATAGTGTCGATAGACATCGCCTTTAAATACGCAAAATAGTAGAAATCCGTAAACAAATTCAAAAAAATCACGCGTGGAGCACAAATTATGAAACAATTTCCAGCACATTGAGAATAGCCTCGATAGACATCACCTTTGAATAACGCGAAATAGTATAAATATGTAAACAAATTGAAAAAAAAATCAAGATTGGAGCATAGATTGTGAAACAATTTCCAGCACATTGAAAATAGTCTCGATAGACATCAACTTTAAATAACGCGAAAAGTATAAATCTGTAAACAATTTGAAAAAAAAAACAAAAAAAAATCACGCTTGGGGTATAAATTGTGAAACAATTTCCAGCACATTGAAAATAGTCTCGATAGATATCGCCCTTAAAT